>CM066035.1:697694998-698039643 GCA_033557465.1 Ichthyophis bannanicus
TCAATGGGAGAATCTAGTTGGCCCTCAAGGAGCCAAAGGCTCTGGCTCGGTTATATCCTCTGCCTGAGGGCAAGCTGAATCAACTGTTGGGCTACCCTGGGTAGTGTGGTGAGGAATGCCCTCCAGAAGAGATGGAGATAGGGGAAAATCCTGGTAGAAGTAATGAAACAGCACTAGCACACAGGATTTCCAATGCAGAGTTGAAAAAAACACAGCTCTCTGCTGAGCACAGGACACGCCCCAGCTCAGGGGAGGAGACAGGCTTCTGCACTGATTGGGCACGCTCAGGGGAAGGTCAGGGCGTGCCAGGAAATGAAGCCCTTTTAAATCCCCAAGCAGCGAGAGAAGAGGAGAGGAGGAAAAGAGAAAAGGAGGAAAGAGAAAGAGGGAAAAGGAAGGAGGAAAACGCTAGAACCCTGGAGCAAGGCAGAACCTTGGAGCAGTAAACCTTGGAGCCAAGCACACTCTGAGAAAGAACCTTACTACAAGGTAGAGCCTGGGCGTGGGAAGGCTAGCAAATTCAGCACGTGGAAAGAAGGTATCTGGTCTGTTAGCAAACAAGGCTACGGAAGCAAGGAAGTGAAACAGGAAGAAAGCTTTTCAAAGAGAAATTCACAGAGCAGAGGAAAGAGCAGTAAGGCTGCTGAGTTTTTGAACCAGAGAGACTTCTGGAGGAAAGGTGCCAGTTCTTATTCAAACCCTGCTAAAGGTAAAGCTGACTTTTCTACTTTTAATGCTTTACTAGAGAAACCTTTTATTTGTGCTAACCTTCACAAGGTAAACCCAACTGCAGAAGCTGATAGCAAGTGGGGGAAGGGTGTTACCCTTACCAAAGACTTTCACACGGATAAAGAGCACTTACAGGCTGAATTGCTTTTAAAACAGTTTCAAGAATTTCTGGAACTGAGGTCAGGGAAGCTTAGCAGGCCTGACAGAGACAGCGATAGCCTTAGCTCTGATGAATGCGTGCAAGTGGATAATTACCTGCCTGCCTTAGAAGGGGACCCTTCACCAATGGATTGCTCAATCTGCCTCAAAGAGGACAGCAATGTAAGAAACCCTTGAACACTGTATGAAAAGAATACAGGGAGTTTGCTGTACTCGCTGCCAAGCTAAAAGGTTTACAAATTGTTTTCATTTGTTGTTTTGAGAAGCCACGCTGTGGAAGGAACAGCTGTTTGTTTGGTGCTGCAATAATTCTGAAAGACCACATGAGGCACTGCTGAGTTAAAGCTGCTGTGATTGTGAAGAGCCAAGTAGAAGCTAACTTAATTTCAGTTGTACTTCCTATGTTCCTGGTTTCAGCTGTTTGGGTTGAAGTTGCACCTTTTGCGTTATGTACCATTGAATTTTGATGCGCTGGAAAATATCCCCACAACAATAAATTTCTTGCAGCCTTAACATTCGTGTCACGACTACAATTTAATCCTGAAGGAAATACAAGCACACTACAAGTCCCAGAATTCCCAGGGACCAGTACAAGCTTTATTCCTCAGGGACATTACAAGGCCACTCCTGCCTGTAAGCTCTTGGGCCCGGGCAGGAGCATCGCAGTAGATGCCCTTGTCGTGGTGGTAACAAAGCACACAATTATTCCAGTAGAAGGCAGTGCTGCATTTAAAGGTCCACAATAGGAGGGTAGAAACCCTCCTAAAGAATGCATTCACAGCCTCAGCCTTAGGTTCCCAAACAGCTGTTTGTGCAGTTCTTGTAGCCAGGGCACTTTTGCTCTGGGTTCATCTGCTGCCAGGCTGCCATCAGGAGTCATGTTTGTGGCCAATGCCCTATACAGTCTGATCAGAGTTTATTCTGGATATTTGGTGGTGGTGGCTCTGGCTAGACAGTGGCAGTTGTGACTCAGCAAGCTACCCTCTCGGGGCAGCCTGCATTTTGGAGCAGATCTTGAAAAATTGGTGAAGGATCTGGGTGAGGCCTGTCCTCAGAGGCTGCCTATAAACTTGCCAAAAAATGCTCACTTGGAGAACTTCTCATTGAGCCTGGAAACATATCAGGGCATCCAAAAGCTCCAGTTAAGCCTATTCACCCTATGGATCTCGGCCCAGGAAAGGTCAGTCCTTCTGGCGCTCCCAGCGGTCTTGAGACTCCTCGTTGGTTGCTGTTAGAGCCAGCAAACCCTCACAATGAGATCTGGTAGGTCCCTTATGAGGTCCAGCTGATAGGAGATGTCTTTTTCTCAGAATGGAGTTACATTACATCAGACCAATGGGTTCTGGAGATCTTAGGTCGGGGTATATGCTAGAGTTTGTAGAGACTCTCAGAGATGCTTTTGTGGAGTTTCATTGCGGCTTCCTGCTCAAGCGAGCAGTGGTTACAGAAACAAATCTTACAATGCAGCCTTAAGTTGCAGGCTATTTTCCCTTGCCTTCCACAGAGTAAGGTCAGGGCTGATATTCTTTTAATTTTGTTGTGCCCTATCCTAGACCTGAAAGCAGTCAATGTCAGGCTCAGGGTTCCCCATTTTTGCATGGAGACCATCCGCTTGATCATCATGTCTGTTTGGCCAGGGTTCCTTACATTCCTAGACCTTGCTGAGGCCTACTTTCATATTCCCATCACAGAATAGCATCAGTGGTTTCTCTGTTTCCATATCCTTGGCTGGTATTTTCAGTTCAGAGCGCTGCTCTTCAGAGTAACCATGGCTCCTTGTACTTTCTCAAATGCAATGGTGGTAATGGCAGCATTCTTGTGCAAGCAGGGGATCTGGATTAATCCTTATCTGGATAACTGGCTCATCCGGTCAGACTTCCTAGAGAAATTGAGAGCAAACAGAGCCTTTATGATTTAGTAGTTGGAACGGCTGGGGCTGGTAATCAGTTACCCTAAGAGTAGCCTGAATCCCTCTCAGGAGTTGGAGTATTGGAGGCACCCTTCAGCACTCTTTAGGCTTGTGTTTTCCTCATGACAGAGAGTGTGCTCAAGCTGCAAATGCACCTCATGGATTTCTGTCTGCTGTCTTTACCCCGAGCCTGGGATTATATTCAGCTCCTGGAGTCCATGGCATTGACTCTGGAGTTGGCCCCGTGGGCCAGATCACATATGCATCCACTTCAGAGATACCTACTGTGGTCTCCATATTCTCAGTTCTTTGAGCAGACCCTTCTCTTTTCTGGGAGCTCAGGGAACAGTTGACATGGTGGCTGCACTTTGCCCTCTGATGAGAGGCATGTCCTTGAAAGTCCTGGAGTGGGTGGTTCTGACAACTGAAGCTAGCATCAGAAAGCTGGGGGCTCACTGTCTAGGCCAGATGATGCCGTGGGTTTAGACCCCGCAGTTGGCTGGAGGACAATGATTCACCTGGCACTGAAGAAGTTTTAGTCCTTGCTAGCGACTAGTAGGCAAAGCAGTCCATGTCTTCTCAGACAATGGCACAGTAGTGGCATATGTCAACAGACAAGGAGGAATTCAAAGCTGTAGGGTGGCAATTGAGGTGGCCATTCTGTGCAGTTGGGTGGAGGAGCATCTAGTGGCTCTGTCAGTGGCCCACATAGAAGGTGTTGACTGTGTTCAGGCTGACTTTCTGAGATGGCTCACAGGGAATGGGATTGAGCCTTCACTCATTCAGCCTCATAGTGCAAAGGTGGGGCCTTCTGGTGTTTGATCTGATGGCCCCATGTGACAATGCTAAGGTGAAAAGTTTCTTCAGTCACCACAGGGATCCGCAAGCTTGGATACTCTGCTCCAAGTATGGCCTTAGAAGGGGATTCTCTACATCTTCCTTCCATAGCCCTTGGTAAGCTGTCTCCTCTGCAGGATTCAAACTTATCCATGCCTGCTGATTCTGGTGCTCTAGACTGGCCATGCAGACAGTGGTATGTGTATCTAATGGGACTGTTGGCGGGATCCCTGCTTTGGCTTCTGTATGAAAAGGGTCTTCTTCATCAAGGGCCCCAAATAATGGAGGACCACACTTTCTTCTCGCTTACAACTTGGCCCTTCAGTGGTGGAAGCTATCCAACAGAGGCTACTCTGGTGCAGCGGTGAATACTCTGCTCAAGGTCCATAGGACCTCAACCTCCTTAGACTATGTGAAGGTTTGGAGGTGTTTTAAGAGGTAGTGTATTTCTCAGGCCCTCTCAGCTGGGAAAGTGGACATAGATACCCTGCTGGCCTTTTTACAAGTGGAATTCGACCAGGGTTTGCCCCTAAACTCTCTTAAAATTCAGATTGTAGCCTTGGCATGCTACTAGGGGATTATTCAGGAGTTGTCCTTAGCAACCCACTCTGATATCTCTCGTTTCCTCAAAGGAGTTAAATATATTCGCCGTCCTGTGCATCCAGTAATCCCTCAGTGGAACATTTCATTGATCTTAAAGGTGCTGAAAGGTCCCCCTTTTGAACCCACCTGAAAGGCTTCTTCAAAGATTTGACTCTTATGGCAGTATTCCTAGTGGCTATTGCCTTTGCCAGATGGATCTCAAAGCTACAAGCTTCGTCCTGCCGCAAGCCCTTTTTAGGTGATTTTGGCAGCTTCTGTCACATTGCGAATAGTACCACCCTTCCTTCCAAAGGTGATCTCCTCCTTTCATCTTAATCAGGTAGTAATTCTGCCTTTCTTTTTGAAAGAGGACCTCTGGTCTGTTCCTTCTGTTTCTCCTCGACGTGAGAAGGGTGTTGCTCAGATACCTTGAAGAGACTAACTCTTTTCAATGGTTGGACCATCACTTTGTTCTCTTCAGTATTCTGAGGAAAGGGCAGACAGTGGCCAAATCCTCCATTTCCCACGGGATCAAAGAAGCCATTGGTTCAGCATGCTTATTGATCAGGAAGTGGGTACCGGAGGGAGTCTGAGCTCACTCCTCTAGGTCTCATTCCTCCTCCTAGGCCGAGTCAACCCTGGTGTATCTGAAAAACATCTGTAAGGCAGCTACCTGGTCCTCTTTGAGTACTTTTGAGAAGCACTACAGGTTGCATATGGAAGCAAGTGCTGATGGCGCCTTTGGCAAGGCTGTTCTA
The DNA here is from genome assembly GCA_033557465.1 of Ichthyophis bannanicus. Taxonomy (NCBI): domain Eukaryota; kingdom Metazoa; phylum Chordata; class Amphibia; order Gymnophiona; family Ichthyophiidae; genus Ichthyophis; species Ichthyophis bannanicus. Next base: position 697,699,973 of record CM066035.1, read on the forward strand.
TCCAGGGCTTTGTCTTTCTCCCACTCTGTGTCCTGAGAATTGGGTTTCCATATCATCCTGCTAGATCAGTCCAGACAAATGGATTTTGTTCCCCTACCAGCAGATTGGTGGAGATAAAGAACCAATGATAAGCCCAGGTTTCAATGACATCACTCCCATGCCTCTATCTGCCTCAGCCACCAGAAGTCTCTTCAGTATCCATCCCAAAGCATATGGAAGAACATGGCAAGCCTCACACAATCTCACTGAAAGGGTGGTGGATGCTTGGCTAGGCAACAGTGAGTAATCAACAGTAGAAAACAATGTACAGAAAAGCAGAAACAGAAGGCTGTTAGTAGAAGATGAACCAGCAGAGCCAAGTATACAAATCATAGTGGGCCAAGAATACCGCAGTAGAAGAACAGAGCAAATACAGTTCCAGGATTAGGCCCTGGACTGATCTAGCAGAACTCAAGGAAAGGATATTATCTGGTAAGTAAAATGTCACCTTCCGTATCATTCTGCTGGACTGGAACACCAGACATGGATCGCAGGAAGGGCCCACAGACTGGAGGGGAGGATGCAGATGCCGAACCCCCTGAAAAAGTGCAAAACATCTGGGTGTAAGATTAGAGACTTACCAACCACCAGACCTCTGATACAGGCCAAGCTGCCACCTGAACCTTGAGGGAGCTAAGAGAAAAGCCCTTCTCCAGACCATCCTGCAGAAAGGCCAACAGGGACCGCACCTTGGCTGCCTCAGGATCAAGCTGCTGTGCACCACACCATTGCCCAAAGAGGCACCAGACCTGCATGTATGCCAGGTTGGCAGACCTCCTCTGGGCTTTGAGCAGAGTGGAAACCATCGCTGGAGAGTAGCCCTTATGCGCTAGCCATCTTCTTTCAAGAGCCAAGCTGTAAGCGAGAAGGGAAATGGGTCCTCCAGTACAATTGGTCCCTGACACAATAGGCCCCAAGACAGAGGCAAACAAAGAAATGGTGCTTGCAGGAGCTGTATCAGTTCTCTGAACCATGCTTCCCGAGTCCAATCTGGCGCTGCCAGAATAATCCTTCCCAAGTGGTGCTCTATACACCAAATCACACGCCCCACCAAGGACCTGGGGGGGGGGCAGCATTTACATAGGCATCCCCAGAACTGTATACTAAAACTTGGCTACCTAGGATAGATGAATGGTTAGAGTAGTGGGCTAGGAACAGAGCATGTAGGGTTCAAATCCCACTGCTACTTTTGTTGACATTGTGTGGAGTACTGGGGATGATGAATTTACAATTAAGAAGAAACTTGGAAGAACTGTGATGAAATACAGTGCAATTAGTGAACACTTAATTTCTATTCCTCTATGAGGAATGTCCATCAACACAGCTATTATTCAGGTATATGCCCCAACAACAGCTGCAGAAGAGGAAGAACTTGATCATTTCTATGAACAAGTAGAAGCTGAAGTTGACAGAACATGCAAACAAGGTATCCTAACAATAACAAAGTTCTGCTAAAGCTTTAGAAAGGAAGTCACAGGCCCACAAAATTGAGCAGTCTCCTGTAACTCCCTCCATTAACTTGGCTGCAGCTCCTTCTTTTATTAGAAAAAAAATGCCACATTGTACAATTTCATGTTATCACTCTATGTCATGCTTTTTGCTTTACTTTTTGCTTATCTATATCTATATGTTATAGGTCATGCCAAGCACAAACATATTACTCATGCCTAATCAGGACAAGCTTCTGCAAACAGAAGCACCCTGTCTTGCAGGATTTAACCTTGACTGTTTCTTTTATTCATAAACATTCCTTGTAACACTAGAGCATTTTTTAAACTGCTTTCACTCCCCAGACTTTTTCCATGAGTCCCTATTTCCCCTATAAGTCCCTTTATATACTTTCAGTACAAATGACAGAGCACTAGAAGAGTTACGGGATAACATCAAGAAAGTTGTGCTTGAAGAAAGTGAGAAATCTTTACAAAAGGTGAAAAAGCAAAAATGACCAAATGGATGACCGAAGAAACTCTGAACATTGCCCAGAAATGCAGAGAAGTTAAAGCCAGAAAAGAAAGAGAGGGAATCAGAGAACTTAACAGAGATTTCCAATGTGCAGTAAGACGAGACAAGAAGTCCTACAATGATGCATGCAAGGAAATAGAATCAGAAACTATTGGAAGAAGAACAAGATCGGCTTTCCTAAAGCTACAAGAGTTAAAGAGAAAAATCCAGCTTCAAATTTGAATGCTAAAAGATGCTCAAGGATCCATACTCTTTAGTTTATCAAATTGCAGTATTACATCCTCCTGGTTTATTGAGATTTGTTGCAATTCCTCTGATACATCACCGTTAAATAGCATATATGGCATGGGCAACTTTCCTATGTCTTCTTCAGTAAAGAACAAAGCAAAGAAGGAATGGCCTAGTGAGTGGGACAAGCTACCTGAGGGCTGGGGGTTTGAATCCCACTGGAGAACAGCAACCTTGGGCTATAAGGACTGGAGTTTCTATTCTCACAAGTGCTCCTTGGGCAAGCCACTTAACCATCCATTGCCTCAGGTATAAGAAAGATTGTGAGCCCTTTGGGACAAGGGCAATATATTCAGTACTTGAATGTACTGGCAGATTTAATGGCAGATAAAGACCAGTATGGCCCATCTAGTCTGCCCAGCAAGGCAGTAAGAATAGGTGCACCTGCCACTCTGTGCATGTCACCCCTTCCCATGCCTTTGTTTAGGGGTGTACCTACTGCTCCATGTAGGTCACCCCTATTTGTTGAGATATAAGAAATAGTTATGTTTACCCCCTTGCAGCTTTATGTTATGCCCTCTAGTTTAACAGCTTCCCTGTCTTTGTAAGAGGCTGATTTGTTCATCAATACTCTTTAAATATTTAAAGGTCTGAATCATATCTCCCCTGTCCCTCCTCTCCTCCAGAGTGTACAGATTTAGGTCTTCAAGTCTCTTCTAATACATCTTCTGTCGTAGGCTCCAAATAATTTTGGTCATCTTCCTCTGAACCGTTTCCAGTCTTTTTATATCCTTTCTGAGATATGGTCTCCAAAACTGAACACAACATTCCAAGTGAGGCCTCACCAGCAACTTATATAGTGGCATTAGTACCTCTTCCTTTCTGCTGGTAATTCCTCTCTGTACGCAACCCAGCATCCGTCTGGCTTTTGCCACCGCCTTGTCACACTGTTTCGCCACCTTGAGATCCTCAGAAATAATCACTCCGAGGTCCGTCTCCTGGTCTGTGCACACAAACATCTCGCCCCCTATCACATACAATTCCCTTGGATTTCTGCACTTCTTCACATTAAATCTTAACTACCAAGCATTAGACCATTCTTCCAGCTTTTGTAGATTTTTCTTCATGTTATCCACTCCCTCAGGGGAGTCCACTCTGTTGAAAATTTTTGTGTCATCTGCAAAAAGACTGATGTGTCCATTCAGTCCTTCAGCAATATCACTCTCAAATACATTGAACGTTCCGGTCCCAGGACCGAACCCTGGGGCACACCGCCAATCACCTTCCTTTCATCCGAGTGAATTCCGTTTACCATCACTTTCTGTCGTCTATCGGTTAACCAATTTCTGATCCAGTTCACCACCTTGGGACCATTCCCCAAGCTTTTGAGTTTATTGATAAGCCTCCTTTAAGGAACAGTATCAAAGTCTTTGCTGAAATCTAGGTAGATCACATCCATCGCATGCCCTTCATCTAGTTTTCTGGTCACCTAGTCAAAGAACTCAATCAGATTTGTTTGGCAAGATCATCTTTTGGTAAAACCATTTTGCCTCGGATCATGCAACCTGTTGGTTTCAAGAAGGTCCACTATTCGCTCTTTCAGGAGTGCCTAAGGCTTACCGGCCTGTAGTTTTTCACTTCTTCCCTATTACCACTTTTGTGAAGAGGTACCATATCAACCCTTCTCCAGTCCTGTGGAACTTCTCCTGTCTCCAAGGATCTATTAAAAACATCCTTTAAAGGCCCTGCAAGAACCTTGAGCTCTTTCAGTATCTTGTGGTGTATCCCATCCGGCAGGGGCGGCCCAAGGGGGGTGCGGGGCCATGTGCGGAGACTCAGTGCGGGGCCTCATTTGCATAAGTGGCCTTATTTGCATAAATATTTGCATAATGTTACCATTCACTAACTTTTAGTAAACATGTCTCTTAATGAGTGTATGGATAAAGAAAGACTAAAAGATTTCTACATTACTATAATCCAGTGCCAACCGCCAGGCACATTAGGAACCACTACAAACGCTGCCCATTTAGAACCCATAGCAAACCCACCGTATCCTGACAGCATTACCAGGACTCACAAAGCACCATACCCTACCTATCAAAAGGCAACACTGCAAATATTAAACCAATACATTTCAGAGAATACTGGGGAAAGAGAACAAGTGGCAATGTCAAATAGGAATTACATAAACAGAATACCTCAGCTCAGTTACACATGCAGAACATAGACCATCACCAAACAAGGAATCACAATTTAGAAACAGGAAGGCAATAATTAAACTGGGAACCCCAAAAGCCAAACTTGGAAGTACAACAACACTGTAGAAATAAAACTATAAATTAATTTCCTCTTGTACCAAACAAAGCACAGACGTTAATGATGCACATTTCCTAGAGGTTTCATATTCCAGTTAATAAATTCAAAATAAAGAGATATTTCTACCTTTTGTGCATTTTTTTTCAGTTGCAATTGTTCCAGCCACTTTCTTCTGGTTTCTTCATGTTTTCTGCTAACTGTCCATCGTCTGCTGTCCATTTGTTCTTTCTTCTCTCTTCTAGTTTTTTTTTCCATTCTCTCTCTCTACATCTGCTTTAACATACTAATCTTTCTCCTTTTGCTCTTTCCTCATTCCTATTTCATCCACACAAATTTTACCCCTCCATCCTCAATCCCCACTTATTCTCCCAATACCAGGCCAATTGTAGATTTTTCATCCCTCCCACACAAAATATTTGTCCCCTCTCCATTTTACTCTCCCAGCCCCATCCCATTCTAATCCTCCCCCAACATCAGCTCCCTTCTAGTTCCAGTCTCACCAGCATCCATTCCCTTCTAGTCCCTGCATCAGCCCATTTCCAGTCCTAGCCCACCATCAACCCATTTCCAGTCCTAGCTCCCCCATCCATTTTCAGTCTGAGTCCCTTCATCAGCTCATTTCCAATCCTAGCCCCCCATCAGCCCATTTCTAGTCATTTCCTAGCCCCATCATCAGCCCATGTCAAATCATAGCTCCCCTCCACTCAGTCCAATTCCAGTCCAAGCCCCCCCCCATGAGCCTACTTTCAGTTCTAGCCCCTCCATGAGTCCATTTCAATTCAAGCCCCCACCACAGCCCATTTCCAATCTTAGCTCCCCCCAACAGCCCATTTCCAGTCCTATCCTAGCTGCTCCATCAGCCCATTTTCAGTCCTAGCTCCCTTCCCTCACAGCCCATTTCTATTCCAAGCTCCCTCCCCATCAGCTATTTGCAGTTCAAGCCTCCCCTTCCACTCAGCCCATTTCCAGTCATAGCAACCACCCAACCCATTACCAGTCCTAGCCCCCCATCAACCCACTTCCAATCCTAACCCCCCATCACCCCATTTTCAGTTTAAGCCCCCCCTATAACCCATTACCAGTCCTAACCCCCCCCATCAGCCCACTTCCAGTCTTAACCCCATCAGCCCATTGCCAGTCCTAACCACATCAGCCCACCTCAAGTCCTAACCCCTCCCCATCAGCCCATTAGCAGTCCTAACCCACCCCCAGCCCATTAGCAGTCCTAACCCACCCCCACCCCCCCAGCCCATTAGCAGTCCTAACACCCCCCCAGCCCATTAGCAGTCCTAACAACCCACCCCCACCAGTCCTAACAACCCACCCCCCCCAGCCCATTAGCAGTCCTAACAACCCCCCCAGCCCAGCCCATTAGCAGTCCTAACAACCCCCCCCAGCCCAGCCCAGCCCATTAGCAGTCCTAACAACCCCCAGCCCAGCCCATTAGCAGTCCTAACAAACCCCCCCCAGCCCAGCCCATTAGCAGTCCTAACAAACCCCCCCAGTCCAGCCCAGCCCAGCCCATTAGCAGTCCTAACAACCCCCAGCCCAGCCCATTAGCAGTCCTAACAACCCCCCCCAGCCCAGCCCAGCCCATTAGCAGTCCTAACAACCCCCCCCCAGCCCAGCCCATTAGCAGTCCTAACAAACCCCCCCAGCCCAGCCCATTAGCAGCCCTAACAAACCCCCCCAGCCCAGCCCAGCCCATTAGCAGTCCTAACAACCCCCAGCCCAGCCCATTAGCAGTCCTAACAACCCCCCCAGCCCAGCCCATTAGCAGTCCTAACAACCCCCCCAGCCCAGCCCATTAGGAGTCCTAACAACCCCCCCCCAGCCCAGCCCAGCCCAGCCCATTAGCAGTCCTAACAACCCCCCCCAGCCCAGCCCAGCCCATTAGCAGTCCTAACAACCCCCCAGCCCAGCCCAGCCCATTAGCAGTCCTAACAACCCCCCCCAGCCAAGCCAAAATAAAAAAAAAAGAAAACCTGTCAGCGGCCGCGGTCGGGGCCGCTGCGGCAGAATCGAGCATGCCGCGGGGCCCCCCTGTGCACGGCAGAGCCTGCCCTCCCCTGTAGCAGCTCTCGCTTTGGAGCTGAGGTCAGACGCGCCGGCTTGCTGAGCAGAGCGCGAGGGAAGAGTTTCTCCCTCGCTGTTCTGTTAAGCCCGCGGGGGCTGATGGGTACTTCCCATCAGCCCCCGCGGGCTTAACAGAGCAGCGAGGGAGAAACTCCTCCCTCGCGCTCTGCAAGCCGGCGCGTCTGACTTCAGCTCCAAAGAGAGAGCTGCTACAGGGGAGGGCAGGCTCTGCCGTGCACAGGGGGGCCCCGCGGCACGCTCGATTCTGCCGCGGCGGCCCCGACCGCGGCAGCAGACAGGTGGGTTTTTTTTTTCCAATTTTACTTTTCAAAAGAATGTTTTTTGCGCGGGGCCCCCTGAAACGCAGGGCCCTGTGCAAAAAACATTCTCGCTCAATGGACGGGCCGGCCCTGCCATCCGGTCCCGTGGCCTTGTCCACTTTCAGTTTTGCAAGCTGTTCTGTGAATGGTGTGATATCTACTCCATTCCCAAATGTATATTTGTCAATCACAGGTGGTCCTTTTCCAGGATTTCTTTTAGTAAAAACAGAACAGAAGTATTTGTTTAGCATTTTCGGTTTTTCAATGTCACTTTCCACAAATACGTTCCCAGCACTTCTGAGTCCTGCAATTCCATGTCTGATTTTGTTCTCTTGAATATACCTGAAAAAAGGTTTTGTCGCCACACTTCACATCTTTAGCCATCTTTTCTTCTGCCTTGGATTCCTTATTTCTCTTTTTGTCTCTTTTAATTGTATCCTGTATTTTTTTTTTGTGTGCCTCTGTTTGCAAACTTCTTAATTTTGTGAAAGCTGTGTTTTTTGCCTTTATTTGTGCAGCTACTTCTTTGGAGAACCAAATAGGTTTTCTTTTCCTCTTGTTTTTATTTACTTTCCTTACATATGTATCTGTTGCCCCTTTTATAGCCTCCTTTAGTTTAGCCCACTGCAATTCCACTTCCCTTATTCCCTCCCACCCTGCTAGCTCCTCCTTCAGGCACTTGGCCATTTTACTGAAGTCAGTGTTTTTGAAGTTTAGGACTTTGAGCTTGCTGTGATTGGACTCCGCCTTGGCATTTATCTCAAACCACACCATGTGATGATCGCTGCTGCTCACCTGGGCACCCACCCGGATATTCGACATGCTATCTACATTGGTGAGTACTAAATCCAGCATTGAGCTTTCCCTGGTCGGTTCCATCACCATTTGTCTAAGTAATCTATCTTGGAAGGTATCCCCAAATTTTTTACTTCTTTATGTGATGGCAATTGGGTGTATCTAAATGCCATAAAGTAATTTAATCTCTCCATTTGTCCTCCCTTATTACCCTTCTTTCATCTAATCATTCAACTGCCTCCCTCACCAGTTTTTGGCTATAAATGAAAAAGTTCTCATTGTGAGCTTTTCCTTCCACAGTTGTCTCCTTTCAAATTTTCTCTTTGCCTGCATTATTAATGCCTTGCATCTAACTTGCCGGTGCTTATATTGCCTGTTTTCGTCATTTGGCTCTTTTTTCCATTTTCTGAAAGATGCCTTTTTAGCTAAAACTGCCTCTCTGACCTCACCATTAAACCATGAAGGCAATCATTTGGCCTTCCTTCTACTTTTCTTAAAGCGTGGAATATATCTGGTTTGGGCTTCCAAGATAGTATTTTTAAACAATACAAGCTTGATCTAAATCTTTAACCTTTGCAGCTGTTCCTTTTAGTCTTTTTCTTAACCATTTCCCTAATTTATTATAGTCTCCCTTTTGAAAGATAAATGCTAGCACCATGGATTTCCTTGCTGTCCTTTCCACTTATTACATCAAATTTGATCATGTTATGATCACTATTATCAAGTGTCACCAACACCATTGCCTCTTATACCAGATCCTGCATTCCACTGACTAGTCTAAAATAGCGTCCCCTTGAGTCAGTTCCTGAACCAGCTGCTCCATGAAGCAGTCATTTTATCTAGAAATTTTATCTCCCTAGCATATCCTGATGTGGCTCTGATAAAGCGATACTGGGGTAATTGAAATCACCCATTATTACTGTGTTGTAACTTTTGTTAGCTTCCCTAATTTCTATTAGCATTTCTTCATCCTTCTGTTCATTCTGGCCAGGTGGATGGTAGTACTCCCCCACTGCCATTCCCTTCCCCTTTTTACACAAAATTTCTATCCATGGAGATTCTGTTTTACTCAATACCCTCTTTAACCTATAATGCAACCTCTCCACTAATTTGATCTGCCCTATCATTGTGATATAATTTTTACCCAGTGACCCATTCGTTGTCCTACTTCCATCAGGTCTCTGAGATGCCAATTATATCTAACCTTTCATTTAGTGCTACACATTCTAAATTTTCCCATCTTATTTTTTAAACTTCTAGCATTTCCATACAGGATTTCAGAGTTTGTATTTTGTTCTTATTAACAATCTGGTTATCAGTTGACAGGAGTAATTTGGAATCCTTGAACTCTATTTGCTCTTTACTTAAAGGCATCTGAGCTATTTTTACTTTTGTTGTGACCTCTGTATCAGGATGCCCTAACTTCCCTGTTTTGCTAGTGTCTTTCAAAAATACATCATTCTCTGGGACCAAGCAGGAAGTAAGTCCTCACATATGGGTGACATCCTCTACATAGCCCACATGGGAATGTTCCTCAGCTTCCATAGGGAGCTTTTGTGAGGACCATTGCGCATGCGTACTCGTCTTCTCTCCCGAAAGGAGCCATCTTACCTCATAAGAACATAAGAAATGCCATACTGGGTCAGACCAAGATCCATCAAGCCCAATATCCCATTTTCAACAGTGGACAATCCAGTTCACAAGTACCTGGCAGGTTCCCAAAAGGCACACAGGTTCCACAATGCTTGTCCCAGGGCAAGCAGTAGATTCCCTGGGTCCTCTTTAATAAGTTTTCTGGACCTTTCCTCCAGGAACTTGTCCAAACCTTTTTTTAAACCCAGCTACACTAACAGCTTTTATTACATCCTCCAGTAACAAATTCCAGAATTTGAAAATGCATTGAGTCAAAAAATATTTTCTCTTATCAGCCTTAAATGGGTTACGTTGTAGCTTCATTGCTCCTGTGTCTCCTAGTCTTTCTACATTTTGATGGAGTAAACAACTGATCTACATTTACCCTTTCCATTCCATTCATTCATTTATAGACCTTTATCATATCTCCCCTCAGCCGTCTCTTTTCCAAGTTGAAAAGCCCTAACCTTTTAAGGCTTTCCTCACAGGGGTATCCTTCCAACCCCTTTATCATTTTGGTGGCTCTTCTCTGTACCTTTTGTAATTCCGCTATATTCTTTTTAAGATATGGCAACTAGAATTGCACACAATATTCAAGGTGTGGTCACACCATGGAATGATACAGAGGCATTATAATTCCTTGGTTTTAGTCTCCATTTGTTTCCTTATGATTCCTAGCATTCTATTTGCTTTCTTTACCACCGCTGCACACTGGGCGGAAGGTTTCAACATATTATCCACGATGACACCTAAATCTTAGGTGTCATCTGAGGTGTCACCTCAGTCTTCTTTATTCCACGGAACCCATTGGATGCTGTTTGATCCCCCCAAAAAGTGGATATCCTTGCAGTATGTTTGGGGTTTTTTTGGTCGCCTGCTCAATCACCGTCTTCTTGCCCATTCCTGGGTCCATCGGTGCCGCATTTTGTTTGGGTTTCTTTTTAAGGCATGGGGATCTTTTTCTCTCGTGCCCCCAGGTCGGCTGGGACATTGCAGTCCCTTAACTTGGTGGAAGCCGTCTTCCCCAGTATGTCAAAGCTGGCCAGTGGGTTTAAAAGTGCACCCAGTGTGGCTGGACCATCTCGATGATGGACCACCACAACTGGTGCCTTCAGTGCTTCAGGCCTTATCATGGGTTCTCCAGGACCAAGCAGGAAGTCAGTCCTCACCTATGGGTGACATCGACGTCGATGGAGCCCCTGCGGAGCATTTCCCCAACTTTCTATGAAAGCCTTTGGAAATACTGCACGCATGCGCAGTCCCCTTCCCGCCTAAAGGTGCCATCTTGCTCAGTCTCTCTTTTTCCGTGGAGCCTGTCGGACGTTTGTCCTAGTTCACCCAGAAAACAGTTAGATTTTTTCTTGTTATTTCTGCGATTTCTTCGCGTTTTTTTCTCCGGTTCGACGCCGGTTCCCCTTCTCGCCGGGTTCAGTACACCGGTATCGAGCCCGATCTTATTTTTTCATTTTTTGCCCTTCGTGGCTGGCGTTCGCGCCCTTTTTTCTGTTTCCGTGGAAGGCCAGTCCTTTGACCTCATGGGGGCTCTTTTTTCCCCGATGGCTTCCAGTGTTTTTTTTTTTTTTAATTTATATGATTTTAGTCATTTACAACAACCAAATAGTAAAGAAACAGAATGCACACTTGCATAGATTAACATAATATAAGAAACCAATAAAGCAACATAGTATAAACAAGGAGCAATATCTAGTCCACATCTCGGGAGACTAACAGCGTCAAATTTAAAGATATAATAAGATAGGAATACATGCCCAAAAAGAGCTACAATTGGAGGCCATTCTAATCACCAACTATACCCTCCCCAACCCCACTCTGACGATCAGAAAGAAATTTTCCAAATGGGAAACATCTAGGAATACATAAGAGTCTCCCTTGTAATTGATAACACATTTACATGGGAAACGTAAGTAAAACGTGGCACCCAGCGCCAAAACACGGGGCTTTAAGTTCAAAAACTGCCGCCGACGCAGCTGGGTGCTACGTGCAACATCAGGAAAAACACTAATCGATTGACTACAGAACTTGGCATTTTTCATCCTAAAAAAAGCTTTAAGGATACGTTGTTTCACAAGAATAGATGTAAAAGTTACCAGCAATGTGGACCTTTGAGTGATAGTATCAAGGGAATCTGTAAAACTAGAGGGCATAACATGAAACTGCAAGGGGGTAAATTGAAAGGCAATGTCAGGAAATATTTTTTCACTGAAAGGGTGGTGGATGCTTGGAATGCCCTCCCGATGGAAGTGGTAGGGGCGAACACGGTGACGGAATTCAAAAAGGCATGGGACAAACACAGAGGATCCCTTTACAGAAATAGGAAAAAAAACAAAATAAACGGTACCATCTAACTTCTGAACCATATAACATCTCAACAAATAGGGATGTCCTACATGGAGTGGTGGGTTTACCCCTGAACAAGGATATGGGGAGGGGTGGCCTGCGCGGAGCGACAGGTGCACCTACTCTTGCCATCTTGCTGGGCAGACTGGATGGACCATGCTGGTCTTTATCTGCCGTCAACTACTATGTTACTATGTTACTTTGTTACTATGTAATCCTCCAGAAAGGCAGTCAAATTCGAGATAGATGGGACCACCACATCGAACTCCCCCTCAGTGGGACTAACCTTCTTGGATCCAAAGGGAACATAGTAAATTTGTGTAACATCAACAGGATCCATTATAGTTAGTACTTCCTTAAGATATTTATCCAACAAATTTTTGCAGACAGAAGAGAAGAAAAGGGAAAATTCAAGAATCGCAAATTATACATCTGAGTAGAATTTTCAAGAGCTTCCAATTTAGTATGTAAAATCAAAGAATCTTTAATCCCAACCACATTAATAGATTGCAATGGAAGCACCTGAGATTCTAATTTACAAACTTTTGATCAGTCAAAGAAATTTTCTCGTGGCTTCCAGTGGTTTTAAGAAGTGTGATCGGTGCAAGAAACTAATGTCTCTCACCGACACACACGACTTCTGCCTTCGGTGCCTCGGTCCTGATCATGATCCTAAGATCTGTGGACCATGTGGCAAAATGTCCACTAAGGCACTGCGGAGTCGTCAGCACCAAAAGGAAAGGCTTTTCTCTGATTCGGCCTCCGGCCGGGCCCGGACCTCATCTGAGGCCTCGACATCTTGGGAGTCGGACCCCGAGCATCGTCAGGGTTCCTCGGACAGGGGGTCCCCCGAGCGGGAGCGAAAAAGGAAGAAGCGGTTCGCGAGGGCGGCGTCGGAGGAGGTCCCTGGCCCCTCGAGGGCTAGGTCTCGGACCCCCGACTGCCGTCCCGGGCCCGTGGAACAGGAGAAACCGTCAAAAGTACCTCGTGTGGAGCCGGAGACTGCTGGACACGTAAGTCCTGTTGTCCTCGAGGACTCTCCTCCCAGGGAGCCGATGTCGGGCCTGCCGCCGCCGGGGCCCGAGTCGGTGGCTGCTGAGTCTCCTGAGCTGGGTCTCAGGCTGATAGCCTTGGAGTGCAGACTGTCTGCCTTCATGGATCAGCAGCGGGTGCTGATGGCCAGCCTTGTTGGTGCATCTGCCCCGACCACTGGGACATCGACGTCGCAGTCGACCCTGGAGACTGAGCCAATACTCGAGACCATAAAGACTTGAGGTCGTCCTCGGTCGCGGTCACCCTCGACTTCCAGGTCGGGACTGAGGGCGTTGACGCCGGTGCCTTCGGCATCGGGGCGGGTGCTGCCGGACCCCGCGCAGTCAGAGCCCGACTCCTCTTCGGACGAGTCTGCCTGGGAGACGGAGGACGAGGAGTCCCCTGATACCTTCAAGACTCGGTGCGTCCCGTCGGACTCACCCCAGTCTGAGCCCCGGAGTAGATCCCCTCCAGAGGATACCCGGTTCTCTGAGTTCGTTCGGGATATGGCCACTGCTTTGGCGATCCCCGCAGACCCCGAGGAGGAGCCTCGAGCCGAAGAGCTCGAGGCCCTCCAGTATGACTCTCCTCCGAAGGAGGCCTTTACTGTGCCGGTTCCTCCGACGCTGGGACGGCTCCTCTTCCGGATGTGGGAGGCACCGGCCTCGGCGCCAGTTCTAAGCAAGCAGGTCGATTCCATTTATCGACTCTGTAAGAGCCCTGGTTTTCAGAAGGCGCAGCTACCTCACCATTCCATGGTGGTGGAATCGGCCATGCATCGTCTGAAAAGCCAGAAGATGCACTCCGTGGTGCCCCCCGGCCGGGAGGCCCGGAACCTGGATGCGTTTGGTAGAAAGTGCTTCCAGGGCTCGATGCTTGCTTGCCGTGTCCAGTCTTACCAGCTGTACATGGGCGTGTACTTGCGGGACCTGGCGAAGGAGCTTGCCGGGTTCTCTGCTGGTTTCTCCGGGGAACCTTTGCAGAGGTTCAAGTCCTTGTCTTCGGGGATCCAGGAATGCTCTAAGTTCATGTCCCGAGCAGCCTACGATGGCTTCGAGGCCTCGGCCCGTGTTGCAGCAGCCGGCATCGCGGCTCGATGCCAGGCATGGCTGCAGTCATCGGATCTCGAGCCATGGGTGCAAGAAAAGTTGGTCAATGTCCCTTGCCGAGGTGAGAACCTTTTTGGCAAGCTCATGGCCGAGAAGGCTACTCAGCTCGAAACTGAGCACCTCACGAGGACAAGGCTGTCTAGAAACACTTCTGCCCCTTTTCATAAAAAGAAGGGCTCGGGTAAGAAGTCTTTTTACCCGAGGAAGGTGACTGCCTACAAACAGTTCCCACCTTACCAGGCCTCCCCCCACAGGGTCAGCAGGCCAAGGGGCAGGGACATGGGCCCCGTAGGCAGAAGGCCCCCAAGCCTCTGGTCCCTGCTCCCACTCAGCAGGGTGGGGGTTTTTGTCTCCCACAGCATTGCCTCTCCATCTCTGCTGTCCCATCCCTGTACAGGAGGTCGACTAGCCCTGTTTGCCCACCGGTGGCCACCCATTACAGGAGACAATTGGGTCTTAAGCATAGTCCACAAGGGCTACATGCTTCATTTTCATCAGTTGCCTCCTCCCTACTTTCCAGGAGAGCCTCCAAGGCCTCTTCTCCATACAGCCCTCCTCCTGAAGGAGCTTCAGGGTCTGTTGCGAGACAAGGCGGTGGAGCCTGGGCCTCCCCACCTACAAGGTCATGGTTTTTACTCCAGGTACTTCCTTGTACCAAAGAGAACAGGGGGCCTCAGGCCTATTCTCGACCTCAGAAATCTCAACAAGTTCTTCGAGAAAGAGAAGTTCAAGATGCTTACTCTTGGAACACTTCTGCCCTACCTCCAGCAGGGAGATTGGCTATGCTCTTTAGATCTAAAGGATGCGTACACTCACATCCTCATTCATCCAGACCACAGAAAGTACCTCAGGTTCATTGTGGGAGGAAACCATTATCAGTACAGAGTGCTGCCCTTCGGCCTCACCTCCGCTCCCAGGGTCTTTACCAAATGCCTGGCAGTGGTGGCGGCCTATTTAAGGAATCAGGGTATCTTTGTCTTCCCCTATCTGGATGACTGGCTCATCAGGGGTCAGACGTGCCAGGAGGCCAGGCAAGCCACCCTCCGAATGATTTCTCTACTCCAAAGCCTGGGGTTTGTCATAAACTTCGCAAAGTTCACTTTGCTCCCCTCCCAGAACTTGGAGTTCATAGGGGCAAGGCTAGACTCTCTGCAGGCAAAGGCTTTCTTGCCAGAGGACAGACCCCAAAGACTGATAAGCTTTGCAAATCAGTTTCTCAGCAGGTCACTGGTCTCCGCCAGGCTCTGCCTGAGGCTTCTTGGCCACATGGCTTCGACAGTACATGTGACTCCCAATGCCAGGCTTAATATGAGGCCTGCGCAATGGTGCCTCAGAACTCAGTGGCCACAGGCCACAGGGAGCCTCAGAGACAGAGTAAGGGTGTCCAGACCATTCCTGCACTCCCTACGTTGGTGGCTGCATCCCCCCAACTTACTGAAAGGGGTGCCCTTTCAAACGCCTGGGTTCACAGTGGTGTTGACCACCAATGCCTCCCTGCAGGGCTGGGGAGCACACTGTCTGGGCAAGTGCACCCAGGACCTGTGGTCTCCCTGGGAGGCCACGCAGCAAATCAACCTACTGGAACTGCGGGCTATTCGCTTAGCCCTCAAGACTTTCTCTCAAACCCTAGCCCACCAGTTTGTCTTAGTACAAACAGACAATCAGGTAGCCATGTTTTATGTGAACAAACAGGGCGGCACTGGGTCCAGGCTCCTTTGTCAGGAGGCACAGGACCTTTGCTTGTTTGCGCTCAGGTGCAACATGTTTCTCAAGGCGGTTTATCTTCCTGGCCAGGAAAATTACCTGGCAGACAGGTTGAGCAGGATTCTGCAGCCCCACGAATGGCAGCTCCGCCCACTTCCTGTTCAGCTGTTGTGGTGAGAAGACCTGCTCTGGAGAGCTCCTGCTAGGGAGGAGTTTGCTGCTCACTAACTGTGTCCGGATGTCGGGTCCTGGGCCACCTCCAGAGGGAGAGGCCCAGGCCCAGAGGCCTACCAGGCCTGGTAGGCCTCCTTTGGTGCAGACTACTGTGGATGCTGGGACCTGTCTGCAGCCGGTGCCCCAGGAGGGGGGCTCCCCAGGTAGGACTACACATGGCCAGGGAGGAGGGACCCACAGGTATGGAGGTTTGGGCCCGCTACCCCAGGGAGGAGGCTCCTGTCTCCTCCCCAGGCAAGGTGTGGAGGCTGGGTGGAAGCAGGGAGAGGCCCTGGGGAGACCCTGGAGGACCGTGCAGTATAGTACTGGAGGAGGCGGGTTCCCCCCCACGCCTCGGGTCCTGGAGGAGGCCTCTACCTCCTCCAGTGAGGATGAGGACGGGGGGTCGGGCCTGCCGTCCTTCCAGCAGCCAGCTAGGGCCCCAGATGAAATCGTGGCGGCGGTGCGATGGCTCCAGGGTCTCCAGGAGGAGGTGGCCCAGCTGCAAGCCCAGCTCTCCCACCTGGAGAGCCTGCAGGCCACCGTTCCCGGTGAGGAATGGGTGGCCTATAAGACCTACAGAAAGGGGCTTAAGCGGGCCCTAAGGGACCGGTATGCTCAGATTCATGCTTTCAAAACTCAGGGTTGTGGGTCCCTCACGGAACTGTACCAGATCTACGATCGCTGGGCAGCCCAGGGTTTAGTCCAGGGGGGGCCCCCGGGGGTGGGACGGTTAGCAGATCTTTCCAAGTCCCTTTCCCTGCCCTTCACCGTTAAGGGGGACTTGGGGAGCAGACAGTTCCCTTTTCCACCTGTTTCTGACTCCCACTTTGCTTACCTGCCCATGACTGCTGGTTCTGGGTTTTTGGAGAGGGCCTCCGTGGATGAGATCTGCATGGAACAGCCGGCTGGTACAATGGATCCCCAGTTCCTCGATGGTGGCAGGATGACCCGTGGAGGAGTCGCGGATCGCCAGTGTCTTAGGGGTTCTGATGTGAAGGCTCCGTGTGTCTCCCAAACACAGCTGACAGCCTCAGGCACTGCATTGGAAGGGGGGTTTGGAGACGTTGTTCTCCCCCCTCCACGAGTGATTTCGGCTTTCCCCTCTGCCCCCCCGAAGTCTCTGCGTGCAGAGGGGATTCCCCCAGCTGACCGCCAAAGCGAAGATGATGTTCGGCGTTCCGAACGGGCTGCCCCGATGTCAGACGCAGCAGCAGGGCTTCCCTCCATCCGATTGCACAGGCAAGATGGCCGCCGCGAACCCGATACCGTCACTTCCGGGTTCTCCCGGAAGTGTGCCGACAGCCGTTTTTCTTCTCCTAACATGCCGAAGGAGCACCGGCGAAAATCAGCGGAGGTGATTTGGGAGCGTTCCGATAGTTCTGCCGCTGGAGGGGACTCTGAGGGTGCCTTTGACCCGCTGCCTGCTCCATCTTCGCGTCGGAAGTCTGCGGATGCTGTGGAGACGAGTCGGCTGCTTGCTGCAGCTCTTCCTGATGATGTGCAGCCTCCGGCTGCACATAAAGAGGTGGGGGGGTTTTCTTCCTCTTCCCTGGATACCTGGGGGCTGCAGACTGGACGCCCCCGGTACCCGGGAGTGGCTGTCTGGCGCCGGAAGGGTCCAGGAAAGGGGAAGGAGCAGGGTAGGGGCTGCTGTTCTTTTTCTGCAGCCCCTGGGGGGAGTCAAGAGAAGGGAAAGAATGTTTTTTTCATTTTTCTCTGTCATCTGTGTCAGCGGAGCGGGATGAGCAGGCGCCTGCAGTTTCAGCCAGTGGGGCCGAGGGGGGCCTGGCTCGCAGGGGGGCGTCCGCCCTTCCTGCTGGAGCCTTGGCTGCCGGCCGCGTGGTTCCGGACCCCTGTGCCACGTCTGGCACCGACAATAAGGTAGGACCTGGGAGGGACAGGGGGCAGGGGGGTGGAGGTTTGGGGGATGTTCTGGGTGGGGGATCTGCCCTGCTGTCTCGGGTAGGTCCTGCCTTGTTGTTGGTAGCCGTACAGGGGGTAGCGGACGGTGGGTCGGGGGAGGGTTTGGCGGAAGGAAGGGGGGAGCGGCCGACTGGTCATATAGTGGGGAAGGAGGTCGTGGCTGGTCCTGAGCGGGGGAAGGGTTTGTCCTCAGTGGGGTCAGGGGTGGAGGTGGTCCCCCTGGATCCCGGGAATGGAGGGGAGCGGGGTCCGTCCCCGGTAGTGGTGGCCAAGACCCAGGAGCCTTGCGCTGGGTCGGAAACACGGGACGGAGGTGTGGGGGGGCTTTCTGGTCGCCTGGGTGTTACCGAGAACCAGGTCCGTGATGCCCTTCAATTAGCTTTGGAGACCCCGACAGGCCCTCCTGGGGTCTTTGCTGCCTTTCGGCAGCAGCCAGATATAACAGCAAGGGGTGCTCCGGAGGTTCTCGGTGGCACCCAGGGATCAGGACGGGATAGTATCCCTGATTCCGTGTTTGCGGAGCTGACCTTGCCCAGTCCCCAGGTAGCCCCCTGTGAGGCGGTTGTGGATCCTGCAGACCAGCAGCAGGGTCCCCCACAGGTGGATGCAGGGGAAGACCAGGGAGGGCAGGGGATGGGAGCTGGGGGGTCGGTTCCCCCCTCCCCCGTACCTTTGCGGAGGCTCTGAGGGGGTCGGGCACCACTTCGGGGACATCGGGTGGGGTTGGGGGGAGGGGGGGTTCCCAGGGGAATGGTCCCGCAGGAGGGGGAGGAGGTGGGGGAGGTTTCCGAGGGGTAGGGGGTGAGGTCAGATGGCGCAACGTGGCGCAGATCCGGTGGGCTGGGGAGGGGCCCCCTCCAGCCAGGGAACAGGTCTTGAGGATGGTCCTTGGGTTGGGATTTCTCCCCGGAGATCTCTACGCCTTTATCCACATGAACAACACCATTGAATATGATGTTAGTTTCATGCTGAGACGGGGGCTGGAGATTTTCTGGGACCGATACCAGCAGCAGAGGGGGCAGGGAGGGTGGGCTGATTTTCGTGTTGTGCCTATCTCTCACCAGGGGACGGTACCTGTGACCATCCTATCCCGGAATGAGTCGCTCCCAGGGCAGGACATCCAGTATTGGTTGTCACGCCATGCGGTGCTCCTCGCACCCCTGGTTAAGGGCACTGGGCCCCTAGGGGTGTGGGACGGGTCGTGGAAGGGTAGGATTCGTTTGCGTGAGGTGGGAAACGTGGTGCAGCACGTGCCCTCGGCCGGTTTCCTCGGTCTGGATCGCATCTTGTGCTATTACCCCGGGCAACCCCGCGAGTGTCACCGCTGTGGCTCATTCCGCCATTTGAGCATGAACTGTCCCGAGCAGGTCTGCACCCATTGTGGTGGACGGGGTCATGCCTCGGCCGGGTGTTTGCTTATTCGGTGTAACCTTTGCGGGGAGTTGGGCCACCCCTTCGCCCGCTGCCCCTCCGCATCACACAATGGACCGGGGGGGGATGCCGTCACTCCACCTCGGGCTCCTGTGTGGGAGGAGGTTGTGGAGGCCCCTCTCCCTCAGGAGGAGTCCGAGGGCCCTAGGGTGGAGGAGTCCATCGAGCCGAGGGAGCCACCAGGGGGAGGGGATTCGGGTAGGAAGGAGGAGAGGGTTGATGTGGTGGAGGTTAATGTATCACGACAGGATAGCGGGTTGCGGGTGGTGCCACCTGAGGAATGGACCACGGTCCCTTCCAAGGGTGGCAAGTCCAAAAGGAAGAAACGGGAGACATCCCCGTTGCCAGATGCAGAGCCCGTGTTGGACATTAACCGTTTCGTCTTTTTGGCTGCTGATGCGGCTGAGGCGGATGAGGGCTTGCCTGTGGAGGCAGGGCTTCCTGTGCGGCGCTCGGAGCGGTTAGCGGTGGGGGCGGCCCCTCTTCCTCAGCGGCGGCCTTCCAAAATAACGAAGGCGCGCCGCGGTCAGGGTCCTCCAATCAAGGGGGATACTGGCGCCCGACGGGTGAGGGAGGACGGGTCTTTGCCCCCGCAGTTGGGTGATGGGCCTTCGCAGGAGCCCCCTGCTGACCCAGCCGTCCCAGCCTCCCCCGCGGGGGTGGGCACTGGTCCGTTGTCTCAATCTTTGTCCAGGGAGGGGGGGGAGGCACCGGTGGTGGACCCCACGGAGGAGATCATTCCTCCGACCCCTGACCTGTCCGTGCCCCCTCGCCCCATGGGAACTGGGTTAGCCCCTGCGACAGCTTTGCCTGGTGGTCTCAGGGACACCAGCACCTCGTGGGGTGACAGGGTCGAGCAGGAGGAGGCAGAGATCCTCGAGGTGGTCGACGTGGACCGTGAGGAGTTGCTCCAGCTCGCGGGTTTGTCCTGCAAGAGGGATTCCGGGGATCCCGGGTATGGTGAGAAGAGGAGGAAAGGGTCACTGCACACGAACTAGGTATGGCGTGCACTCCTGCGTTCTCGTGCGCCACCATCAACGTGGCCAGCATTTTCTCGGACCAGGCGCGGGCTACGGCCTATGATTTTCTTTCCACGAGTGGGCTGGATGTCATCTTCTTGCAGGAGACCAGGCTCACCTCGCTCGCTAGCCTTCATCGGGCGAAGCGGGAGTGGAGGTGGGGCCCTTCATACTGGTCGCTTGCGGCACAGCCCTACGCAGGAGTGGCGGTTTTGTTCACGTCTAACCGATTTCAGGTGCAGTACGTGTGGGAACTGGAGCAGGGCCGGTGTTTGCTCTTAGACGGCTACTGCGGGCCTCATCGGTTTCGTTTCGTGGTGGTCTACGGCCCCCAGTCTAAGTTGGCGCGGAAGACCCTGTTTGGGGTCATCCGCCCCTACTTACACACCTCCCGTTTGGTGGTCCTCGCCGGAGATTTCAACACCACCACCTTTTTGCAGGACCGAGGAGGGGATCGTTGCCCACCCAGTTACGAGGGCCTCTTTTTGGCCGAGATGACCCGGACGGCTGACCTGGTGGATGTTTTCCACCGGGCCTTTCCACGGTCGCCGGGGTTCACCTACTACCATGGGACCTGCAGGAGTCGTATCGATCGGATATATGTGAGTGCCCGGGTGGAGTGTTCCCCTCCGCAGTTGCAGGCGGTTGACTTTTCGGACCACCGCGTCCTCTCCGTGTCCTTCCTGGCCAACCACGAGGAGCTCAGCAGGGGTCCTGGCCTGTGGAGACTGAATGTGCAGTTGTTAACATCAGAGGTGGTCCAGGAGTTCTTGGCCTTTCTCGCAGACCAGGAAACCCTGCTGGGTGTTTTTCCTTCCCGTGGCGCCTGGTGGGACGAGGTGAAGACGCGTGCCCGCCAACTCTTCCGTTCCCGGGGTACCTCCATGGCTCGATCCCGCTACCTCACTTACACTGTCCTCCGGAGGTCGCTGGATCGTTTGGTATCCTGAGGGGCAGCGTGGGAGGAGGTGGAAGAGGTGCGAGTCCAGCTCCGTGGCCTGCTTTACGATCGCCATGCCTCCCTATGCTTCGAGGGGGCGGCCGGTGGGGTCACCGCTCCAGACCCTTTCCTGACTTGCAAGGAGAGGGTTCGGCGTCGGGAGGTCATGGCCCTGCGGGGCGAGGACGGTACCATTCATACCTCCCAGGAGGACCTTTTGCGGATGGTGGGGGAATACTTCTCGGACCTGTTTGGGGATCGCCCCGTGGACCTCACCCATATCCGAGAGTACTTGGGCCTTCCCCCGGTGTATTCGGCTGTGGTTCAGGCACAGGTTGATGCACTCGCTGCTCCGATTCAGCAGGTGGAGGTGGAGAGGGCGATTCGTGCCATGCCGTTGGGGAAGGTGCCTGGGCGCGATGGGCTCCCTGTGGAGTTCTATCGCACTTTCATCGCCCAGCTGGCCCCCTTCCTGACCTCTCTGTTTCAGGAGATCATGGATACGGGGTTTCTCCCGCGGTCATTTTGCGAGTCTGTCCTGCTGCTGCTCTCCAAGGGGAAGGACGATAGCTCCTTGGACTTTTGGCGGCCGCTCTCTCTTCTGAACGCGGACCGGAAGATCCTGGCCAAGTGTTTGGCCAACCGACTGGTGGAGGTGTCGGGCGTTTTGCTGTCCCCTTCCCAGTATTGTTCCGTTCGGGGGAAAGGGGTTCTTGACGCTGTC
The DNA here is from genome assembly GCA_033557465.1 of Ichthyophis bannanicus. Taxonomy (NCBI): domain Eukaryota; kingdom Metazoa; phylum Chordata; class Amphibia; order Gymnophiona; family Ichthyophiidae; genus Ichthyophis; species Ichthyophis bannanicus. Next base: position 697,721,797 of record CM066035.1, read on the forward strand.
GCCACAGTCAGGGAGGTGGTGGAGAGAGGCCGGTCGCTCCAACGGGACCACTGGTTGGTCTCCTTGGATCAGTCCAAGGCCTTCGATCGCATAAGTCACCGGTACCTGTGGGTGGTGCTCCAGCACTTCGGCCTCCCCGCAGGTTTCCTCTTCATCGTGCAGGCACTGTACCGAGGGGGGGTGAGCTTCCCGTTTATTAACGGGTGGCTCGGACGGCCGTTTGGTGTCGCCTCGGGGGTGCGGCAGGGGTGCCCTTTGAGCCCCTTGCTGTATGTCTTCTCCCTCGACCCCTTCCTCTGGAGATTGTCCTCAGGTGGGTTGCGGGGCCTGGAGGCGCCTGGTGCGCCCCCGGTGTCCGTCGTTGCCTACGCTGACGACATCTCAGTTTACGTGGATGGCACTGAAGGGGTAGAGGCCCTGCGGGAGGCCGTGGAGGAGTACTCTGAGGTAGCCCACTCTGTTGTCAACCACAGCAAGTGCCAGATGCTGTGGTTGGGCCCCTCGGAGGCCTCCCCGCCTTCCTGCGCCCCTTTCCTTCTCCCGTGGGGGAGGTCCGCGTTTTGGGCCTCGTCTTCGGGTCGGAGGACTGTGCGGAGTCCAATTGGGACCGTTGTCTTGAGACTGCACGGTGTCGGGTGCTGCGGTGGAGGGGGTGGAGGTGTACATACGAGGAGAAGATCAAACTCCTCGGGACGTTTCTGCTTCCTCTCTTTCTGCACGTGGCCACGGTCTTCGTCCTTCCGTCGTCCCGTCAGGCGTCTGTCTGTGCCGTCTTTTTCTGTTTTCTGTGGGGTAACCGCCTGAACCCCGTCCAGCGCAACATCGTTTGCCTGGATCGGGCAGAGGGCGGTTTGGGTATGTTGCACCCCCTTGTCTTCCTGTCAGTCTTGTCTATGGCGTTCCACTTGGGTAGGATGCGGGAAGGGGGTGGGGTCTGGTGGGTGGCCTCCTATCGGGAATGGTTCTCCCGCTTCTGGGAGCAGTGGGAGGGGGCGTCCTCGGTCCCACGTGTGCGCCGGAGCGGGGAACAGGCCCCATTGTACGTATTTGCGATGGTGGGGCTCTTTCGGCGGTGGGGGGTGACCGACCCGCTCGCCCAGTCCTTGGGGCGGAAAGGATTGTACCGGATGGTACTCGCCTCCCACTTTCAACCACGGTGGGCCCTGCGGGACTGTCCAGCGGATGTGATGCAGCGGGGCCTTCGGCTGTTGAATTCCCCTCGGCTACCGAAGAAGGTTCGGGATGTGGCCTGGTTGTCTTTCCACGGGCGTTTGTACGTGAGGGACAACCTCAAGTACAGGTCACAGGCCGAGCGGGTCTGTCCGAGGGCCGGGTGTGAAGGGCAGACGGAGACCATGGACCATTTCCTCCGGCAGTGCCCCTTCAACGTGGAGGCCTGCCGGTTGGTGTCCGCTGCTCTTCACCTGCGCGACCTTTCCCTCCTCACGTATGCGGAGTGGGTGTACGGGGCCTGGTCCTTTCCTCTAAGGCAGGACTCCGGGACCCTCTACCTCGTCACGGCCGTAGTGCGCTACCACCTGTGGCAGGAGCGCTGTCATGTCTCGACCCGGGGGTTGGTCCTGCCCCTCGACGAGGTGGTGCGGGACATTCTGGAGGAAGTGTCCAGCATGGCGCAACGCGAAAGGCGGGTGGTGGAGGCTCATCGTTGGGAGCGTCTGTGGCGTCACCTCACCCTTCGCCCCCCGTGAGGGGGAGGGGTTCCCTGGGGTTCTCGTCCCTGTAGGACTTTGAGGTTTGTTTTGTTTCCCTGGGGGGAGGGATGTGACAGGAGGGGTTGGTTTCCCTTCCCTGGGGTTTACTTCTCGGTATGATTTTGGGGTGGTTGTTTTTTTTTTTTTTCTCCCGGGAGGGGGGGGGGGGGGGAGCTGGTGCTGCTTGAGGGGTTTGACCACTTGTCCGCTCTCCCTTTCTCCTTAGAGGGGTGGCCGTCCCAATTGTTGTTGTTGGTGTTTATGTTTGTTCTTTTTGTGTCCTGGGCATCCCGCTCCGCTGTCTGGATTGCAGGGCAGCACAGGGGTGTTTTCTCTTTTGTATTTAGCTTTTGCTTTGTATGATTAGTTTTGTTTTGTTTGGGGGGGATTCGGGTGGGGACGGGTTCATGGTGCCCTTTTGTTTTTGTTTGGGGGTGGGGGGTGGGGAGGTTTGCTTTTGATGTGTTTGTTTCTATGGGATGGATGGGGAGGAGGCAGGGATCGGGGTGGAGGGAGGGGGGAGCTGCTGCTCACGCTGAAGGGGGAGGGATGGGGACAGGGGGCTCTGTTTCTGGATGGTTGGGGGGAGGGAGTCTGGCAGTCCCCAAACACCAGCGGACAAAAGGAACAGTTGGACTGGTGGGGAGTGTTGTGCGGGGGAGGGGTTCAGGGATTGCAAGACAGACAATGTGTGGACTGCTCTGGGGTGTTCTTGCAGGGGGAGGGTGGGTCGGGCATGGACATTGGACTGAGGGGGGGGAGGAGACATGGACATTGTCAGGGACTTTTTGTGGGTTGTTGTTGGGAGAAGGGGCACGTGTGTTGGTTGCTGGGGTTGGTGGTGGGTTGGGGGAGGTGGGTCACGGGGGGGGGGTTGTGATACTTGTTTTGTGCTATGTCGGGGGGGGGTTTGGGGGGGTGTGGGACTTGGTTGGGGTGATTGTTTTTGCTTTTTTGTATGTCTTTTTGTTGCTTGTTTAATAAACTCAAAATTTCCATCCTTTGGTGGTTCAGAAGATTTTCCTGAAATGGGGACTTCCATCCATAGATCTGTTTGCCAGTCCCCTGAACAGACAGCTGCCCAGGTTCTGCTCCAGGCAACCGCATCCTCTGTGGCTAGCAGCAGATGCTTTTCTGATTTCCTGGTCCCAGGGTCTCCTGTATGCGTTTCCTCCCACGCCTCTGGTGGCCCGAACTCTGTTCAAGATTCTACAGGACAAGGCCTCGGTCCTTCTGGTAGCTCCCAGGTGGCCGAGGCAGCCTTGGTTCCCACTTCTGCTTCAACTGGCAGTGGACACCCCACTACCTCTGGGGTTACAGCCCGACCTTCTCTCTCAGGATCAGGGGTCTCTTCTGCACCCCAGTCTCAAATCTCTCAATTTGATGGCCTGGAGGCTGCAAGGGTAGTTTTGTCTCCCTGGGGCCTACCTCAGGAAGTTGAGGAGGTCGTCCTGGCCTCTAGGAAGCAGTCCACTAGAAAGACCTATGCCCTGAAATGGAAGAGGTTTTCTCTGTGGTGTCAGCTGCGTACAGAGGATCCTTTCTCCTGTGCTGTACCAGTAGTGCTTCAGTACCTGCTGCACTTGTCCAATCAGGGCCTTAAGTCCAATTCTGTTTGGGTTCACCTCTCAGCTCTGGCAGCTCACCACTCTCTGGTGGAAGGACACTCTCTGTCGGTTCACCCCTTGGTATCCCGGTTCCTCAGGGGTTTGCTCTTGCTCAAGCCTCCTGTCCGTCCTCCAGCCCTGAGTGGGAGTTGAATGTGGTCTTGCAACAACTGACATGCCCACCTTTTGAGCCGATGGCTACTTGTCCTCTCCGCTTCCTTTCCTGGAAGACACACTTCCTGGTAGCCTTAACCTCGGCTAGACGAGTGAGCGAGCTTCAAGCCCTGGTCTGTGACAGGCCTTACACTCGCTTTTATAGGAACAGGGTAGTCCTTAGGACTCATCCAAAGTTCCTTCCAAAGGTTGTCTCCTCTTTCCACCTCAACCAGGAGGTGGTTCTTCCAACATTCTTCCCTAGGCCTCATGCAAGCCCGGCTGAAGCAGTCCTGCATACCATGGACTGTAGAAGGGCCTTATCCTTCTACCTTGATCGTACGCAGGGGCATAGAAGAGCTACTCAGCTCTTCATATCTTTTGACCCTAATAATTTGGGGTTAGCTGTGTCCAAGCGTACCTTGTCCATTTGGGTAGCTGACTGTATCACCTGGGCTTACAGGGTGGCTGATCTTCCCTTGCAGGGTCGGGTCACGGCCCATCGTGTCAGGGCAATGGCTGCCTCAGTAGCTCATCTCTGCTCTGTACCATTGGCAGACATCTGCAGGGCTGCAACTTGGTTCTCAAGCCAGACTTTTGCGGCCCATTACTGCCTGGAGAGGGAGTCCCGTAGGGACAGTGCTTTTGGCCAGGCAGTACTCTGGAATCTCTTTGAGGTTTAGGCAACTCCTGCCCTCCAGCCCTCCGTTGGGCTACCGGTGGAGGTTCTTTCAGAGAAAAGCCTTTCTTTGCTGCTGGGACTAGAGGGAATTCTCTTGTTCAGCCTGGGTTCCTGGTAGCCCAGAGCTAGGGAGTCACCCATATGTGAGGACTGACTTCCTGCTTGGTCCTGGAGAAAGAGTAGTTACTCACCTGTAACAGGTGTTCTCCAGGAGCAGCAGGAATCAGTCCTCACAACCCTCCCGCTTCCCCTGGGAGTTGCAGTTGTATATAGTTCATTTGTTCCATATTTTGTGTGCTGTTTTTTAGCTATGTCATTTGACTGAGCAAGATGGCACCTTTAGGCGGGAAGGGGACCGCGCATGCGTGCAGTATTCCCAAAGGCTTTCATAGAAAGCTGGGGAAATGCTCCGCAGGGGCTCCATCGACGTCGATGTCACCCATATGTGAGGACTGATTCCTGCTGCTCCTGGAGAACACCTGTTACAGGTGAGTAACTACTCTTTCTCCACCTGCGCTCTCTGCCTTCAGATGACACGCAAGGGGCTCAGGAATCGAGAAACCCTCACTTGATCCCACCTGTCCTTCTAATTACACAGGTACACTAAAAAAAATTTTTTTAAACTGCCTCTAATGTTTCGATTGATTTTTACATTTTTTGGTGCGCTGAATCCAAATCTGGTAACCAATTTGCTCCATCACGTACAGATTTTTTGCTACATTGGGTTAGCAGTTTGAGGTGAACGTTTCAGATTGAGTGCGATCGAGATAAAAGTTTCTTGGATGAATTCTTTATACTAATTGTTTAGTAGTTATTCAAATAAGAATAAAGAAAATTGTAACAAGGCAGCACATAAGAATAGAGTAATGTCAACAAAACACACTGTGATGGTAGCAAAATTGTCTGCACTTAAAACAGCCACATACATGTGCACAAACATTGAGCATATAAGAGCGAGGTTAGACACAAAGCAAAACAAAGAAATGTGCAAAAAATATTGTACAGGTATGTATGTAAGAATAGAAAACGCAAACCGCACCATTGCAATACATGAAGACAAACACCCGATGGTGTGAAAATAAAATTCTAATAAATGAGATCCGACACTGTGGTAATAACTAGCAAATTTTTATTTCAAAGTTTAGTAAAAACACGATATTTGTCAACACAGTTTAGATTTTAAAGTCATTCTTGGGTCAATCAATCTCCTGGTGGGCCCGTTTCTTCTTCCCCCGAATGCTTCTCTTGGTGCGCTGCTTGCGTATTTTTCATCTGGGGTTTCCCGCCGCAGCAACCAGCAGAAATCAGCCATCATAGTGGTGTTCCATCTTCCTTGGTACCTTCTCTCTGCGTCCTTGATGTCCTGGTGAAACCTTTCACCTTGTTCTTCACTGTACGCCCCCAAGTTTTCGGGAAAGTAGTTCACATGGGAGTGCAAGAAATGGACTTTCAGGCTCATGTTACAGCCTTGTTCTTTGAAGGCATTGAGCATCCTGGCAACAATATCCTTATAGTTCTCATCCCGCCTGTTCCCCAAGAATTTGAGAACAACATCCTTGAAGGAATCCCAGGCTTCTTTTTCCTTCTCAGACATCGTTTCAGCGAATGCTCCATCTGAAATGAGTTTCCTTATATCAGGGCCAACAAACACTCCTTCCTTTAGCTTTGCTTCAGAAAGTCGGGGGAACTTTGAGCAAAGGTACCGAAAGCACTCACCATCTTTTGGAAGGGACTTGATGAATTGCTTAATGAGACCCAACTTAATGTGGAGAGGTGGTAATAGAATTTTATCACGAGGTACCAAGCTCTCATGAAGAACATTTTTCTCACCGGGTCTCAAATACTCCCGAATTGGCCAGTCTTTTTTCCCCCAGTGTAGGTCGCGGGCCCGGCTATCCCACAAGCAAAGGAAGCAGGGATATTTGGTGAAACCGGATTGCTGCCCTAATAGCATGGATAGAATTTTAAAGTCTCCACAAATCATCCACTTATGCTCATCATAACGAATCTTCTGAAGAATCAGGGCCAAATTCTCGTATTTTTCTTGGAGAATAACAGAGTGAGCAATAGGAACTGAAGCGAATGTGTTGCCATTATGAAGAAGAACACCTTTTATACTGTCTTTTGACGAATCAATGAACAGCCGCCATTCAGCAGGATCATACTTGAGTTTAAACTTTTCCATCACTCCGTATATATCGTTGCAAAATACCAAATCTTCCTCTTTGCTGAAATACTTCAAAAATTGTGTCTCGCGGTTGCGGTACCAATAAAAAGTTGTTCCTGGTGACAATAGATTTTTCTGTTTAAGCCGAGAACCTAGCAGTTGGGCAGCATCTTTTGGGAGTCCTAAATCCCGGACTAAATCATTCAATTCAGCTTGAGAGAAAAGTTCAGGTTTCGGATCTGGTTCAGTTTCAAACTCGGAAGTACTGGACTCATCGGGAAAAGCCATCTAATGAGTCTCATCATGATCAGAACCGTCCACACAAATATGATCCAAAGATTTTGGTGGTTCAGGCACAGGTACTTCGTTGCTATGAGGCATAGGCCTAATTGCTGAGGGAAGGTTGGGGTAACTTATTACGTTCTTATTTTTTAAGTTGTATCCCTTCACAATGCAAGAGCAAAAATAGCAGTCACTGCTGTGGTCTCTTTGTTCACGCCACATCATAGGTATTCCGAAACGAAATGCTTGTTTTTTACCTTTCATCCATAAGCGTAGATCTTCCTCACATGTCTTGCACACTTTGTGAGGAGCCCACGGTTTGTCTTGATCGCCTAACTTCAAACCGAAATAGGCAAAATATACTTTTTTAATAAATGCAGAAATGTTCCTCTGCCGCTTTTTCACGGTATATTCCCCACAAATAAAACAAAAACTGTCCGGAGAGTTGACGCAACCTCTGGCTCTGTGAGCCATCACAAATACACAGCACTGCAAACTACAACTGTAGTGAACCACTTTGGAATAAAGCTGGATTACGACTGAGCAAACAAAAGGTAATAATGAACTTGCAAGAAACTGAAATTTGACAGGAACGTTCATGTCGCAACCACCGTGTTTGAGCGAGCGAACGAGGTGAGGCGAACAGGAAAGAACATGCGCCAGCGCGAGTACTGGATTTAGCCCCCCGCCTCCCAATTGTCCTGTTAATGTATAAAATGAATACAAAACACTCTAAAATATCATGAGGGAGTGTTTCTAGTTAGTTAACCATTACAACCTCTATTTTGGGCCAAGAAAATAAACTGCAGTCGGCTAAAAAGAAATTATGTGAACATTCCTTATATGGGTAAGAAATCTAATTTTGCAAGAAAACGTGACGTGATGGAACATTTTGGCTATTTTTCCTGGATTCAGCACCCCAAAATCTATAGGAATCAGTTGCAAAACTGGAGGCAGTTTTTTGGTAGTGTACCTGTGTTATCGACCCATCTCCCTCCTTCCCTTCGTTTCTAAACTACTTGAATGCGCGGTTCACTGCCACTGCCTCGACTTCCTCTCCTCTCATGCCCTCCTGGATCCTTTACAGTCTGGCTTTTGTCCTTTACATTCTACTGAAATGGCTCTTGCTAAAGTCTCCAGTGACTTGTTCCTGGCAAAATCCAAGGGCCTTTACTCTGTCCTCATCCTTCTTGACCTCTCTGCTGCTTTTGACACTGTTGACCACAACCTTCTCCTGGATACCCTGTCCTCACTTGGTTTTAAAGGCTCTGTACTATCCTGGTTCTCCTCCTATCTCTCCTCATCGCTCTTTCAGTGTGTGTTCTGGTGGCTCCTCCTCCTCTGCTATCCCACTCCCAGTTGGTGTACCCCAAGGATCTGTCTTGGGTCCGCTCCTTTTCTCTCTCTGTACCCAATCTCTTGGTGCGCTCATCCCATGGCTTTCAGTACCATCTTTATGCTGATGACTCCCAGATCTACCTCTCTATGCCTGAAATCTCTCCGGCAATCCAGACCCGGATTTCTACCTACCTTTCTGACATAGCTGCCTGGATGTCTCACCACCACTTGAAATTGAACATGGCCAAGACTGTTCTTCTTATCTTTCCCCCTAAAACCTCCTCTCCTCTTCCTCTTTTCTGTGGATAACTCTCTACTCCTTCCTATTTCCTCGGCTCGCAATCTTGGGGTTGTTTTTGATGCCTCTCTCTCCTTCTCCACACACATTCATCTGATAGCTAAGACCTGCCATTTCTTTCTCTATAACATCAACAAAATCCACCATTCCTTTCTGAACACACTACTAAGACGCTTACCACTCCTTAATCATCTCCTGTCTTGACTACTGTAACCTACTCCTTGCTGGTCTCCCTTTGAATCATCTCTCTCCCCTTCAATCTGTTCAACCCTCTGCTGCGCAGCTAATCTTCCGCCAGCCTCATCATGCCCATATTACCCCTCTTCTCAAGTCACTTCATTGGCTTCCTAGCCATTTCCACATCGAGTTCAAACTTCTCCTGCTGACCTATAAATGCATTCACTCTGCAGCTCCTCACTACCTTTCTTCTCTTATCTCTCCTTACATCCCCACCTCAGGAACTCTGCTCTTCTGGCAAACTGCTTCTATCTGTGCCCTTCTCTTCTACAGCTAACTCCAAGCTTTGCTCCTTTCACCTTGCTGCACCTTACGCCTGGAGCAAACTACCTGTGTCTGTACACCAGGCACCTTCTTTGACCCTTTTCAAATCTAGGCTGAAAACTCACCTCTTCGCTGCTGCTTTTGGATCTTGACTCACCTGATCTCCTTTTTTCTTTCCTTTCCCCCTTGTTTTATCCCTGTCTACACCTTCTGTGTTGTCTGTCTTGACTAGATTGTAAGCTCTGATGAGCAGGGACTGTCTCTTACATGTCTGTGCAGCGCTGCGTATGACTTGTAGTGCTATACAAATGCTCAGTAGTAGTAGTAGTAGTAGTAGAGAAAAGCAGTGAGAATCACGCTTCAGTTCCTCCAAATCTTTGGCATTGGCTCCACCATGGAGGGCCTTTAAGCTCTTCACCGAGGCTTTGGCTTCATGCGGGGGCTGTGCCCATTCCAAGCCGAGAGATCACGGAGCATCAGACCGGCAGCTCTTCTTTGAAAAGGAGCACCCTCAGAAGCACCAGACTCCAGCCCCATCAATGTCCAAGGGCAATGCCGAGTCCTAGGTGAAAGCCCATGTGCACTGGCATTTTAGCCCTTGACGAGACTCCAAGGGCAAGTGCTGGGAGTGGCCCCCCAAGCTGCCTTGGTGGGAGTAGCCACCTTCCAAGGCCCTGGAGGGCCGGCAGGAGACTCCTGAGGCTGTCACCATCATGGAGTCTCTGCTGAGGGAACTGGTGTCAGTGCTGTTGGCTGCTGGGTCAGCTCCGATGGCATCGAAGACCGTGCTTCTTGTGCAGTGTATGGAAGCCCTCAAGTGCAGTCTATCTGTGTTCCTGACCCAGCAGGCTGTCTGAGATCCGCTCACCTCAGGTTCCTTGGCACCAGTGATGGCGTCGTTAATAGCATCAACCTCACCATCACAGGGCCGGCCTGTCCACTTAGTGAGTTTGGCGGCTGCCTAGGGCGGCAGCAGCAGCACACATGGGCAGCCACGCCACCTCCCCTCCAGCTGCTGCCGATTCCATTTGGGAGGTGAGGTGGGCAGGGGCAGCGGCAGTATTTCCAAAAATGGCAGCAAAAAGCCGCCATTTTTGAAAATACCACTGCTGTCCACCTTCCCCTCTCAAGATGGAATTGATAAGAGCTGGGGGGCAGCAGCGGCAGCTGGTGGGGGGGTGCCTCGAGATTGGAGTGTCTGCCTAGGGCGGCAGAAACCCTTGGACCGTTGGAGGTGCAGCCCATACTAGAATTGCATGCTCATTGAGAGAATAGCAGTTCTAGGGCATGCTCGAGGTCCCTCTTGGTGCATCGCTTTTCTCCCTAGAGTGCTTCAGGGTTGGACCGTCGGGAGCCTCAGTCTCCCTCCACTCTGGTCGACCGTCACTGACGCCATGAGGAATCATGTTGGTACTTCAACTTCCTCTCGGAATTGGATTCCAATGATTGGGAAACCGTGTGGCATCAGGATGTTCCCACTGATCCCAAACCCCCATGTGAACAGAGGAAGTCCCCTCCTGAGGACATGTCTTTCCATGAGTTTGTGCGGGACATGGAGAAGGCTTTACTGTTCATCATTGAGGCTGAGGAGGAACCCAGAGCAGAGGAGTTGGATATCCTCCATTACCCCTCTCCCCCGAAGGAGGCCATTACAGTGCCAGTGCATTGGATCCTCAAGTGCCTCCTCTTTCGAATGTGGGAGACCCCACTTATGGTGCACCTGGTGAACCGCCATCTCGATTCCCATTATCGGGTGAGCAAGAGCCCCGGCTTTGAGCAGCTGCAATTTCCCCATAATTCCATGGTCGTGGAGTCGGCCATGCACCGCTTCAAGAGTTCAAAGACACACTCCTTAGTGCCCCTGGGTTGGGAGGCACGGACCATGGCCAGCTTTGGCAGGAAGTGCTACCAAGGCTTGATACTGGTGGCCCATATTCAGAGCAACCAACTGTATATGGGGATGTTCCTCTGAGATCTCACGGGGGATCTCGCCGGGTTCTCTGCTAATGTCAGGGGAGCAGTTGCAGCACTATCGAGCCCTTGTCTCCAAGACACAGGAGTGCTCTAAGTATATTATTCAAGCTGTATATGATGGATTTGAGTTGGTCGCCCAGGAGGCCACCATGGGCATCAAGACTCATTGCTTTACCTGGCTGCAGTCCTCAGACTTGGAACATGGTTCCAGGACAAGCTAACCGATGTCCCTTGCAGAAGTGAAAACCTCTTTGGGAAACCAATGTTAAAGAAAGCTGGAGAGTTGGCGAGAGAACAACTCATGATGAACCGACTCAAAAGACATCTGACCTCTCTAGACGAAAGTTGTTGGGGAAAAAGCCTTTCTTCCCCAAGAAGAAGAAGTACTATGGTACCTAAATTCGTACCATTTCTACCAGGCACTCCAGCAGGGACAACAGCAACAAAACAGCCAGGGTCAACACCAGCAGTGCCGGCTTAAGCCTAAGAAACCTCCACCAGCGCTGCAGCCACAGCCTGGTGGGGGTTTTTGAATCCTTCCTCTGAAACATGGCCCTTCTTCCCATTTTAGACACAGTTTCACCACAGGTGGTAGGCTGACTGGTTCATTTTGACACAGGTGGTCCAGCATAACAACGGACACCTGGCCCTCCAAATTATCAGTGAGGGGTACCACTTACACTTCGATCAGCTTCCTCCCACCTTCTTCCCAGGGGAGTACCCCCCTGGACCCTCACCACTGTCTCTTGCTCCAACAGGAAGTCAATTCCCTCCTATCTGACTGGGTCGTGACTTTCGTTCCTCCATCTCAAAGGGGGCTACTCCCACTATTTCCTGATTACAAAGAAGACCGGAGGCTTTTGGCCGATTCTGGACCTGTGGAACATCAACAGGTTCCTGGTGAGGGAGAAGTTCAAGATAGTATCCCTGGGAACCTTATTGCCGTACCTCCACCGGGAAGATTGGCTATGCTCCTTGGATCTCAAAATGCCTATATGCATATTCTCATTTGCCCCTTCACCGGCAGTATCTCCACTTCATCCTCACCAGACAGTACTATCAGTACCGGGTGCCATCCTTCAGGCTTGCCTCTGCCCCCAGGATTTTCACGAAGTGTCTAGCGGTCATAGCCACTTTTCTCTGCACCCAGGAGATCTTTGTCTTCTCTTATCTGGAAGACTGGTTGATCAAGGCTGGATCGCCGGAAGATGTTTGACATTTGGGGCAGCTGACCATACAAGTCCTGGAGTGCCTAGACTTCGTCATCAATTACCCCATTCTCATCTTCAGCCCTTTCAAAGGCTTGAGTTCATTGGGGCTCTACTCAATTCTACTCTAGCACAAGCATACATGCCGAAGGACGGGGCCCAGCGACTGGTTGTCCTTGGTCATGGCGTTTAGCGCTGCCCCATCATGAGAGCGCAACATATGCTATGCCTTCTTAGCCACATGGCCTCCACGATCCATGTCACACCAACGGCATGACTTTGCATGCCTCAGGCGCGGTGGACTCACCCGCTCCAGGAGTCCTTTACCTGGTGGCAACAGCCATCCAACCTTCTCGCAGGGCTGCTTTTCCAGGCCCCATCGCATCAACGCATTCATGCACACACATGCAAGCACACATTGGGGCTTGTTTACAAAGCCGCGGTAGCGGTTTGCGATCGTAATCGGAGCCGCGGCCCCATTGATTTCAATGGGGCCGCGGCTGCGATCGCGATCGCGAACCACTACCGCGGCTTTGTAAACAAGCCCCATAGACACAAATAGAAGCACATATGCAGTGATATACAAACATGTACAAATATGCACACACACATGCCAGCTGACAAAAATACACACACACACATACATACATGCAGAGGGGTTGGAAAGAATTATGAGCCATGCTCTAGCTACTGTATATTTTTGTTTCTGTGAATGTTGCTGCCTACCAAGCTGAGTTTCTTTTATTTATTTATTTATTTATTTAATTTCTCTTCTATGCCATGCTATTCAATATCAGTGTGGTGTACTGCATTGTATTTACAATAAAACAGGCAATATAACTTGGATAAAAACTGGGATAACTGTCAAACTTATTTACATTATAAGCATTTATGTACATTAATAGCTGTGCTGTGTACAGTGCTGGTTAATTGAGGTTGCAGCCTTGGGGCTGGCTGCTCCCCGGTGTGCTGGGTGAGCTGGTGTAGGGGTCTTGGTGCTTGGTGGATATGTTTGCTGGCTGACCTATGGGGCTGTTGTCTGGGTAGTGCTGTATGAATTTTAGGATTACTAACCAGAATAAACCTGTTATGCCTGCATCTAGCCCATCACACAGAATCTTCCTTCTATCCCCCCCAAGTTACTTTCCCTATCCTAACTCCTCATGGTGATGCTTCTGTTTCTGTTACAGCTCCACATTCTCTCAGCAAATATCCTTTGTACGAGATGGCTTCCTGAACTTCCTGTACCGGTGTGTGCCATGTCCTGAGAAAGTGCTGCAGTGGCTCTTCCAGGTAAAAAATGACTTTTTAAAGCATAGGATTGGGCATTTAGCATCAAATGGCAACAATATAAAATAGCAAAGTGTCTGTAAAGCTCTCAGAAGGTTGTTTGGTATGCAAATTAACTATTTCTCATCATCCTGCTAAACCAGTCTAGACAAATGGGTTTCTGTTACCTTACTAGCAGATAAAAGCAGAGAACACAGCTTTACATTGACATGACTACTTCCTATAAGGTTCTCTGCCTCCAGTAGATGATGGTGTAGGTTGCCCAGAGTCTTTGGTCCCATAGGGAGATTTGTTAGTCCATAAAAAGACTGGAGACCAAAGTTATCAGGCTTGCTGTGCTGCGTTTTCTCCCTTTGATCAGGAACAGGCTCATTCAAATCTTGTGCGAGCGCATCAGCACACTTGTGTATGTGAACAGACAGGGGACACTTCAGGTGCCAGGGTGACACATGAAATGGCCTTCCTGGACTGGGTAGTGCAGCATCTCACTCGGTGTTTGGTGTCTCATATAGCAGGTGTGGATAATGTGCAAGAAGACTTCCTCAGTCAGATCCTGCTGGATCCTGGAGAATGGGAACTGAGCCCTGCAGCCCATCAAAGGATAGTCAACAAGTTGGGATTCTCAGTCATGGATTTCATGGTGACCTGCTTCAACTCCAAGTGCAACCAGTGCTTCAGCTGGGCCTCAAGGAGTCAACGCCCTGGTGCAACTGTGGCTGATAGCCTATCTTCTGTATGTCTTCTCTCTGTGGGCTTTGATAGGAAGGACATGTAAAGAATCAAGGATCATTCCTCAGTTATCAGGAAGGCCTTGGCACACAGATCACATCATACTGGTGGTGTCAGAGCTGTCTTGATTCTGTCTTACAGCATATGCTTGAAAGGGTGCAGCTAGCACACAGGCACTACTCTTCAGCAGTGATTTCCACCTTTGCAAGGCACTTAAGACATCAACTTCCTTAGCTTACATCAAAGTTTGGTGGCTGTTTGAAGAATCCGGTAGAGTGGAGTCTGTTTTCTCTTTCCTAGTGGATGTTTCAGTGATTTTGTTTTTCCTCAAATTCCTAAAGGTGCATGTAGCAGTGATCTCCTGCATCCAAGGTTGGATACAAGGGTCCTCGATACAATAGCTGCCCAGCCCAGCATTGTGCACTTTCTGAGGGATCTGACCAGTTATACAGTGAACTTGGCCTTGAATGTCCTAGTGGGCTCTCCATTTGCTGCTGTTGCGAGCCTACTCATGAATTTGTCATTGAAGGCTGTTTTCTTGGTAGCCATTTGTTCTGTGCAGGATGCAGGAATGGCTGAAAGATTTAATAAATCTTTCATTACAGGATGGGGAGATGCCCCTAAGTTTAAAAGAGGCTGTAGTTACCCCCATCTTGAAAAAGGAGGGTGTTGATAAGACAGTCTATGCTAACTTTCGGCCAATATCTAATTTACCTATGTTGGCTAAATTAATTGAAAAGGAGGTTTGTTGTCAGCTTAGTAGTTTTTTTGGAGGATTACAACTCATTAGGATGAAGGGCAAGGAAGTTTTCAGACAGGCAGTGGTATGGAAACTTATTAACCACATTATTGGACCAGATATATTTTATTTGAACAAGAAGATCCCAGTGTTATTGATACCATTAGATATGTCTGCAGCATTTGATCTGGTGGAAGCAGAGACTTTGTCTCCAGTGCCAGTCAGTTGGTATTAAAGGGATCACACTTGTGTGGATAAGATTCTTTTTGAAAGATCATCCATTATGGTGGGTGTGCCACAAGGATCTCTACTCTTCCTCTTGCTGTTTAATATATATCTCCAACTGTTAGGAAATAGAGTGTGTAGTTATGGGATTAAAATTTATATATATATATATGCAAATGATATTCAATTGGTTGTCCCATTGGAAGGTGATAGAACTATATGAGGGGGGGCTGATAAAACTCTGGCCTTGTAACGAAACAAAGCTATGGGTACACTTCAGTTCCGGTGGTCCAAATGATCTTTCTGTGGTTTTGTTTTATTTGGTACGAAAGTGTGCCTATATCTTTCTGTTTCATTACAAAGCCTGAGACTAATCAGCTCCCCCCTCATATCCCTTCAAAAGCTTGATGATTGTTTGAATGAGATCAAGAGATGGTTAGGTAATAATAGGTTAGTCTTGAAGATCTCTAAGACGGTTTGTCTGGTATGGGGATGGAGGGATTGATCAGACTATATGTTAGATACTTCCGACACCCAAGGGATAGAAATGTTGTCAATAATAGGGGCAGGAGTATGTTCTTTGGGGGTAATAATTGACAGGGAAGGGGTTGGAGAGAAGTAGATTTCTGCCATCTTGCCCTTAATTTATTACAAGTTGAAAATGATTTACCAAGTTAAACCTTACTTGGATAATATGGAGTTAAGGATTTTAACTCAATCTTTAGTATTGAGCATCCTTAACTATTGTAATGTGTTATATGTTGGATTAAAAGAAAAGTGGTTAAAGGAATTACAGGTTATGCAGAATATGATTACTCAATTTCTGGTAGATGGCAAGAAAAATAAAAGGGCCCGTCCACTGTTAAAGAAACTGCATTGGCTCCCCATTAAGGAAAGATGATGTTTTAAGCTTTTGTTCATAATCTTCAAAACACTCAGATTAGATAAACCATTATATTTAAAGAATAAATTAAGGCTGTATACTCCAGGCCGTTCATTACATTATTCTAGGGTTAATCTTTTGGATATTCCTGGGTGGTCGTATCTCCACTTAGAAAAGTGAAGAGCTAAGGCATTTAGTGTAGTTGGTCCACTACAATGGAATGCTTTACCGATTTATTTACAAGAAGAAGATAATTTAGTAAGTTTTAAAAGGAATTTAAAGACCTTGGGCCCAACATTTTTCTGGGCAGGCTATGCGCCGCTATGGCGCATAGCCCTGCCCACCAATCCTTAACCCTGTATATTTAATACCGGGGTCATATGCGGCCCCGACATTGAATATCCGGGGATTGCCGCACCTGCCAGAAGTCGCATTAGATAACCGGGCAGAAGTGATATTGAATTCTGCCCAGTTTGCTCCTGTACCAAAAGATAGGCAAGGATTTTCTCTGCCTATCTTTTTGGCACAGATCACTAACCGGGCAGCATGCATTATTGCAGCTGCCTGGTTATCGCTTGTCGCCACCTCTGGAGGCTCTTCTCTGTACCTTTTCTAATTTCGCTATATCCTTTTTAAGATACCACATTAAATTTCATCTGCCATTTGAATGTCCAAGCTTCCAATTTATCAAGGTTCTCTTGCAATTTTTCACAATCCTCTTGGGTTTTAACAACTTTGAATAATTTTGTGTCATCTGTAAATTTGATTACCTCACTTGTTGTTCCCATTTCCAGGTCATTTATGAATATGTTAAAAAGCAGCAGGACCAGCACTGATCCCCAAGGTGTAGCAGCAGAGCGCAGACAAACCAATAATACCAGGAGTCTGTTCAGAAGGTCCAAATCATTTATTTGTGCACAAGTCTCAAGCAAAGTCAATTTCAAAATGGCTGAGCGAAGTTCTCTGGCAATACAACAACTTTTATAGACTTTTGCTCTATTCTAGGTATAGAAACACATTTCATTGGTCCCGGTACGCTCCCGTACCTCTTCTATTGGTCCTGGTACTGATATGATTATCCAATTATGTTCTTTGAGTGGGCTCAGCACCTGCTTACCCCCCTTCTAGTCCCAATTACAATGGCCAGTTCATCAACTTGTTACTTCCATACTTCCAAGGCCATTGAGCCAATTTGTGCGTGTAGGGGAGCAGGGCTCTGTAACTTATCTGTCAGCAGTCCTAATTAAATCCCTTGCAGATGTACTTTTCTTATCAGTGACTTTTAAACATATTTTTCTGTATTTTTCCATCTTCCAGTTCTGCTTATCTAAGCTAATTCAATACTCTTGCTATGTTCCAGCTCTACAGGAGCATATTGGGGGATGTGCAATTCCCATAGGCCTCTCCACTAGCTTCATTTACAGGTCAAGCTAGCCAGGCTCGCTTGCTTATATCAGACAAAGTGGATCACAGGCCTACACCTGCCACATTCTCCCCTTTGATTAATCTCACCCTATTACTTAATAAGGTGTGAGAATTAAATCACCTCAAAATAGTTGTTGTAATCAAAGAATTCCGACTACATATAGGAGGTTTCGGTTGGTACAAGGCCATAATCTTAGTTGCGGTCTTCCGCTCTACTGTACTCTCAATAGTACTATGGATAGATCGTATACAACATGGGATTAGACATGGTAATAACAAAATAACAGCAACAAGTATTAGTACTAATATAAGAAAAGTTTTAAGTCCTCCCAGCCATGAGAAAAGGTTAGCAAACCAGTTAGGGAATTTCAATGAGTGCCAAGTCTGTACTGGCACATAAGCATGTCTTTGCATATCCTTAGCAATTTCTTCAACTACTTGACCCTTATCATCTATTTTTAAACAATTAGTTAAATTCAGTGTACCACATACTCCTCCTTCAGCTGCTAACAAATAATCAAGTGCTAAGCGATTCTGATATATAGCAGTGCGCATCTGAGTACTTTGTCTAGCTAAAAGTGTAAGAGCTTGGCTAGTTTCATTGGTTATTATTTCAACTACTGCTTGTAAGCGAATAATACGATTAATCATATAGACTGGGGTTCGATAACCATACATACCATCATCATTCCAAGTGGCAGGTCCATAATACTCAATGATTCTCTCTGGGGGCCAATCATCACCCTTCCACTTCTCCCACTTGCCTACCTGGAGGGGTGATCTCTTCTGTCTCAGTGCTCTTTTGTGTCGGTGGGTAGTAATATACTGGGTATCCTAATTGTTCTCCATGTTCAGTGTTTAAAAGAAAGAAAGAAGGTCTGATGGTCCCTAAGACACATGCTCCTCCCCATTGTGGCGGGAGTCGTGCATATGCTCGGTTTCCACAGATCCAATATAGGCCAGGTGGGGCTTGCCAGGCATGGGTTTTGGCAAGATTAGTCCATAAATCAGCAAGTTCAGGAAATCTGGCTAATGGGTTAGGAGGTTCAGGGTGTCTGATTCCTGACCACCATAACGTCTTTTTGGTAGTGGCATTATAGAATTTCTGGCTAAGACAGACCAGCTGTCCTACCTGTTGGGTGAACTGAGGTCCAGTTCTGGTATAGCAAAGACGTCCAACAATTGAGTGCGCTAACACCCATTCGCTAGTAGTCTTGTGTAATTCAGTCTGATTATAAGTCAGAGAATAATTTAATTCTTGGGCTTCCCATGGCCACTGGTCACCCATTTGGGTTCCGCCACAGAAATAACAATCTGAGATTTTAAGACTAGATACTACTGCTCCAGCTAATTCTAAAAATAAATTCTGAGAAGGATGAGGGATTTCAAACTTATTTACATGCATGGCCTCATAGAAGGTATTATGGATATGATATTTAGACGACTTATGGGCTTGGGTATTCAATCTTATATACACAATGGTTCCCGGATCTACTGCTCCACCAGCAATACGTAAACCAAACTTGTATCCTTGTTTCCATGCATTGGTATTGTGTATCCGTAAGTGTAAGGGGTTACAAGCATCTTTCTGACATTTATCATTTGTTGTTGACTTGGTTAAAGTGGCCATTCGTTTATCTATCTTTTCGTCAACTATACCATCATTCCATGTAGCATAAAAAACACATTCCCAATTTGGGCAATAGTAATCTGCTTCTGGGGCAGTACTATAGCCTGGTTCTTTTTTACCTGTACACTTTCTCCACCCTATGGCACCTTCTGGGCACATATACTTATGGTCATTTCGATACGCTTTTTCCCAAGTACCACAATTGGAACGACTATCTCTGTTTATGACATTACATGCATCGAAATTCAAAACAGGTCTACTAGTATCTTTAAGTGGTTGTGTAGCAGTTATTATAGGTCCATCTGCATCCTTCCATCGTATTTCCAACGTGTAATAGGATGGATTCTGATGCGGATTATAGCGTACTCTAGTTTTACCATTAGCACAAACATTTAGTTCAGTGCTGTTATAAATACACCGAGTCACTTTTCCAGTGCAGGTATAATAAGAATGGTAAATCAAAGTCTGAGTTACTTTTAGTCCAGTTCGAGTAGAAGTAATGCAAGCAGTGCATGGAGGTAAAGCATAAGTCAGTTCAAAACCTCCAAAAGCAGGCAACCAGGGCAAAGCAAAGGTAAAGATACATGTTGATTGGAGTTCTTCTGAATCCTCAGCTTGCAGATTTTGACCACGACGTTCTTTTCTTCGCCCCGTTCGCTAATGAAGCAATTCAACGGGTGCTGAGTGTTGATTGAAGATCCTCAAGTTGTCCATCACACATCAACAAACTTAGCAATTTCAGTTGGCTTTTGAAGTATGGTTAATCAATGTAGTATCAAAGTAGTGTGCAAAATCACACGCAGATTGGGTTCGTTGAAACAAAACTGTTGCTGCATGGAAAACAGCAATCCTCTTCGAAAGACTTGGCTACTGCAAGGCACTGTGACAAAGTGTCTAAGTTGCTGGTTGCCGTCTCAGAGTAACTCGCAAGGGTGCATCAAGATGCTGCTCTGCTGTCCACTGCTCAGGTTCAGGATCAGCGGCGGGCTTGACTCTGCTGTGGTGGATCCAGGCGTCGATCTCCGCTACCTTTACTGCAGTTGGGGTAGACAGGATGACGGTGTATGGTCCCTTCCAATGGGGTTCCAACGGTGTCTTCTTCCAATCTTTGATCCACACCGAGGTACCAGGCTGGTAGGGATGCAGAGGTTCCGTCAAGTTGATAGGCAACTGGTCTTGGATCCACGCATGGAGAGTCTGCAGAACAAAACTAAGAGCTAGGAGTTCTTGCCTGGTTATTTCTGAACCAATTTGGGCTAAACTTCCTTTAATTCCCTGCACTATTGGTGGGGGTTTACCATACAGAACTTCAAAAGGGGAAAATCCTGTTGATTTTACAGGGGCCGAGCGTATTCTGAGTAAAGCTATTGGGAGCACTTGGGGCCACTTTAGGTGTGTCTCCTGACAAAGCTTAGACATTTGGGTTTTTAGGGTACGATTCATTCGCTCAACTTTCCCTGAACTCTGGGGCCTATATGCAGGGGCGGCCCAAAAGGGGTGCGGGGCCATGTGCGGAGACTCGGTGCGGGGCCTCATTTGCATAAGTGGTCTTATTTGCATAAATATTTGCATAATGTTACCATTCACTAACTTTTAGTAAACATGTCTCTTAATGAGTGTATGGATAAAGAAAGACTAAAAGATTTCTACATTACTATAATCCAGTGCCAACCGCCAGGCACATTAGGAACTACTACAAACGCTGCCCATTTAGAACCCATAGCAAACCCGCCGTATCCTGACAGCATTACCAGGACTCACAAAGCACCATACCCTACCTATCAAAAGGCAACACTGCAAATATTAAACCAATACATTTCAGAGAATACTGGGGAAAGAGAACAAGTGGCAACGTCAAATAGGAATTACATAAACAGAATACCTCAGCTCAGTTACACATGCAGAACATAGACCATCACCAAACAAGGAATCACAATTTAGAAACAGGAAGGCAATAATTAAACTGGGAACCCCAAAAGCCAAACTTGGAATGTACAACACTGTAGAAATAAAACTATAAATTAATTTCCTCTTGTACCAAACAAAGCGCAGATGTTAATGATGCACATTTCCCAGAGCTGACATATTCCAGTTAATAAATTCAAAATAAAGAGATATCTTTCTACCTTTTGTGCATTTTTTTTCAGTTGCAATTGGTCCAGCCACTTTCTTCTGGTTTCTTCATGTTTTCTGCTAACTCTCCATCGTCTGCTGTGCATTTGTCCTTTCTTCTCTCTTCTAGTTTTTTTTTGCATTCTCTCTCTCTCTACATCTGCTTTAACATACTAATCTTTCTCCTTTTGCTCTTTCCTCATTCCTATTTCATCCACACAAATTTTACCCCTCCATCCTCAATCCCCAATTACTCTCCCAATACCTGGCCAATTGTAGATTTTTCATCCCTCCTACACAAAATATTTTTCCCCTCTCCATTTTAATCTCCCAGCCCCATCCCATTCTAATCCTCCCCCAACATCAGCTCCCTTCTAGTTCCAGTCTCACCCAGCATCCATTCCCTTCTAATCCCTGCATCAGCCCATTTCCAGTCCTAGCCCCCCATCAGCCCATTTCCAGTCCTAGCCCCCCATCAGCCCATTTCCAGTCCAAGTCCCTTCATCAGCTCATTTCCAATCCTAGCCCCCCCATCAGCCCATTTCTAGTCATTTCCTAGCCCCACCATCAGCCCATGTCAAATCATAGCTCCCCTCCACTCAGCCCAATTCCAGTCCAAGCCCCCCCATGAGCCTACTTCCAGTTCTAGCCCCTCCATGAGTCCATTTCAATTCAAGCCCCCACCACAGCCCATTTCCAATCTTAGCTCCCCCCAACAGCCCATTTCCAGTCCTATCCTAGCTGTTCCATCAGCCCATTTTCAGTCCTAGCTCCCTTCCCTCACAGCCCATTTCCTTTCCAAGACCCCTCACCATCAGATATTGGCATTTCAAGTCTCCCTTCCACTCAGCCCATTTCCAGTCCTAGCAACCCCCCAACCCATTACCAGTCCTAGCCCCCCGTCTATCTCCTTCCCGTCCTAACCCCCATCAACCCATTTTCAGTTTAAGCCCCCCCTATAACCCATTACCAGTCCTAACCCCCCATCAGCCCATTTCCAGTCAGCCCCCCATAGCCCATTGCCAGTCCTAAACCCCCCCATCAGCCCACAGCCCATTACCAGTCCTAACCCCCCATCAGCCCATTTCCAGTCAGCCCCCCATAGCCCATTGCCAGTCCTAACCCCTCCCCATCAGCCCATTTCCTGTCCTAGCCCCCCCATAACCCATTATCAGTCCTACCCCCCCCAAAAGCCCACTACCAGTCTTAACCCCCCCATAGCCCATTACCAGTCCTAACCCCCCCATCGCCCATTACCAGTCCTAACCCCCCCATCAGCCCACTACCAGTCTTAACCCCCCCATTGCCAGCCCTCATCAGCCCACAGCCCATTGCTAGTCTTAACCCCCCCATAGCCCACTGCCAGTCTTAACCCCCCTCCCCAGCCCACTGCCAGTCTTAACCCCCCCCATAGCCCACTGCCAGTCTTAACCCCCCTCCCCAGCCCATTGCCAGTCTTAACCCCCCCTCCCCAGCCCACTGCCAGTCTTAACCCCCCATAGCCCACTGCCAGTCTTAACCCCCTCCCCAGCCCATTGCCAGTCTTAACCTCCCCAGCCCATTGCCAGTCTTAACCCCCCTCCCTAGCCCATTGCCAGTCTCAACCCCCCTCCCTCCCTCCCCAGCCCATTTCCAGTCTTAACCCCCCTCCCTAGCCCACTGCCAGTCTCAACCCCCCTCCCTCCCTAGCCCATTGCCAGTCTTAACCCCCCCCCATAGCCCACTGCCAGTCTTAACCCCACCCCCCCATAGCCCACTGCCAGTCTCAACCCCCCACCCTCCCTCCCTAGCCCATTGCCAGTCTCAACCCCCCTCCCTCCCTAGCCCATTGCCAGTCTTAACCCCCCTCCCTCCCTCCCTAGCCCATTGCCAGTCTTAACCCCCTCCCTCCCTCCCTAGCCCATTGCCAGTCTTAACCCCCCTCCCTCCCTCCCTAGCCCACTGACAGTCTTAACCCCCCCATAGCCCCTTACCAGTCCTCACCCCCCCATCGCCCATTACCAGTCCTAACCCCTCCCCATCAGCCCATTTCCTGTCCTAGCCCCCCCATAACCCATTACCAGTCCTAACCCCCCCCATCGCCCATTACCAGTCCTAACCCCCCCATCAGCCAACTACCAGTCTTAACCCCCCCATAGCCCATTACCAGTCTTAACCCCCCCCCATAGCCCATTGCCAGCCCTCATCAGCCCACAGCCAGTCTTAACCCCCCTCCCATTGCCAGTCTTAACCCCCTCCCTCCCTAGCCCATTGCCAGTCTTAACCCCCCTCCCTCCCCCCCATAGCCCACTGCCAGTCTTAACCCCCCTCCCCAGCCCATTGCCAGTCTTAACCCCCCCTCCCTAGCCCATTGCCAGTCTCAACCCCCCTCCCTCCCTCCCTAGCCCATTGCCAGTCTTAACCCCCCC
This sequence comes from Ichthyophis bannanicus, assembly GCA_033557465.1. Lineage (NCBI taxonomy): Eukaryota > Metazoa > Chordata > Amphibia > Gymnophiona > Ichthyophiidae > Ichthyophis > Ichthyophis bannanicus. The sequence continues at coordinate 697,745,160 of CM066035.1, forward strand.
TCCCTCCCTCCCTAGCCCACTGCCAGTCTTAACCCCCCCATAGCCATTGCCAGTCTTAACCCCCCTCCCCAGCCCATTGCCATTCTTAAACCCCCCTCCCTAGCCCACTGCCAGTCTTAACCTCCCCCATAGCCCACTGCCAGTCTTAACCCCCCTCCCTAGCCCATTGCCAGTCTTAACCCCCCTCCCTCCCTCCCTAGCCCATTGCCAGTTTTAACCCCTCCCTCCCTCCCTAGCCCACTGCCAGTCTTAACCCCCATAGCCCACTGCCAGTCTTAACCCCCCTCCCCAGCCCATTGCCAGTCTTAAACTCCCTCCCCAGCCCATTGCCAGTCTCAACCCCCCTCCCTCCCAAGCCCATTGCCAGTCTTAACCTCCCTCCCCAGCCCATTGCCAGTCTCAACCCCCCTCCCTCCCTAGCCCATTGCCAGTCTCAACCCCCCTCCCTCCCTAGCCCACTGCCAGTCTTAACCCCCCCCATAGCCCACTGCCAGTCTTAACCCCCCCCATAGCCCACTGCCAGTCTTAACCCACCCCCCCATAGCCCACTGCCAGTCTCAACCCCCCTCCCTCCCTAGCCCATTGCCAGTCTCAACCCCCCTCCCTCCCTAGCCCATTGCCAGTCTTAACTCCCTCCCTCCCTAGCCCATTGACAGTCCTACCCGCCCCCCCTCGGCTCATGGCAATTAAAAAAAAAAAAAAAAGCTGGCCGCTGCGGCGGAACTCTCCCGGTGCGGCTGAGCCCCTCTCTGCTGGCTTGCAGATACGCGAAGGGAGAGAGTCTCCCTCGCGTCTCTGTTAAGTCCGCAGGGGCTGATGGGAAGCAGGGGCTGATGGGAAATTTCCCATCTGCCCCTGCGGGCTTAACAAAGACGCGAGGGAGACTCTCTCCCTTCGCGTATCTGCAAGCCGGCAGAGAGGGGCTCAGCCGCGCCGGGAGAGTTCCGCCGGGCAGAGGGAGCCCCGCGGGACACTCCATGCCGCAGCGGCTAGCTTTTTTTTTTTTTTTAAATTTTAATTCAATTAAGAAAAAGCAGAATGTTCTTTGCGCGGGGCCCCCCGAAGCGTGGGGCCCTGTGCAAAAAACATTCTTGCTCAATGGACGGGCCGGCCCTGCCTATATGCAGTGTGGAGCTTCCATTGTATCTGCAAAGCTTTTGCTAACTGTTGAGTAACCTGGGAGACAAATGAGGGTCCATTGTCTGACCCTATTACTGCTGGAATTCCAAACCTAGGGACAATCTCTCTCATCAAGACTTTGGTAACTTCTCGGGCTCTCTCAGTTCTGGTTGGGAAGGCTTCTACCCACCCAGAGAAGGTACAGACTAACACTAATATGTAGTGATATCCATTGGCTTTTGGCATTTCGGTGAAATCAATTTGTAGGTTGTGCATGGGGGTTACACCTCCTGACTGAACTCGGGGTGCCGTCATAAGGCCTTGCTTGGCATTATTTTTGGCACAAGTTAGACATTGACGTGCTACTGAAGCTGATATGGTTGTCAATAGAGTAATGTAAAAATGTGGTCTGAGTGCTTTCTCCATAGCACTCTTCCCATAGTGGGTGGCTTCGTGAAAGGCTTTGACAAAAGATGGTCCTAACAGTTCAGGAATTACTATTCGTCCAGGGGGTTGACTGCCCTCTGCTGGTGGCAGCTCAATCCATCCATCTTTCAGTACTCCATCTTCCTTGTTACAATAGTAATCTAATTCTTTGGTGGTATATCGTGGTGTCCATAAATTTAAAGGTACTGGAAACAATGCTGCTTGCATTGGCATAGCTTGTGGTGTAATCTGTCCCATCATAGCTGCTTGTCGTGCTGAGGCATCTGCAAACCTATTTCCTCGGGCAACTTCTCCTTTTCCTGCTTGATGTCCTCTGCAATGCATGACAGCTACACGAGTTGGGGCCCAAACTGCATCAAGTAACATCAGTATCTCGGGGCCATACTTGACTGATTTTCCTCCGGATGTGATGAGCCCTCGTTCTTTATAGAGAGCTCCATGGGCATGTAGAGTAGTAGTAAAGGCATATTTGGAATCTGTATATACATTTAACACAAGTTTCGCTCCTAATAATAATGCTCTGGTGAGTGCTATCAATTCAGCTTTCTGGGCTGATGTGCCTGAGGCTAGAGCTGATGACTCAACTACTTCATGTTGAGTGACGACTGCATATCCAGCACAGCGTCGTCCACCGAGGATGAGACTGCTCCCATCAACATAATAGATTTGGTCAGGATTGTCTATGGGCACATCTGTCAGGTCAGGTCGGCTGGAGAATACAGTGTCCATGACTTCGATACAGTCATGTTCTGGGAGTTCTTCACTAATGGGTATCAAGGTGGCTGGATTCAAGGCATGACTCACCTCCAGTTGTATCTGTGGGTTTTCACATAACATGCTCTGATACTTCAACATTCGGGAATTGGTGAGCCAGTAATTTGCTTTTTGTTCCATGAGGGCAAGGACTGCATGTGGCACAGTGACTCGTATATTCTGTCCTAATGTGAGCTTGTCTGCTTCACTCACTAATAATGCTGTAGCTGCAACTGCTCTCAGGCAAGGTGGCCATCCTTTGGCCACAGTGTCCAACTGTTTCGATAGGTATGCTACAGGTCGCTCCCAATTTCCCAATTTCTGAGTCAACATGCCTAAGGCATTTCCTTGTGCTTCATGTACAAACAAGTGGAAAGGCTTGTGAACATCTGGTAGTCCACGTGCTGGTGATGGCATTAATTCTTCCTTTAACTTCTTGAAGGCTGTATCCTGCTCAAGTCCCCACTCCAGTGGCGACTTTTCTTCTCCTTTTGTGGCTTCATATAATGGTTTGGCAATTTGGGCGAAGTTGGGTATCCAGATCCGGCAATATCCTGCCGCTCCCAGAAAGGCTCTGACTTGCTTTCTGGTTGTTGGGGTTGGAATTCTACATACTGCTTCTTTTCTCTCTCTGCCTAATCTTCGGCTTCCTTGGGTTATACAAAAACCCAAGTATTTCACTTCTTTTTGGCATAGTTGTGCTTTTGCTCTGGAAACTTGGTATCCAGCTTCATCTAGTAACTGCAAGAGATCTTTGGTGGCTTGTATACATTCATGTTCTGATACTGCAGCTATCAGCAGATCGTCCACGTATTGGAGAAGCACTCTCTTCCCCGGGGCCACTGGATAGCTTGAAAGGTCTTGATTCAGTGCAGCACTAAAGATGGTAGGCGAATTCTTGAATCCTTGGGGTAATCGTGTCCAAGTGAGTTGGCCCCCTCTTCCAGAGATGGGGTCCTGCCATTCAAATGCAAACAATATTTGACTTACAGGGGCTAATCTTATGCAAAAGAATGCATCTTTTAGATCTAGTACAGTAAAATGGGTAGCTTCAGCAGGTATCAGTCCTAGAAGAGTGTAAAGATTGGGTACAACTGGATGTATAGTTTCAACTGCATCATTCACTCTCCTTAGGTCTTGCACTGGGCGGTAATCATCCGTCCCAGGTTTCTTTACTGGCAAAAGTGGAGTGTTCCATGGGGATTGACATACTTTTAGTAGGCCATATTCGAGTAATCTTTGCAAGTGGCGATGAATGCCTTCAATTGCAGCTCTTGGGAGAGGATACTGTTTGACGTGTACTGGTGTAGCACTAGGCTTAAGGTTTACAATTACTGGAGCTATATGTTTGGCTAGGCCTGGAGGACTGCCTTCTGCCCATACTCCAGGTGGTGCATGAATGTTCTTTAAAGTTTGTTCGAAATAAGTGTCTTGGACAGAGTCATCAATGTAATACCTCCATTCTTCTTCTCGGGGAACCGTCAGCAACATTATTCCTGCTGGTTTGACTTGGGGATTTACTGTCATTTGCATTTCTCCTTTTTCAGAGAAAGATATTTGTGCTTGACGTTTGGCCAACATATCTCGTCCCAGTAGTGGCACTGGACATTCGGGCATGTAAAGGAATTGTTGAGTTATTTGCTGTCCTCCTAGACTGCATATACCATTCTGGAGAAAAGATTTTGTAGCTTTGGCACCAGTTGCTCCTATGATGGTGACTGCTTTTGTAGAAAATGGGGCTATCTTTTTGTCTACTACTAAATGTTCTGCTCCAGTATCAACCATAAAGTTCATAACTTGGTCTCCTATTTGTATTCCGACCATAGGCTCCTGGAGACCTAAAGCAAACTCGGAGCCCGGTCTGTCCTAATCCATGTCATTTTCATCATGGACTGTCGTAGTCAATGCTTGGATGGCTCCTCCTCTTTCTCGCTGGAATTGTTCTCGATTGGCTCCTCCGCGGTTTCGGGGACGGCCTCGTCTTTCTTCTCGCCACTGATGATTGTTTTCGTCATCTTGCTGGGCGTCTTCGAGTTGCGGGCATGCATCTCTCCAATGTCCTTCTTCTCTGCAATAGGCGCATTGGTTTACGCCTAGCTGCTGGGGCCGGCTTCCACCTCGGCCCCGCCCCCTTCCTCTGCTCCGTCGACTAGGGGTACCTCCCCTTTTCTGTTCAACTATGGCCGCAGCCAAAAAATCAGCTTTCTTCTTCATCTTTCGATCACATTCTCTCTGCCTTTCATTATCACGATTCACATACACTTTATGAGCGACTTCCAGTAACTGAGTTGTATTCATGCCCGCAAACCCTTCTAACTTTTGTAATTTACGTCTAATGTCTGGTTGAGACTGGTTTACAAAAGCAGAATTCACCATACATAAACTTCCTGGTGCCTCAGGATCATAGGGAGTATACATTCTGTATGCTTCAGTTAGTCTTTCATGAAATTCTGCGGGGCTCTCATCTATACCTTGGATAACTCCTGCAACTTTGGAAAGGTTCATAGCTTTCTGGCCCCCCCTTTTCAGACCTTGTAAAAAGCCTTGGCGAAAACGGGCTAGGGCTGTGGATCCTAGCTCTGTGTTTGGATCCCATCGGGGGTCTTCATTCGGGAATTCTCTCTGGGCCGCTTCCCGATGGTCTATTCTTTCTGTCCCTGGTCCCGGAGCTACAGGGTTATCCGCTAGCCAATCAATAGCTGCTTTTCTAATTTGTGCCCGCTCCTCTGTCGTGAATAGAGTGGTCAGGAGCTGGCGGCAATTTGCCCAAGTGGGTTGGTGGGTTTCCATAATAGTATTCACTAATTCTGTAAGCTCTAAGGGTTTATTGGTATAGGAGGCATAATGTGTCCTCCAATTTAACAAATCAGTTGTAGAGAAAGGGACATACACATAACTCAGGGGTCCCGCTACCACCTCATCATCATTCTTTACGGGCACCCCTGGGACTTGCCGTAAGGGCATCATCTTGGCAGTAGATGTCTTTTGGGATCTAAGGGATATTTTCGTAACTGTCCTATCAGGGGTCACCTTCTTTTCTACATGTTTCACTTTGGATGTACTTTTTTCTGGCAAACTAGTGCTGGCAACCATTTTTACACTGTCAGTATCACTTATGGATGTTTCAGTGTCTAATTGCTCTGTTTCTGTATCTGACTCTCCTTTTTCTGTCCCAGACGATTCACCTTCAAGTAAAGAGGGTTCATCTTCCTGCTTTTTGGGTGATAGCTCTGGGGTGGGGTCCTGTTCCCGCTGTCTCAGGGTTTCTGGGGCGGGACGCCGGGCAGCTCTTGCTGGGCCTGGGGTTCGAGGCTGTCGGGGAACCATTTCTGGGGAATCAGGATCTACCAGGATGGGCTTCTTCCTGGACTTCTTATCCTGCCCTTTCGTTCTAGGCTGTTCTGTTTTCTGACTATAATCTGTCTTAGCTAACATTATTCTGCACTGTTCTTCATAACAGCGCTGCGCCCAAGGGGGCGGATCTTCACAAATACTTAACCAGGAATCTATATAGGGGTACTGATCGGGGTGCGCTATCCGCACTCTACGGTGTACTAACTGGATAATTTCTACATTAAAAGTTCCCTCTCGGGGCCAGGTAGGGTCTAGATCGGGCCACTCCCTAGTACACAAAATCTGTAAACGGGCTGCTGTCATTTTAATACCATAATCTCCAGAATATCCCTCTTTAAAATGTGCGATCATACATTCTAATGGAGTGTTCCTAGTAGACCCCGCCCCTCCCATTTCGATGTGTGCGCGCAACAACAGACAAAAGGGAAAAGGAGGGCGGACCGTGGGTAAGGGGTCCTCACGGCCCTGGAAACGTATAAGGAGAACAAATAACAAGACAAGACGACAATCGCTTCCCCCTTTTCGCGACCTGAACGCGGTCGCCCGGTCAGGAAATGCGCTACTCAGGGGTCCGCCTTCACTTGGTCCGTGCTGCCAGACCTCTCATCCACACTTCATTCACACAATCATGCTAGCAACGTATCCCAGAATGCATCCGTTTCTATCTATTCTGACTAGTCTTATTCAATTTCCAAAATACAAGAAGATGGGGGGTTTCGCCCTGCGAATACTCATGCGGGGTTACTCGGCCCGTCTTGGAGAGGTGATCAGGCTCTCTTACCAATTTCCAAGTTCCAAGTTCAAATGGCAGCACTGCTCTCTTATCTGTCTAGACATAACAAATCAAAACTCTACTCACCGGAACCGGTCCTCAAACTTCCCAAGCAGGCGCATGAGTTGGACCTCGGACTCCCCTCACTCGGGTTCGAGGCGTTGGCTCCAGCCGGGCTCGGCACCCGCCGAGGTCCGACCAGCTCCCTCCGATGCAAGGGACCGGCGGCGCCAGGGAGTAGCCCCCGTCGGAAGGGCGCGATCCCGGCAGGACCAAGCCTATAGAGGCGGAAAGTCGTGGTATATTGCCCTATATACACTCTGATTCCACAACTTCCCGGCCAATGCACCAAGAATATGTAGCAGCAGAGCGCAGACAAACCAATAATACCAGGAGTCTGTTCAGAAGGTCCAAAATCATTTATTTGTGCACAAGTCTCAAGCAAAGTCAATTTCAAAATGGCTGAGCGAAGTTCTCTGGCAATACAACAACTTTTATAGACTTTTGCTCTATTCTAGGTATAGAAACACATTTCATTGGTCCCGGTACGCTCCCGTACCTCCTGTACCCCTTCTATTGGTCCCGGTACTGATATGATTATCCAATTATGTTCTTTGAGTGGGCTCAGCACCTGCTTACCCCCCTTCTAGTCCCAATTACAATGGCCAGTTCATCAACTTATTACTTCCATACTTCCAAGGCCATTGAGCCAATTTGTGCGTGTAGGGGAGCAGGGCTCTGTAACTTATCTGTCAGCAGTCCTAATTAAATCCCTTGCAGATGTACTTTCTTATCAGTGACTTTTAAACATATTTTTCTGTATTTTTCCATCTTCCAGTTCTGCTTATCTAAGTTAATTCAATACTCTTGCTATGTTCCAGCTCTACAGGAGCATATTGGGGGATGTGCAATTCCCATAGGCCTCTCCACTAGCTTCATTTACAGGTCAAGCTAGCCAGGCTCGCTTGCTTATATCAGACGAAGTGGATCACAGGCCTACACCTGCCACAAAGGTACTCCATTATTCACCTTTCTCCATTGGGAAAATTGGCCATTTAGCCCTACCCTCTGCTTGTTATCTCTTAACCAGTTCCTGATCCACAATAATACACTGTGCCTCCTATCCCTTAACATCGGTCACACATAATTTCTTATTGTTCATTGGTTGCATTCTGGCTTCCTGGAACTTAGATCAGTAGTTTTCTTACCTATGTCTTTAGATTATAATGTCTATTCCCTCTGCTCTATGTAGCATTTTTTATACGCTTTTCAAATGAAAAACTAGAATAATGGCTTCTTACAAGTATTTTTTATATAAAGGGAAACTTTCTATCTACATGGTTTTTTCCTCTCTGTTTGCCTAGAAATTTTGGTTATTAGCACAAATGGTAATAATTCTGGATAGAGACATTTACTTTCCAAATAGTATCCATATAATGGTCTTATATCTATGAAATTAGTTACTTTCATTAATATATTAATGTTCTCCTTGCCCCTCCTTTCTCCCCCCTTTTAGATACAGCGGGTTCCACGTGGTATTGACAAGCAAGACTGAATGGGAACCAGTCGGTATAATTTTCCCTTTATTTGTAATCCACGTGTGATTCCTCCCCTTTGTTGCACCAGACACTATCCCGATTAATTTATGTATCATAATATAGTTTTTACAGGTTGCCCCTTTGGGATTTCTTTGTTAGTTGTTTATAATTTTCTTTATGTATTGTATGCATGACTTTATTAGATGGGGTCTTCTACTGAATACATAGCCCTGCCTATATTTGGTTCACATTTATGTTTTAAGCTCCTTTTAAGAGGATTTTTCATATTATTTATAATCCTTTAATTTTATGCTTTTTGTTTTTATGTGATGGCATTCCATTTTGGATATTATTTGTTCATTCTTTACTTTTTAATGTTTAGATATGTAATTATTTATTCTTTTTTAATGTTCAAATATGTATTTCTTTTGCTTTTAATTTATATTTTTATGTATATTTCCATTTATAGGCCAAATCCCCTAACGAAGGCAGTGCCGAAACACGGCTGTGTCAGGTATTGGCCCCTATAATCTTCCGCAATAAAAATCTTTGTTATACACCTCGCTCTGGACTGGTACTATTTGAGTGCGAGTGTGGTTGTGCTTTGGTAATGGAGTATGAATTCCCTTGTATTGAACATGCTGAGTCATTATGGGACCTCTGTGTTTCGAGATTTTTCTGGGATTACGTACCATTAGTGTGAAGATACTTACATATATTGTTATTGTTCATTTTCCCTTTTTATTGCACTCTTCTATTGTGTTGTTTTGATTGTAAATCATTTTTTATAACCTTGATTGGTTAAAAAGATGGTCTATAAAAACTTTTAAATAAATACATTTTGGAGCTATAGGCCTTATCCTATAGGGATTCTTATCTTGTGCTTTTGCCAGATACAGTCTCCCTGTGTCCAGTATTGTTCTTTCTGCCCAAGGTGGCCTCTCTCCATTCCACCTAAATGAGGTGATTATTTATCTTTATACTGCTTTATCATGTCAATCAAAGTAATTTACATTGAAACTTAAACTTGGTAATGTACATTAAACAGGGACATTAATAACTTGCAATTTTCTGAGGCAATGGAGGGTCAAGTGACTTGCCCAAGGCCACAAGGAGTGCTAGGGGGAATTGAACCCTGGTTTCTCAGTTCCCAGGCCAGTGCTCTAACCATTAGGCTACTCCTCCACTCCTGTGCATTACCCTGTTCATCTTCTTTAAGAAGGATGGTCCTAGGGGCAGTCAGCTGCATCAGCTGGATTTTCGGTGAGTTTTGCTAAGGTATCTTAAGGTTACAAATCTCTTTCACAAATCTGATCATCTGTTTGTCCTCTTTAGTGGTTCATGGAAAGGAGAAGCAGCCTCAAAGCCACTATGAGCCACTGGATCAAGGAAGCCATTGCTTTGGATTACCTGTTCAAAGGCCATCAGGTTCCAGAGAGTCTCAGGGCACATTCTACCAGGGCCCAGGCATTTTCTTGGGCAGTGTCACTAGAATACATTTGTAGAATGGTGATTCTGTTCCTATCTCCATTTGTTTACAAAACACTACCAATTGGAGATGGTGGCTAGGGAGTATGGGGCTAATATTCAAAGCAATTAATGCAGTTAGCGGAGTTCATAATTGCGCTAATTGCGATGACTGAAATATCTCTGGGTGTTACCACTGCAATCTGGGGGTGGAGCGGAAGTGGCACCCAAAGATTAGCTGCTAGCAGCGATATTCAGCTGCTAGTCAGTTATTCCACGCAGCAAATGTTAAGCACCTGAAAGGCTCACCTAACTTTCGCTGTTTTACCTAACCAGGCAGTGGCTGAATATTGCCGCTGCCCGGTTAGCTGCGATGCTATCTGGCTAACCTGGATATTCAATGCCGGTGGCCGGATATGACCCAGCCTTAAATATCCAGGTTTAAAGTTCAGCAGCAACAGCTATCTGCTTTACAAGGGCTAGCCACTGCTACTGAATATCCCTCACATGTTGTCTTTGGGACTGGAGTCCTACAGGCAGCTTTGGCTTCTTCCTGCCCTTAAAGGCGGAAGGCTTGGATACTTCCCATTTGTATGGGCTGGTCTAGTAGGATGATGAGGAAGATAAAATTAAATCTTACCTCATTAATTTATTTTCCTTGAATCCTGTTAGACTAGTCCAGGACCCTCCCTAGAAGCCAGTTGTGTGCCTGTATGCCTCCTTTTCTGTCTACCTACAGTTTTGCTGATGGTATGCAGTCAGCTGCAGAGTCTCTAATCTGTCTTCTTCCTTTCTTTCCTTTCAATCTGAGATGACTGATAGCTTTGGCTGGTTGTAGCATTCTACACCTCCAGTTATGGCAGATTGTTTAAGGATTTCCGCCTGCTCCCTAGAGTTTTGTATGGGTGGCCCTTTTTGCTTGTAGTGTGTAAGTGGGATCCCTTGTGTTTTGGGTTTATCATGCTTTGGTACAAATTACTGGAATGTTCCTCTCAGCATAATTCCTTATAGGCCGTGGTGATATCACTGCCAAGCAATGCCTCCTTCCTTATCGTCTCTCCGGGCCAGTCCAGGGTACGTTAGGGTTGTCAATCCCCTTCAGCAGCTGAGGACTGAAAAACTCCAAGTTTTGCTGACAGGCTAAGCCACTCCCCCTGGTGACAGCTCCTCAGTCTTTCAGTCCTCAGCAGCTGAATTGGACGCTTAGCTGACTGCCTCCCTGGTTGAAGACATTAGTTTTTTTGTTATTTTCGTTGCTATTTGCAGTAGATTGGCTCTAGCAGGGCTGTTTCTCTGCTGTATTTTCCAGTGCTCTGATTAAAGTCTTTATAAAAAAAAAAAAAAAGAAAAAAAAAAAAAAAAAAAAAGGTGGACGTCCTGGGCTGCCCCGTTCGGAGCGGCACTAGAAAGCAGAGCCTGTTTTCTTAGGGACTTGCTGTCTGCCTTACCGGAGGATTACTTCTGGGAGCCCCAGTTGTCCCTTCCTCTCTTTGGGTTACTCGTGCTTTTCGGCCCCCGCTAGCAGCGGGCGGCCCGGCACACGCGATTTAGCGCTCCTGTCAGGTGGGTGATTTCTTTCTTCCCGCGGCTTGGCCACAGCGTCGGGGAGCGTGTTTGCCGGCAGGCTGTGCTTAGCGCTTCAGCGGTAGAGAGCACGTTGGGGTTTTTTTTGGTGATTCAGGGCCGTTTTTTTTCATTTTGCTGTCCCTGGCTTGGGCCCCGGTTTGGTCGGGAGATGGAAGTTAAAGCTTCTGGGGAATCTGACAAGGCTCTTCTCTCCTCAGAAAAGGCGGGAACGGCAGCCATTTTGGCAGAGCAGCCTGTTTCTCCCGCAGGCCACCATAAACAGGGAAAGAGAAAAGCCAAAATGCATAGAGAATCGGCGGCTGCGATTAAGACCCCGCAGTCCCTGAAGGGGGCTCCGGAGGGTTTTTCCACTTTATTTTCTCCAGAATTCATTTTGCAAATGCATAAGGCTTTTCTTTTAAAGACATCACAGGCCAGCGCTGCTGTGGCCGGTTCTGAGGAGTTAGAGGCTCCGCTTACGGCAGGGGCTGTTATGGACCCGGGGGAAGGTTCCTCCCAGTCCCTGTTGAAGCCAGAGTCTGATTTATTTCTTAAAGGAGAGCAGAGTGGGCAGCCGCCAGACTTAGAGGATGGAGAAGTTCTCTCAGAAGCCTGCTTAGACCCTTGGCTAATGGAGCTGGAAGAGGGTGAGTTAGCACCTGGCGAAGTTCCTAACCTTTTTCGGGTTTTTCGCAAGGAAGAGCTGGGAGCACTTATTGCGCAGTCTTTGGCGGCTCTAAATATTGCTATGCCCACAGTTTCTCAGAAGCCCTTGGAAGATCCGTTATTGCAGGGCTTTAAGACCGAGCAACGCTGTTTTCCAGTACATCGCGTCATTAAGCAGATGATTGATTCTGAGTGGGAGTGTCCTGAGGCTACGCTATGGGGTAGTCAAGCCTTAGGTCGCCTGTACCCGGTTCCGCAGGAGGACAGAGTTGTTGAAAATGCCCAAAGTGGATGCTTTAGTGTCTGCGGTGACGAAAAAGACCACGATTCCTGTAGAAGGCGGAGCGGCCCTTAAAGATCTTCAGGATCGTAAGCTCGAGATGCTCTTGAAGCAAGCCTTCGAAGCCACTGCTCTCTCGCTGCAGGCTTCTATTTGTGGAGCATATGTCTCCAGGGCTTCCATCCGTTGGCTGCAGAGCGAGGTTCCGACAGATTCGGGGGTGAGTCCTTCCGCGGAAGGAGCTAAGTTGGAGTCCGCAGCGGCTTACTTGGCGGATGCCTTCTATGATTTGGTTAGAATTGCCACTAAGTCCATGGCATCACTGATAGCGGCCAGGCGTTTCCTTTGGTTACGAAACTGGGTGTCTGACGCCTCGTCGAAATCTCGCCTAAGTAAGCTCCCCTATAAGGGTAAGCTTCTCTTTGGAGAGGCCTTGGAGAAGATTGTCAAGGATCTCGGTGACTCCAAAGGGGGTCGGTTGCCGGAAGATCGGCCGAAGGTCTCTAAAGTGGGAATGCCGCAGCGGGGATCCGGTAGGGATTCTCGGAGATTCAGGGGTGCTTGGTTTTCTCCCTATTCTCGGGGCCGTTTCACTTCTCGTGGTCCATCCTTTCGCGGAGCCAGAGGTTTTGGTAGAGGCTATTTCTCGGCCCAGCAGTCCTCCGCTAAGAAGCCTCAATGAAGGTCGGCTGGTCCAGCCGGAGGTCCCTGTGGGCGGTCGCTTACGGGGTTTTCTTTCCGCCTGGACCGCCATAACGTCAAACAAGTGGGTACTGGACATTATTCGAGAAGGCTACACGCTGGAGTTCGCTTGCCCATTACCAGAAGCCTTCATAATGTCCCCTTGTGGTCGGGGACCCAAGGCACAGGCCATTACCGAGACGTTGGAGCGCTTGTTGTTCCTACAGGCCGTAGTTCCCGTTCCTCCCGCCCAGTGCGGCTTCGGTCGATACTCGATTTATTTCGTGGTCCCCAAGAAAGAGGGCTCCTTTCGGCCAATTCTCGACCTCAAGCACGTGAATCGAGCTTTGCGGGTGCCCCATTTTCGGATGGAGACGCTGCGCTCCGTCATTCGGGCGGTGCGTCCCGGGGAGTTTCTCTCGGCAATAGATCTCACAGAAGCTTATCTCCACATTCCGATTTGCGAGTCGCATCGGCGGTTTTTGCGCTTTGCGGTTCCCATGGGTCATTTTCAATTCCGAGCCTTACCTTTCGGTCTGGCAACGGCGCCGCGCACCTTCACGAAGGTCATGGTGGTGGTGGCAGCGGCTCTGAGGAAAGAGGGGATCAGAGTGCATCCGTACCTGGACGACTGGTTGATCCGAGCGGATTCCTTGCCAGACTCGGTTGCGGCGACTGCTCGGGTAGTCCAGCTCTTGGAGCAGCTCGGTTGGGTTATCAACCAAGCAAAGAGCCAGTTGTCTCCGGTGCAACAGTTGACTTACCTAGGAGCCTTTTTCAACACGGAACGGGGATCGGTTTTCCTGCCCGAAAGCAGGATAGTAAAATTGGTAGGACAGATTCACGCGTTTCTACGGCTCCGGGCGCCGTCGGCATGGGCCTACTTGCAGCTGTTGGGTTCCATGGCGGCGGCTCTGAACCTGGTGCCATGGGCAAGAGCGCATATGAAGCCGCTTCAGCAAACGTTGCTCTCCAGGTGGTCTCCGCAACTTCATCCTCTTTCGCAGCGGTTGGTCTGTCCGGAGGGGGTGCGCCACAGTCTTCTTTGGTGGCTGGAGATCCGGCATCTTCGAGCGGGGGTTCCCTTGCGGGAGCCACACTGGGTGTTGACAACGGACGCAAGTCTATCCGGCTGGGGAGCACACTGTCAGTCTCAAGTAGCACAAGAAGTCTGGTCTCCGGACGAGAGCTTGTGGTCGATCAATCGTTTGGAACTCCGAGCGGTGCGCCTTGCACTGCTGCATTTCCAAAGCTTGCTCGAGGGAACGGCGGTTCGAGTGTTCTCCGACAATGTGACGACGGTCTCGTATATCAATCGCCAAGGTGGCACAGGCAGTGTGCTTTTATTGGAGGAGAGTCAGGAGTTGATGCTATGGGCGGAAACTCATCTCGTTGCCTTGTCGGCGGCGCACGTAGCAGGCAAGGAAAATGTGCAAGCCGATTTCCTCAGCCGCAACATTCTCGATCCCGGGGAGTGGGAACTGAACGCGGCAGTGTTTCACGACATCACGCTGCGCTGGGGGCAGCCGGTGATGGATCTGATGGCGACTTGCGGCAATGCAAAAGCGTCTTGGTTTTTCAGCAGACGCAGGGAGCGCATGTCGGAGGGCTTGGATGCCTTGGTACAACCTTGGCCGTCGGACGCCCTTCTCTATGTGTTTCCTCCGTGGCCAATGCTCGGTCAAGTTATCCAGCGTATCTCGAGTCACGGTGAGCCGGTGATTCTCATTGCTCCGGATTGGCCTCACCGTCCTTGGTATGCAGATCTCATTCGGCTGTTGATAGATGCTCCGTGGCATCTGCCCAATCGTCTCAACCTCTTGAGCCAGGGGCCCGTGTTAATGTGGCAGGTGGATCGCTTCTTGCTTACGGCTTGGCTCTTGAAAGGGACCGATTGAAGTGTAAGGGTTACTCAGAATCGGTGGTTTCCACGTTGTTACAGTCTAAGAAAACTTCAACTTCATTGACATACGCGCGAGTTTGGCGAGTTTTTGAAACTTGGTGCGGCCAGCGTAGCATTAGCCCTAGGGAGGCTACTTTACCGCAACTCTTGTTGTTTCTTCAACACTGTTTGGAGAAGGGATTGGCCCTTAACACTCTCAAGGTACACTTGGCAGCCTTATCTTGTTTTCGGGGTGCTGTACAGCGGCATAGGCTCTCGACACATGTGGATGTGCTGCGTTTTTTTTGAGCGGCCAGGATTATTCGCCCTCCGGTACGTTCGGTAGTGCCTCCTTGGGATTTGAACTTGGTTCTGGAGGCTTTGACGCGCTCTCCCTTTGAAGTACGTTCCTCGAGTGGTTTGCGGGAACTTTCCTGGAAGACAGCGTTCTTGGTGGCGTTGTGTTCTGCTAGAAGGATTTCGGATTTGCAGGCTCTCTTGCAGGGAGCCTTACCTTCAATTTTTGCCGGAGAAAGTGTTGCTTCGGCCGGTGCCTTCATTTCTGCCTAAAGTAGTCTCGACTTTTCATGTTAATCGGTCTGTGGCATTGCCGGTTTTTCCCCATCGTTCCGGTTCACGGGTAAATTGCACGCTACGAAAATTGGATTTGGCGCGTGTGCTGAAAAAGTATCTTGCGGTGACTGAGTCTTTTCGTAAATCCGATCGCTTATTTGTCTTATTTGCGGGGCCGCGTAAGGGTAACGCGGCGTCGAAGGCTTCGATTGCCAGATGGGTGAAACAGGCCATATCAGCGGCTTATAAATCTAGCGGTCAGACACCGCCAGTGGGGCTCAGGGCGCAATCTACTCGAGCTCAGGCTGCGTCTTGGGCTGAATACGCCTTGGTTCCACCAGTAGATATCTGTAGAGCTGCGACTTGGTCTTCCCTGCATACTTTTGCAAAGCACTATCGGTTGGACGTGCTCGCGAGGCAGGATGCCAATGTAGGGGCTTCGGCGATTGTCGCAGGACTTGCGGGTCCCTCCCAGCTTTAGGTACTGCTTTGGTACTGCCCTAACGTACCCTGGACTGGCCCGGAGAGACGATAAGGAAGGAGAAATTAGGTCTTACCTGCTAATTGTCTTTCCTTGAGCTCTCTCCGGGCCAGTCCAGGGCCCACCCAGTATTCGCCTCAGTATTTTTCCTTGGTTTTCTTTCCGGGAGTTCAGTTTCTCTGAGGGGTGAGAAGTATTTACACCATAGCAATTCTCTCAGAGGACATGGTTTTTCTTTTTGGGGCTCCCGTCTCTTCCTTCAGACTAAAATAAAAAAACAAAACAAAAAAACAAACAAATTTCGAACCAATGGGTATCCTGCACCACAGGGTGCATGACTGTTTGGAACAGGGCTGTCTCGTTTTACCTGACACGTCCGTCGCTGAGAAATATAGCAGATATTCAGTATTCTTTTCTTCTTCAGTTTTCTTTTCTGTTGGTTTTCGGCTGGAATGGTTGAGCTGCTTTGTCAGAAGTAGACTGAGGAGCTGTCACCAGGGGGAGTGGCTTAGCCTGTCAGCAAAACTTGGAGTTTTTCAGTCCTCAGCTGCTGAAGGGGATTGACAACCCTAACGTACCCTGGACTGGCCCGGGGAGAGCTCAAGGAAAGACAATTAGCAGGTAAGACCTAATTTCTCCATCTGCCGGTAAGGTGACATAAACCCATTCATCTAGACAGGTATAGAAGGATTCAAGGAAAGGAGATTATCGAGGTAAGATTTAATTTCACCTTTTATGATTATACATTTGCTTTTATCCTTTTTCTTCTGGAGATGTCACAAACATTTCTATACTAAGACAATATACTGCAACTGTACTTTTCAATCCAGTCCTCAGGGCATACCATGTCAGTAAGGTTTCCAGATATCCACAGCGAATATGCATGATATAATATACATCTGCATACAGTAGAGAAAGGAAGCTCTTTTTGGCACAATGCAAGTACTATGCTGAGCATTAGCAGTAAATTTAAGAAACTGAGATCATACTTCACATACCCTGTCTTAGAAGTGGGGTTCATGACTGCCATGGTATGCACAAAACTAATACAACTAAGCAGCTCTTAATCAAATACAAAATTACTACAAAAATATCATTTCTCAAATCCACTAAGTAACTCCTTACTTTAGGCAAAAATGACCTCAGGATGACTTATACCCTACATGTAGTGAACAAGTTCACTATAGGGAACAGCTGGCACTCACATCACAGGTCAAAAAGCCTTAAAAATGCTATTATTCTATTTTTTAATTATCAATTATAACATTTGAACTCCACATGAGTACTCCTGGGGATTCAAAACCTACTATATTAAACTACATAAAACTACAGCACTAAACAAAATTAAACATATAGTGTCATTTCCACATAATTCAACTATACGCCATTGGACTCCAAATCGTCCCCTGTGAAAATAACAGAAGACTAATTTTAGCAAATCTCAACATATATTTAATATAGTAGGTTTTGAATCCCCAGGAGTACTCATGTGGAGTTCAAATGTTATAATTGCAGCATCTTTGACTCTTTGCTAGAGAACATAGCCATTCTGCCTCTGGAGATTCCAGATCCCATCCTCATTCCCAGCAGACTTTGTCATTTTGCCACAGGTGGCATCTTGTAATATCAGAGCAGTGGACTCTCCATAATACGGGAGAGGTACAAACTTCATCTGTGAAGTCTACCCCCCTGGACTCCTCCAAGAGAGTTCTGTTCTCAACCCCCTCTGACCGATTTGTTGTTGCAAGAGGTCACCTCCCTTCTCTCGCAAGGTGAAATAGAAGAGGTACCACTCTCCCAGCAGGGACTGGGCTTTTATTCGCCATACTTCATTCCAAAGAAAACAGGAGGATACAGGCCTATTCTGGACCTCAGAGAACTGAACAAGTATCTACTATGGGAGAAATTCAAAATGATCTGCCTAGGTACTCTTCTGCCCTATCTCCAGAATCAGGATTGGCTCTGTTCTCTAGATCTAAAGGAGGCATATACTCACATTCTTATTCACGCGCAACACGGAAGGTTCCTGTGCTTTCTGTTCCAAGGGAGACATTATCTATTCAGAGTCCTGCCTTTCAGCCTCGCCTCTGCCCCAAGAGTCTTTACCAAGTGCATGGCAGTAGTAGCCGCTTTCCTAAGGACTTTTGGGATATTTGTCTTCCCTTACTTAGATAACTGGCTCATTGGAGCAAGGACCTCTCTAGAGGCCAATCTTTCCCTCTCATGCACTATGCAGATGCTGCAACACTTGGGATTTGTAATAAATCTTCCAAAGTCCCAACTCTTTCCCTCTCAAACTCTAGAGTTCATAGGGACTCTCCTAGACACTCAACAATCAAAGGCTTTTCTGCCCCAAGCCCGCTGTGCTCGACTCAGTCAGCTTGCATCTCAAGCATGTCTCAAGAACTTTCTCACTGCTTGAGATATGCTGCAATTTCTATGTCATATGGCATCGACAGTACATGTTGTTCCATATGCTCATCTACATATGCGCGCAGCTCAATGGATCCTGGCTTCCCAGTGGTCTCAGCCGTCTGGTCATCTGGGAGACAAAATAATGTTTTCTACACATCTAATCGCCTCTCTCCAGTGGTGGCAATCCCCAGAAAACCTTCTCGAAGGGTCACCTTTTCAGATGCCTCCACATAAGTGCACCCTGATGATGGATGCGTCCAAATTGGGCTGGGGAGCTCATCTGGACAATCTCTCCACTCAGAGTCTTTGCACTCATTAGAAGTCACAACTCCACATAAATCTGGTGGAACTCAGAGCCATCCACAATGCTCTCAAGGTCGTCCAGGACCATCTTCGATTCCGGACAGTTCTAGTCCAGACAGACAAACAAGTAGCCATGTTCTACTTGAACAAGCAGGGCGGAACAGGCTCTTGGACCCTTTGCACTAAAACCCAGCATCTGTGGTCTTTTGCAATACAGCATCACATTTACCTACTTCTCCAGGACCAAGCAGGAAGTCAGTCCTCACATATGGGTGATGTCGGCGCCGACGGAGCCCCCATGCGGAGCTTTTCCCCAGCTTTCAAAGAAAGCCTTTGGGAATGCAGCCACGCATGCGCGGTCCCCTTCCCGCCCAAAGGTGCCATCTTGCTCAGTCTTCTTTTTTCTGTGGAGCCCTACGGACTTGTGTCCCTGTCATCCGTGGAAAAAGTGGATTTTCCTGCGTTGAGACGAGTTATTTTTCTTTGGTTCGACGTTGGTTCCTTTCCCGCCTGGACTCGGTACACCGGTGCCGAGCCCGGATCTCTTTTTTCGTTTTTTGTCCTTAGAGACTGCGTTCGCGCCATTTTTTTCTTTTCCCTGGCAGCCTGATTTTTTGATCTTGCAGGGGCCCTTTTTCCCCCGATGGCTGCCAGTGGCTTTAAGTGTGATCGGTGCAAGAAACTGATGTCTCTCACTAACACACATGACTGCTGCCTCCGGTGCCTGACCATGATCTGCGGCAAAATGTCCTCGAAGGCATTGCGGAGCCGTCAGCACCAGCTTGAGAGGATCTTCTCCGACTCGGCGTCTGGACGGGCCCGGACTTCGTCAGAGGCCTCGACGTCTCGGGAGTCTGACCCTGAGCATCGTCGGGGCTCCTCTGAGAGTGAGTCCCCCTCGAGGGAGCACCGAAGGAAGAAGAAACCCGCGACGGTGGCATCGGTGGACGCTCTTGGCTCCTCGAGGGCCAGGTCGCATAGCCCCGATCGCCGTCCCAGGTCTTCGGAGTCGGAGAGGCCTGCAAAGCATCCTCGTGTGGAGTCAGAGGCCCCGAGTCACGTGAGTACTGTAGTCCTCGTGGACTCTCCTCCGGGGGAGCCGACGTCGGGCCCAACGCCGTCAGGGCGCAAGTCAGAGGCTGCTGGGTCTCCTGAGCTTGGACTCAGGTTGACGGCCTTGGAGAGCAGATTGTCTGCCTTCATGGAGCAGCAGCGGGTGCTGATCGCTGGCCTCACTGGCACATCTGCCCCGACCACCGGGACCTCGACGTCCAAGTCGACCCCGGAGGCCGAGCCGATCCTCGAGACCATGCAAACGCGAGTTGATCCTTGGCCGAGGTCACCCTAGGCCTCCCGTTCGGGATCGAGGTCTTCGGCGCTGGTACCCTTGGCGTCGGGGTGGATGGCGTTGGTGCCCGCCCACTCGGAGCCGCTTGATTCCTCCTCGGAGGAATTGGCGTGGGAGACAGAGGAAGAGGAGTCCCCGGACACCTTCCGGACTCGGTGCGTTCCTTTGGACTCACCGGGATCCAAGCCTCGGACAAGGTCCCCCCCGGAGGATACCCGGTTCTCGGACTTCGTACGGGACATGGCCAAGGCCTTGGCCTTCCTGGCGGACCCCGAGGAGGAGCCTCGAGCCGAGGAGCTCGAGGCCCTGCAGTATGACTCTCCTCCCAAGGAGGCCTTTACTGTGCCGGTTCCTCCGATGCTGGAGCGGTTGCTCTTCCGCATGTGGGTGGCGCCGGCCTCGATGCCGGTTTTAAGCAAGCTGGTTGATTCCATCTATCGAGTCCGCAAGAGCCACGGGTTCCAAAAGGCATAGCTACCGCACCACTCCATGGTTGTGGAATCGGCCATGCATTGCCTGAAAAGTCAGAAGATGCACTCCTCGGTGCCTCCCGGCAGGGAAGCCCAGAACCTGGATGCCCTTGGTAGAAAGTGCTTCCAGGGCTTTATGCTTGCTTGTCACGTCCAGACCTACCAGCTGTACATGGGCATGTACCTTCGAGACCTGGCAAAGGAGATTGCCGGGTTCTCTGCTGGTCTGTCTGAGGAACCCTTGCAGAGGTTCAAGATCTTGTCTTCTGGTATTTGAGAGTGCTCGAAGTTTCTCTCTCGAGCAGCCTATGATGGATTTGAGGCTTCGGCCCGAGTAGCAGAGGCCGGCATCGGTGCACGCCGCCAGGCCTGGCTACAATCCTCAGACCTCGAGCCATGGGTACAGAACAAGTTGGTCGATGTCCCCTGTCAAGGTGAAAACCTCTTTGGCAAGCCCATGGCTGAAAAGGCTGCAGAACTCGAGACCGAGACTCTTACCCGGACAAGGCTGTCCAGGAAAACCTCTGCCCCTTCTCAGAAGAAGAAGGGCTCGGGGAAAAAGGCCTTTTACCCGAGGAGGACCACTGCTTACAAAACCTACCCTCACTACCAGGCCTCTGCAGCTCTCCCAACAGGGCCAGCATGCCAAGGGGCAGGGGCAGGGTCCCCGTAGGCAGAAGGCTCCCAAGCCTCCTACTCCAGCTCCTGCTCAGCAGGGAGGGGGTTTTTGACTATGCCAGCATAGCCTCTCCTCCTCTCCAGGGCACAGGAGGTCAGCTGACCCTGTATGCAGACAGGTGGCCAGCCATCACCGGGGATACTTGGGTGTTAAGCATCATCGAAAGGGACTATGTGCTCCACTTCACCCAGATACCCCCTCCTACTTTCCAGGGGAGCCTCCAAGACCCCCTCTGCACAGAAACGTACTCCTTCAGGAGTTGGAAGGTCTACTACAGGACCAGGCGGTGGAACCAGTGCCTCACCACCTGGAAGGGCAAGGCTTCTACTCAAGGTACTTCCTGGTACCAAAAAGAACAGGAGGCCTCAGACCCATCCTCGACCTGAGAAATCTCAACAAGTTTCTGAAGAGGGAAAAGTTCAAGATGCTTACCCTTGGAATCTTACTGCCCTACCTCCAGCAGGGTGATTGGCTATGCTCCTGAGACCTGAAGGATGCTTATACTCACATCCTCATCCATCCAAGTCACAGGCAATACCTCAGATTTGTGGTGGGAGGGAACCACTTCCAGTACAGAGTGCTTCCCTTTGGCCTCACCTCTGCCCCCAGGGTCTTTACAAAGTGCCTGGCGGTGGTTGTGGGAACCAGGGGATCTTTGTGTCCCCTTACTTGGACGACTGCCTTATCAGGGGCCAGTCTCCACAAGAGGCCAGGCAGGCCACCTTCAGAACCATATCCCTGCTTCAGCACCTGGGGTTCGTTATAAACTTCCCAAAGTCCACTTTAGTCCCCTCACAGGATGTGGAGTTCATAGGGGCAAGGTTGGATACTATCCATGCAAAGGCCTATTTGCCTGTGAACAGAGCTCACAGGCTGATGGTTGGCCGGCCAGTTTCAGGCAAACTCTCTGGTCTCTGCCAGACACTTCCTCCGGCTCTTAGGTCACATGGCTTCCACAGTGCATGTCACCCCATATGCCCGTGTGCACATGAGGCCGGCTCAGTGGTGCCTCAGGGCACAGTGGGTACAGGCCACAGGAAAGTTGTCAGACAGGATAAGGGTGTCCAAACCCTTGGTGGACTCCCTACGCTGGTGGAGGCATCTCCCGAACCTGGTCGGGGGAGTTCCTTTGAGCCTCCCCGCACACTCAGGTGCTGACAACCGATGCTTCCCTGCAAGGCTGGGGAGCACATTGCCAGGGGATCTGCACCCAAGGCCTGTGGTCTCCGTGGGAGGCCGCCCAGCAGATCAACCTGTTGGAGTTGAGAGCCATTCGGCTAGCCTTACGGACTTTCTCTCGGGTCCTCTCTCACCAGTCTGTCCTAATTCAGACAGACAACCAGTTGGCTATGTTCTACGTGAACAAGCAGGGAGGCACAGGATCCTGACTCCTGTGCCTGAAAGCACAAGCTCTCTGCTCCTGGGCAATCAATCAGAGCATGACCCTCAGGACGGTCTACCTCCCAGGCCAGGAAAACTACCTGGCGGATAGGCTAAGCAGACTCCTGCAGCCTCACGAGTGGCAGTTAGATCCTCGGGTAGTCCAACAGATCTTTCTGAAGTGGGGGCTTCCAACCATGGATCTTTTTGCCAGTCCGCTGAACAGGCAACTACCCAAGTTCTGTTCCAGACAACTGCATCCTCTGAGGGCAGCGGCAGATGCATTCCTGATCCCCTGGTCCGAAGGCCTGCTGTATGCGTTTCCTCCCACACCTCTGGTGGCCCGGACTCTATTCAAAACCCAGCAGGACTGAGCCACACTGATCCTGATAGCTCACAGGTGGCCCAGGCAGCCGTGGTTCCCTCTTCTGCAGTTGGCGGTGGATGCTCCACTTCCTCTGGGGCTGCAACCCGACCTTCTGACTCAGGATCAGGGGTCCCTCTTGCATCCCAACCTCAAATCCCTCAATTTGATGGCCTGGCTGTGGAAAGGCTAGTCCTTGCTTTCTTGCTCCTACCAAAGGAGGTTGAAGAGGTGGTGTTGGCCTCCAGGAAGCATTCCACTCGGAAGGCCTATGCTCTGAAGTGGCATAGGTTTTCCACTTGGTGTTCTAAACAGCAGGAGGATTCCTTCTCCTGCTCGGTCCTGGTGGTACTGCAATACCTGCTCCACCTGTTCAACCTGGGACTTCAGTCTAACTCTGTCCGGGTCCACCTTAGTGCCCTCTCAGCTCACCACTTGCCAGTGGATGGACAATCCCTCTCGGGCCACCCTCTGGTGTCTCGCTTCCTCAGAGGCCTGCTTATGCTGAAGCCTCCTATTCATCCATCGGCCACTGAGTGGGATCTCAATGTGGTCTTGCAGCAACTGACTCGCCCACCTTTTGAGCTGATGGCTACCTGCCACTTACGTTTCCTATCCTGGAAGGTGTTATTTCTTGTGGCATTCACCTCGGCCAGGCGTGTGAGTGAACTTCAGGCCCTGGTCTCGGATAGGCCGTATACCAGGTTCTATAAGAACAGGGTAGTCTTGTTCCTTCCCAAGGTAGTGTCCTCCTTCCACCTCAACCAGGAGGTGATACTTCCAACGTTCTTTCCCAGGCCGCACGCCAGTAGGGCAGAAACTGTCTTGCATACCCTGGATTGTAGAAGGGTGCTGTCCTTTAACCTAGAATGTATGCAGGGGCATAGAAGGGCTTCTCAGCTCTTCATTTCCTTTGACCCTAATAAATTGGGGTTGCCTGTCACTAAGCTTACGTTGTCCATCTGGGTGGCAGACTGTATCGCCAGGGCATACAGGGCAGCCAGCCTCTCCCTGGAGGGTCGAGTCATGGCCCACCGGGTCAGGGCGAAGGCCGCATCAGTAGCTCACTTCCATTCTGTTCCGTTGGCAGACATCTGCCGGGCCGCTACTTGGTCTTCAAGCCAGACTTTTGCAGACTACTACTGCCTTGAGAGGGAGTCCCATAGGGACAGTGCTTTTGGGCAAGCGGTACTCCGTAATCTCTTTGAGGTTTAGGGAACTCCTACCCTCCGGCCCTGGTGTTGGGCTACCATTCAGGTGTGGTCTCCGAGAAGATTCTCTCACTGTTGCTGAGGCTCTAGAGGGAGCTCTATTTTTCAGCCTGGGTTCCTGGTAGCACAGAGCTAGGGAGTCACCCATATGTGAGGACTGACTTTCTGCTTGGTCCTGGAGAAAGAGTAGTTACTCACCTGTAAAAGGTGTTCTCCAGGAGCAGCAGGAATCAGTCCTCACGACCCTCCCTCCTCCCCTTGGAGTTGCAGTTGTATATAGTTCATTTTCTTTTTTCGTGCTGTCTTTTAGCTATGTCATTGGACTGAGCAAGATGGAACCTTTGGGTGGGAAGGAGACCGCGCATGCGTGGCTGCATTCCCAAAGGCTTTTTTGAAAGCTGGGGAAATGCTCTGCATGGGGGCTCCATCAGCACCGACGTCACCCATATGTGAGGACTGATTCCTGCTGCTCCTGGAGAACACCTGTTACTACTCTTTGTGGTGTATCTTCCAGGCAGACAAACTCAGTCGAATCCTGCTACACCAAGAGTGGTCTCTCCATGCAGACAAGATCGCTCACATCTTTCAGATCTGGGGAAACCCAGATATAGATCTGTTCGCAAGTCCTCAGAATGCAAAGCTTCCCCGTTTCTGCTCCAGGACACCTGCACAGAACAACCAGCAGTTAGTGCCTTTCACCTTCACTGGGGTCAAGGCTTTCTATATGCCTTCCCTCCCATTCCCCTAATTCCCAAAACTCTTTTCAAACTCCAGAGAGACAGGGGCTACATGATTCTTCTAGCCCCCCATTGGCCATGACAACCGTGGTATCCTCTCCTTCTTCGTCTGTTTCAAGCTCAGCCAGTAGATTTGGGATGTGCTCCAAATCTCCTCTCACAGCAGGACGGGACACTACTGCATCCCAGTCTGCCGTTCCTACATCTTAGAGCATGGCTGCCGAAGGCATAGCCTTCCAGGACATCAACCTCTCTCAACAGGTAAAAGATATCCTCTTAGCTTCTAGGAAGCCTTCCACTAGATGTTCCTACGCCTTCAAGTGGTGTAGATTCTCTCTCTGGTGTTCTGAAAGGGATCTTAACCCCTTTTCAGCTCTGGTGGATGCATTACTTGAATATCTTCTCCACCTGTCTTCTTCTGGACTCAAAACCAATTCGGTAAGAGTGCACCTAAGTGCAATTGCAGACTCTCACATACTCCTGGATGGTCAGCCAATCTCTTCTCAGCTGCTTGTAGCATGCTTCATGAGGGGTCTTCTATTGACTAAACCTGCCATTAAGCCACCTCCAGTGGCATGGGATCTTAATGTTGTTTTAGGGCAGCTTCTCAAACCGCTCTTTGAAACTCTAGCCACCACCTCTGAAGTTTCTCACTTGGAAGGTCACTTTCCTTATTGCTCTCACTTCAGCAAGACACATTAGTGAGCTCCAGGCTTTGGTGGCTGACCCTCCTTATACACAATTCCACCATGATAAGGTAGTCCTTAGGACTCATCCTCACTTTATGATCTCGCCCTTCCATTTAAACCAGTCGGTTTATCTCCCTGTATTTTTCACTAGACCTCATTCCTCTAGGGCAGAAGCAACCCTACACACTCTAGATTGCAAATGTGCTTTGGCTTTTTATCTCCAGAGAAGAGAGCACAGAAAAGCTTCCCAACTTTTCATTGCCTTTGACTCGAGTCACCAGGGATTGCCAGTATCCAAGTAAACTCTATCCAGATGGATAGCAGATTGCATCTCCTTTGCTTAGAAAAGTGCAGGTCTTTCTTTCGATTGTCATGTCACTGCACATAATGTTCAGGCCGTGGCTGCCTCTATGGCAAATCTACGCTCTGTAGCGATTGATGACATATGCAAAGCAGCAACCTGGTCTTCTGTCCACACTTTTGCTGCTCACTGTTGTCTGGATAAGGACTCCCACTGTTCTCCAGCATCTCTTTCAAACTTAGATCTACCCTCCGTCCCGGGTTTCGATACCAGACATCCTTGGAGGATATATGACCTACTTACTTATGCCTGTGATCCACAGCTTGCTCTGAAGTCATCTTTCTGGCTTCTTCAAGCTAGGGAGGCCCATATGTGAAGACTACATTCCTGCTTGTTCCTGGAGATAGCGTAGTTACTCACCTGTAACAGGTGATCTCCGGGAACAGCAGGAATTTAGTCTTCACAACCCACCCACCTCCCCTAGGTGTTGTACTTTTCCTCTTCTCTCCTTTTATCTCAGCTACAAACTCAACTGAGGAGGGAGAGCTGGAAAGGAGGGAAGGCAGCTATGCAAGCGCAGTGGGATGCGCCCAAAAGCTTTCCTATTGGATGCTGGGGAGCTTTCCCATGCGGGATCCATCGGTACTGATGTTACCCATATGTGAAGACTAAATTCTTGCTGTTCCCAGAGATCACCTGTTACAGGTGAGTAACTATGCTTTCCTGCACAACCTGCTGATGAAGGCATCATAAATCTTCACAGTAAGTGCAAAACCTCCTTGGTATCTGCAGGGGAAAGGTTGGGAACACCCCTGCAGATACTGTGGGCCTTCTTCAGCTACCACAATAGCTGCAAAAGGCTAATGCGGTTTAGTAGACAGACCCCTTAGTCTCTGACCGCATAAACAATTGCCAGGCTATGTAAGTAGACCGGTTTGAGGAACAAAAACTATTCTCTGAAATGTTGTTAAGTAAACTAGTATTATAAGATAGTACCAAGTAAATAATTCTTCAGTTTTCTTTATGCACCCCCAGCAAACTATGTAAATAAATTCCCAGTTCTTAGAGGCATTGAATTTAATCTAAAACCAGTTTAAGATAGGGAAAGAGTCTCGCCACTGTTTCCAAACAAAAGGGGGGCTTTTATCACCGTAGCACTCTATATAAATTAACTTAGAAACATAGTAAGTCTAAAGCTTATTAGAATTAACACTGAAGAACTAAGCTCTTCGATTCATAAGCAATATTTTTTCTCCCATCACAATGAAAACTACACTTTCCTTAAATTTTCCCCTGCAGAGGAACAGCAGACTTATTTCAGTCAAGATGTGACTTGCCAGAAACCTCATAATATCACTTCACAAAGGTGTGATATTATGGCAAAAGGGGGCTTCCAAGAAAGAAGTAAAAGTTAAATTAGGTTCTTAGCTGAAGCATTACCCAGTCACCCATCTCTAGTTCTGTCCTGCAGATGCAGTTCATACACAAATAACACTTGATAAATAATGGAACTCTAAATACATTAACGTCATTGTTACCATTACAAAAGACCAGAAGTCAGGGATAACAGCATATTCTCTACGAATGACCTCCAGAGATATTTCCAGAATTCATCTCTTATCTGACATGCTAAAAATGTTAGGGGGGTGGGATATTCCAAGGCATTTACCTGGTTTGCAGACCTGCAAACCAGGTAAATGCTGCTGAGCTGGATATTCAATGGCACTAACACAGTGCCACTGAATATCCATGGGTGCTGCCGCCACATTCTGGGGTGGAGTGGAGGCGGCTCCTGTCACTAACCGGGCAGCAATGATAGTGAGCTGGCCTTACTTTTGCTGCTGAAGCTAATCGGGCAGAGGCTCAATATTGCTGCTGCCACGTTAGCTTCTGGGTTCCATGTTGATTCAGATATTCAATGCAAGAGGCCAGCTATGGCCCCAGCATTGAATATCTAGGGTTACAGTTCAGTGGCGATGCTTACCTGCTTTACAACTGCTAGCTATCACTCCTTAATGTCTATCACAGAGGTAGGTGAACACCTTTGTAGTTGAAGAGGCCAAATAAATCAATCTTTGGCCTTGCCCCCAAGTTCCCTAATTGCTGATGCTGTGTTGGGCAAAATATTGCTTGGGCCATGGCCCCATAGACCCACCCTATTCTGCTGCCTATGGTCTACCAAAAGCTTTCCACCATACTAACCAGCGAACATATACCTCACAGTATGCAATCTTGTTTTCTGTCAAGAATAATTGCAACTGGAAAACAGTTAAAAAGTTGAATAGTTTTTAAATAAACCTAGCTACCCTCCTGACAACATGGCTAAATGTGTTTCCTGAAAAAAAAAATATAAAAATAACTGCATATTAGGTACAGATGTGTTTCTACCTGGATATATGTATACATGAATACTTTGTATATATATGTGAATATATGTCTAGGTATTGTGACAGAGTCATCCTCCTGACAGCAGGCTAATTCAAACCTGAGGAGCATAAAACCACCTAGAAGCAGCAAGGGATGGAACAAAGGAGGTTCTCTGACCAGTTAGGGGTGGGGCAGATAGTTAGAACTGGCTATATTACTAGACTTCCCAGAGCCAGAAGAGGGCACTTGACTGGCTGGGAACATAGTGACCAGGAAGGAGGGCAGGATTCTCTTCTATCTAGGAATACTGAGCTGCTGTTCATGCCTGGAAGCCAGGGGCGGCTCTATAATGAGGCCGAGTGAGGCCCCCAAAAAGACCGCCTCACTTGGCTTTCAAAATAAAAAAACGAAACCCCCCAAAAAATCTCAGCTGCAGAAGCTGCTGCAGCAGCAGCAGCAGAATAAAGTGCCCCACGGCCGCCGCCTCCCTGGAAGAGCCCTGCCAGTGTTTCCCCCCGAATGGCTCAGCTTTGCAGAGCCGCATGAAAGGAGAGTGTTTCCCTTTCCCATGGCTCTGTTAAAGCTGAACCCACCGGCGCTGATGGGAAAAAGGCATTTCTATCTAGGAATACTGAGCTGCTGTTCATACCTGGCAGCTAGGGGCGGCTCTATAATGAGGGCGAGTGAGGCCCCCAAAAAAACCGCCTCACTCGACCTTCAAAATAAAAAAAAGAAAACCCAAACAAAACCCGGCTGCAGAAGCTGCTGCCACAGCAGCAGCAGAATGAAGTGCCCCGCGTCTACCGCTGCCTCCCCGGAAGAGCCATGCCAGTGTTTCCCCCCCCCCCCCCCCACGCCAGCTCATCTTTGCATAGCTGCATGAAGGGACAGTGTTTCCCTTTCTCGCGGCTCTGTTAAAGCTGAGCCTGCTAGCACTGATGGGAAACAGGTGTGCCCCGCGCCACCGCCGCCTCCCCAGAAGATCCGTGCCAGCGTTTCCCCCCCCCGCGCTGGCTCAGCTTTGCAGAGCTGCGTGAAGGAAGAGTGTTTCCCTTTGCTGCAGCTCTGTTAAAGCTGAGCCCACTGGCGCTGATGGGCTTTAACAGAGCCGTGGGAAAGGGGAACCCTCTCCCTTCATGCGGCTCTGCAAAGCTGAGCTGGCGCGGTGGGGGGAGGGGGGAACGCTGGCACAGCTCTTCTGGGGAGGTGGTGGCGGCTGCGGGGCACTTCATTCTGCCGCTGCTTTGGCAGCAGCTTCTGCAGTCGGGTTTTTTGTTCAATTTCCCTAAAGGAGGACTGGGGCTGGGCTGGGGGGTAGCACAGGAAATAGTAATGGGCTGATGGGGGGAGGACTAGGACTGGAAATGGGCTGATGGGGGTTAGAACTGGAAATGGGCTGATCGGGAGGAGGGCTAGGACTGGTAATGGGCTATCGAGGGGGGGCTAGGACTGGAAATGGGCTGATGGGGGGTTAAGAATGGAAATAGGCTGATCGGGAGGGGGGTTAGAACTGGAAATGGGCTGATCAGGAGGGGGAGCTAGGACTGGTAATGATCTGATTGGTGGGGTTAGACCTGGAAATGGGCTGATTAGGGGGGCTAGGACAGGAAATGGGCTGATTGGGGGGCTAGGAATGAAAATGGACTTAGGGGGGGGGGTTAGGACTGGTAATGGGCAGATGGGGCTAGCATTGGAAATGAGCTAGGACTGGTAATGAGCTGATTGGGGGGCTAGGACTGGAGTGGGCTGATAAGGGGGATAGGACTGGAAATAGGCCAGGACTGGAAATGGGCTAATGGGGGAGGGGAGGAGAGTGCTGCTAGCCCAGGAAGAAAACTAGGGGCTAGGGCTACAAGTGGGCTGATGTGGGGGGATGGTAGAATAGGACTGTAAGGGAGCGGATACTGAAAGGGTCTGCCAGGGGAAGGAGGGGGCAGGAAGGAAGCTGACACGGGGGAAGGAGGGGGCTGGAAAGGAAATGACACCTGGAATGTACTGAAGGGGGACTGGAAGGGAGCTGACACTTGGGGATGGGAGTGGTAGGTGGCGGGGTAATGGGGAAGAGTCTGGAAGGGAGCTGACATGCGAATGGCACTGGAAGGGGGATGGACAGAAGGTAGGGCGACTGGGGGGGGGAGTGGCACTGAGAGTGGACGTGAGTTGATACCTGGGATGGTATTTGGACTAGAAGGGGCTGGACAGTGGGGAAGGAGGGGGACTGGAAGGGAATGGACACCAGTGACAATCGTGGGAATGCAAGGCAGTTGACATTGGAAGGTACTGGGAGGGGAGGACTGGAAAGGGGGCGATGGAAGGAAGTGAAAAAAACAAAAGAAGATATAAGAAATGGCAGATGGACCATGGACCGTAGACCACAGAAAGAGAGCTAAGAGAAGACAGGAAAGCAGAAGCCTCAGATCGGGACCAGCATGATCAGAGAATAAAGACAACAAAGGTAGAAAAATAATTTTATTTAATTTTAATGATTGGACTTTGTGCTATTTTTATATTTTACACAGTATTGGGGAACTGCATCTCTTATTTATCTGATGTTGCACTGCATGTGGACTCTGGCTTCTTGGGGTTTCAGTTTAAATTTTGTCTACATATTTTTATTTTTGCTTTAGATTGTGGTTACTTATTCTGTATTTGGTGAGGGTCGATGCTGTGAGTGTGTGACTGAGGTCAGGTGTTCTGTTAACATGGAGTTTGTACATAAAGATCTATACTATACTGTAGTAATCTGACTTGTTCAGCTTTTCAAATAGGTGTATGGATGTTCCAGGGCCCACAGTAGTATTTACAGTGACGCTTTTTTTGGATGGGCTCCTAATGTGAGTTTTGGAAGTTTGTGCTGATATGATATGATATGGTAGGTTTGCTCTTTGTTGCAGGGTTTTTTATTAGTTCACAATATGCCTGGTACTGGACAATTGTGGTTGTTGTTGTTGTTAGTTAGTGAGTTGATCAGAATCAGATTTTTTTTTTTTAATATTGAGTTCTGTGGGTGAATGTCCTGGTTCTGCTCTGCACCTACTGTGAATGCAAAATATATGTTGAAAAAGAAAAAGCAAGAACCATAATGCAGTTTATAACAAAATAAAAATGAGTTATAATTTAGTTTTATAAACTGTGCTATTGGTTCTTGCTGTCTTTTAGTTCCTTGGTGTGGAAACCGGACCATACTTAGCCCTGTGCACACGGTGCAGCCACACAGGGCACAAAGGCTTGGGGAGCGCATTTCAGCTGTCTGCTGTTGCCCTACCACTGCTGGCAGGACAATAGCAGGCAGCCGAAATGCACCCCCTCCCCCAAGCCTTTTCACAGCACTTTAAGCAGGTCAGAGCAGGGAGGGACAGATCTGCTTAAAGTGCCGGCGCCTTTCAGATTGGGCACATGCCCCTCCTCCTCCTCCTCCTCCCCATACCTCCGTCCATCACTGTCTGCTCTTTCCCTGCTGCCGGTGCTGCCGTGAAAAAAAACAGAGGGCAGCAGCAGCAGGGAAAGAGCAGGCAGCGCTGGATGGAGGTATGGGGGGAGAAGGGGGCCGTGCGCCTAAGCTGCAAGTCGCACAGTGCGCGATTGCAGCTCGGTATTGCCCTGTGTGCAAACATCTTTCATTTCCTCCATATAATCTAATTGGCTTTTTGGTTTGGTTCAGTCTCTGATTGGATTTCTGAAAAAGCCCCACCCCCTCTAAGGTGTGTGTGTGTGTGTGTGTGTGTGTGGGGGGGGGGGACACCATCTCATTCTTTGCCTCAGGCAGCAGATTGCCTTGAGCCGTCCCTGCTGGCAGCTTGTTTAAGTCAGAAGCCATAGACAGAGCTAATTTTGCAGATGTATGAAGAACCAAAGAAAATAGTTTACTGATTTATCAGGACAAATTAGGACATCCTGAGAAAGTGATGTTTAACTTGAACAGACCTATCTGTGATTCTGATTTGGAGTGCTTCAAGAAGGCTAGCAGCTACAAGCTTTATCTGCAAGAAAGGGGCCCAGAGAACTGGATTTCTCACTGCAACAAAGGATCAGGAGAAAAAGACAAGGCAGCTTAACTTGTCTGAAAAGGAACTATAAAAACTAGACTGGATTGCAAGGCTGCTTTATTGTTTGTTCATGTTGAACTGCTAAGCCCAGCACTGAAATTGAAATGTAAAGTGCTTGTTTGCTGCAACATTAGAGTACCTGTGCAGGTGCTTAATTAATTCACAGCTGATGCTGGCTGGCTTCCCAACCACTAACATCTGGAGTCCAGAGAGGACAGTTGGTGTTTTAGTAATAAGGAACTGTGTATCGCTTAAGAGAGGAGCAGAAGCTGGCAAAAAGCCCAGGCAAAAATCCTTGCTTTAAAGGAAAGTTTGAAGTATCTCATGCTGTGTGTTTTGGAATGTGGAAAGTTGCCGATGTGTGGAACCGGACTGAGGGCTATAACTACCGGTACAACTCATTAACACAGACTGCTTTAATTTGTGCCTAAAAGTTACAGGTGTGGTGGAAATCTGAGCAAAAACGCTGTATCCACCATTGCTACTTACAACTGTTAAAATAAAATCCTGACCTACTATTAGATGGCAGAGCTTGGAAAGTGCCCCAGCAAGGAGATGTGAGCTGTGTAATATTTATTCTCCAGGACCAATTGGGAAGTCAGTCCTCACATATGGGTGACGTCACTGAAGGAGCCTGCGCAGGAACGCTTTCCAGATTCCATAGGAAGCTTTTGGAAGGTACTCCACACATGTGTGCCAATCTTCCTGCTCGAAGGAGCCATCTTAGCTCAGTCTTCTTTTTTCCGCGGAGCCCTCCAGATGTCATCTGTGTCCCGGAATTTAGCTGACCTTTTTTAATAGGTTTTTTTTTGCTATTTTTCGGTATCGCAAGCTGTATAGCATCTTCTGCCATCTCTGGGAACATCAGTGCCTCAGCGCCATGTTTTTCTTGGGGTTTTTCCTTTTCTTCTTCTCAGCGCGTGAGATTTTCCTCTTGCGCTCCCCTGGTCGGTGAGGACGTTGGAGTTCTTTGACTTGGTGGAAACCGTCTTCCCTACCATGTCAAAACTGGCCATTGGCTTCAAGAAGTGCACCCAGTGTGGCCGGACCATCTCCATCATGGACCACCACAGCTGGTGCCTTCAATGCCTCGAGCCTGACCATGAGCCCTCAGACTGCGCTCTCTGCTTGCAGATGATGCACAAGGGGCATAAGAACCGGGAATGCAGCGGGAATCACTGTTCGGATCCAAGGTGTCGACATCGGCCCCGGCATCATCCTTGGCATTGATGCCCTCTAAGGCCCCTGCCGAGGCTTCAGCTTTGCGTGGAGGCCAGGCCCATTCAGAGCCGAGGGATCATGGGGCATCAGAACGGCGGCTCTCCTTTGATAAGGAATACCCACAGAAGGACCAGACTTTGACCTCATCAGCATTGAAGGGCAATGCCAAGCCCAGGAGAAAGGCCCATAGACATTGGCATCAGAGCCCAAAGGTGAGAGTGGCCCTCCAAGCTGCCACTGTGGGAGGAGTTGCCTCCTGAGGTCCTGGAGGGCTAGTGTGGGATTCCCGAGGCTGTGATCATTGAGGAGTCCCTGCCAAGGGAGCTGGCATCAGCACTGAAGGCTTCAGTGCCAACTCTGGCAGCAGCGGAGACTTTTATCCTCGCAGAGAGGATGCAGGTCCTCGAGCATAGCCTTGCCGCATTCATGGCTCAGCAAGCTGCTAGGGACCTGGTGATCTCAGGTTTCTCAGCACTGCTGATGGCCCCTTCCATGGCGAGTACCTCACCTGCAGAAATGTAGCCCATTCTAGAGGTCCTTGTCCTCTCAAGCAGCTCCCATGAGCATTCAAGGTCCCTCTTGATGCTGCAGGTGTCTCCCCCCCCCCCTGCCCCCAAGTTCTTTGGGTTTGGACAGACGGGAACCAAGGATTCCTTTGACTCTGCCCGAGCGCCACTAGTGCAGTCATCATTCATGGCAGTGCTTCGAGTTCCTCTCGGACTCGGACTCTGATTAGGAGATTAATGAGGTATCTCCAGAGACTGCCCGTCACCATGTGTCCTCTCTGATTCCACGCCCCTGTACAAGCGAAGGAGGTCCCCTCTAAGGACCTCTCTTTCCTCGAGTTTGTGCGGGACATGGGGAAGGCTTTGCCCTTCACTACTGAAGCGGAGGAGGAACCTCAGGTGGAGTTGGAAATCCTCCTGTACCCGACTGCCCCTAAAGAGGCCATTATGGCTCCGATCCACCCAATACTGGAATGGCTTTTCCGATTGTCCCTCCAGTCTAGTCCCGGAATCTCTGGGTTGTGATCCTCCTCCAGCAGCTTGGAGACTGAGAAACGTCACTCTTGTGATGTCACTGGTATATAAGCCCCGGATCCGCCTCCTCACACCAGATCTCAGTCTCCAAGCAGCTGGAGGTTTGGTGAGCCCAGGAGTTCCGGGCTCACTAGAGAGACAATTAAGAAGAATTTAGGCTTAGTGTGGTAAGGGGATTTATTTAAAAAAAAAAAGAAAAAAAAAGGAAGAAAAACAATTTTCCTTGATCTGGTGCTAGGTTGCTCAGGTGCTCTTTCCTTCCCGTTGATTTGGGGTCCTCTGTTACATCCCCCCCTTCTCCTCCCAGGGGGGTAGCCTTGTGCCTTCGGTGGGGCTGAGGCAGGTTGAGGGAGGACAGGCACCGGTTACCGATCCCACCTGCTGGGGAGAGGAACCAGCAGACTGCAGGACTCAGCACGTGCAGAAGGTTTGCCTGCTAATGTGCATGGAACCGGCGGATCGATCTGTAGCTGTTTGGCAAAGCTTTACTCCGGCCCTTTCAGCCGGTGACTGCAGCTCCCGGGACACGGTAGAGCGCAGTGGAGGAGGCACCAGACGCAGCTCCGGTAAATGGCAAGGTAGAGAGCAGCATCAGGAGAGGCCGAAGAAGCTCGGTTTTTGGCAGTGAAGGCTGGACCGTGCGTCAGTCGTGCGGGAATTGCGCTCTACATTTGACTGTTTTTGCAGCTGTGTAATTCGGCCGGGGAGCCTCGTTTTAGTAAACTTTCCTCACAGTTTGCCTTGGGGAGCGTTTCTGGAGTTAATACAGTTAAAAAAAAAAAATCAGTCCAGGAGTAAGAAGGTACTGCGATCTGCTTAGGGGGCTGGTTAACCCGCTGAGGGACTCCGGGAAGACAGGATGCCTTCTAGACCGCACTGTTTGCTTTGCGATGCTAGAAGGGGCTCCGTGTCACCGGAGGGTGTCTGTAGAGGTTGCAGTCAGGAGTCTGCGGCTATGGATCAGGACTCAGAGGCTGGAGCAGGGGTTCAGGAGGGGACGTCTATGGTCCCTATAGAACCACTATTAGACACATTGACCGCGAGGGAACCGGTGCCCAGTACATCTTCGGCTCCAGACCTTCCGACTGCACATCCTCCTTTACTGGGAGGCCTGGTGGCGATTTTTGCACCAGATTTCATGGCCCTGCTCCAGCAGGCCTTGAGCAGCTCGTTAAATAGGACTACAGCCAGTTCCTCAGAAGCGGTGCTGGGAGATAAGAGGCTGAGGACGCCTTTGACAGCAGCATTGACAGGCATAAGTGCGAAGAGGCCCTGAGGAGATGGGGTCCGAGTAGACAAATCGGTCATATCGGAGGATCTACGGTCGGAGGAGCCGGATCCGGACATGGGCCTGGACGAAGATCTGGAAGAGGGCGTGATTACGGAACAGGAGGATAAGGCAAGGGTGGTTTCGTAGAGTTAGCAGATCAATATTAGCAGATCAATATTAGCAGATCAATATTCTATGTATATAGTTCAATGTATATAGTTTTACCCCCATATTATCCATGTTTATCTTATCCAAATTTATTTTCCTGTTTTATGTAATACCGAGCAGCCTGTTCTGGTCTTTGGTTCTCTGTAAACCGCGCTGATTGTAAATAGCGCGGTATATAAAAAATTGAAATAAATAAATAAAATAATAAAGAGTTGCCAGCTCTCATTGCGGAGTCTCTTAAAACTCTTAATATGCCGTCAGAAGGACCGGCGGAGGATTCTACTCTGGAAGACCCATTGTTGCAGGCCTTTCGAAAGACTCAACAGGCTTTCCCAGTACATAGAGTGTTTAAGGAGCTGATACAGGAAGAGTGGGACATGCCTGAGTCCGCGCTTAAAGGTTCTAGAATTAAGGTGCGTCTTTACCCTCTGTTAGACCAGAATAAGGACTTGTTTAGGTCTCCAAGGGTAGATGCAGCAGTGTCGGCGGTTACCAAAAAGACCACGATTCCAGTAGAGGGAAGTGCGGCGCTCAAGGATGCTCAGGACCGTAAGTTAGAGACCTTGTTGAAGCAAGTCTTTGAAGGGAATGCACTCTCTTTACAGGCTTCTATTTGTGGAGCCTGGGTGGTGAAGGCTTGCCTATGCTGGGCGCAGTGGATTCAAGGCGACCACTCCGAGGAGACGGCCAAGGAGGCGTCCAGACTAGAATCCGGAGCAGCTTATCTAGCCAACATTCATTATGACCTTATCAGGGGGTTATCAAAGAGAATGGCTTCGGTGGTCGCGGGGCGGCAATGTCTTTGGCTGCGCAACTGGGCAGCAGATGGCTCTTCCAAGGCGAGGTTAAGTAAGCTTCCCTTCCGGGGAAAGCTACTATTTGGTGAAGATTTAGATAAATTGGTAAAGGATTTGGGGGAGTCCAAAGGCGGGAGGTTGCCGTAGGACAAGCAGAAGCAGGGATGATCCACTCCCAAGCCTCGGGGTCAGCAACGGGACTTTCGGCGTTTCCGTTCCCCGAGGTTTGTCCAAAGTCTGGGGTAATTTTCCCGGTAGAAGCTAAGGGTTTTGTGGATTTTGAGGAGCGGTCAGGGGTTTTGAGGCCTCCTCTGCTTCCTCAAATTTCAAGAAATCACATTGAAGTCAGGGGGGCCCAGATGGGACTGGTTCCCCTGGGTGGTTGGTTACGGGAGTTTTACCCTGCCTGGGTCCAAATCACTTCAGATCAGTGGGTGTTAGAGGTTATTTGAGAAGTCTCCGTGCAAAGGAAGTGCAAAGCGCAAGACTGTGCGGGAGACAGTGCAGAGACTGCTCTCCCTCAATGCGATTGTACCGGTTCCTCCCGCCCAGTTCGGTTGCGGTCGATACTCCATTTATTTCGTGGTTCCGAAAAAGGAAGGAACTTATCGGCCTATTTTAGATCTCAAAAGAGTAAATCGTTGTCTACCGGTATCTCATTTTCAGATGGAGACCCTCAGGTCCGTTATAGTGGCGGTAAGAAAGGGTGAATTTCTTACGTCCCTAAACCTGTCGGAGGTGTATATTCACATTCCTATTCGGCAGGAGCATCAGAGATTTCTCAGGTTTGCGGTGTCTATGGGACATTTCCAGTTTCAGGCACTTCCATTTGGCCTAGCTACGGTGCCACGGACGTTCACCAAAGTGATGGTGGTGGCAGTGGCAGCGAAAGGACGGAGTGTTGGTACACCCATATCTGGACGATTGGTTGATCAGAGCAAAGTCCCGAGCAGAGAGTGTGTCAGTTACGGCCAAGGTGGTGGCCTTTCTCCAGAGTCTCGGTTGGGTAGTCAACATGGCAAAGAGCAAGTTGGAGCCGTCTCAGAATCTGGAGTACCTGGGGGCGCACTTCAATACGAGAGTGGGACGGATTTTTCTGCCGCAGCAGCGGGTGCTGGGGCTCAGAAAGTTGGTCCAGGAATTTCTCGGCAAGCAGGGTCCCACGGCCTGGGATTACCTACGGTTACTAGGGACCATGGCTGCAACACTCGAGTTGGTTCCGTGGGCGCGGGCCCACATGAGACCGTTGCAAAGGGCGCTGTTGAGGAGATGGTCGTATCAGAGGGATCAACTGTCTCAGAGACTGCCTTGTCCGCCGCTGATGAGCACAGCGCTTCAGTGGTGACTGCGTCTGGGGAGTCTGGAAAAAGGGATGCCCTTGGAGTCACCTGCATGGATATCTCTGACGACAGATGCCAGTCTTCTGGGCTGGGGGGCTCACGATCAGGGACAATTTGCACAGGGGCAGTGGTCCGAACTAGAGAAGAGTTGGTCAATCAACAGGTTGGAGTTGAGAGCAGTGGCGCTGGCCTTGCAAATGTTTCGGAGAACCAACCAGGCAGGTACACAAAGACTGGCGACAATTTGATTCAGGTGAAGAATCTTTTTATTGGTCCCCAACGCGTTTCGGTTTGAAAGCCTTCTTCAGGGGTCTTGAAAAGAGAACACACCTCAAAATGTAA
The DNA here is from genome assembly GCA_033557465.1 of Ichthyophis bannanicus. Lineage (NCBI taxonomy): Eukaryota > Metazoa > Chordata > Amphibia > Gymnophiona > Ichthyophiidae > Ichthyophis > Ichthyophis bannanicus. Next base: position 697,783,227 of record CM066035.1, read on the forward strand.
ACATTTAAAAATATAAATTAATAAAAAAATTATTAGAAATCATAAATTTAATAAAAACATTAATCATAAATATTAAAAACCAAATATAAAACATATATAAGATGTAGAGCCTTTAAACAAAATACAAAAGATAAACATCAAAGAATCATAAAAAATGATAAAAATATAGAACAAATTACATATTAATACGAATATAAATATTAATATGACTAACAAAGTAAAATCATATAGTCTAATAAAATGAAAATAAAGGAGAGATGAGGAGGACATAAGGTACCTTATTTCTGTTACGTGCTACACTAAAACACTAAAAATAAAGAATTGATCATTAATAAATAAATAAATATAATAAATATAATATTAAGACCAAAAACAAAAAAGGCATAAAATACTAAAAGTTATCATAGAACATAATACATAAAATTTATTGTATGGGAATACCAATAAGGATGTTTTGAAAAAGAAACCGCATAATCCAATTAAAATATATACCAAGATATAAAAACATCTGCACTTAAACCAATAAACTAATAATATAATATGTGTCTAAAAATGCTTCTGAAATATCATCAATATGCAAATCAAAATGAAATTAGTGGTCAAGCTCTGAAAAAGTAAAGATAGGGATGGAGAAACAAAACCTATTAAAAATAAAACTAAATTCTGACTGTGTGAGGCTCGATTTCAAAGTCTTTAAAATGCACTGTAGCAGGCTAAAACGTTGCACAAACCAACAGAGATATTGAAAAATATTTCTTTAAGGAGAATATTTCATTCAATATCCCCCACTTATGGTCATAGACTATTAAAACCAACTCTTATGGAAGGCTTAAATAAATTTCTAAAATGTATTGTTATAAAGCGAAACAATTCATAAACAGACGTTTATGAAAAAAGCTTGACCATCCATTGCACATTGCAATTTTTTACTTGTGCGGAATGAAAAGCCTTACATTTCAAAACGCCTACCAATTACACAATCACGAAAAATGAAAGATGCACATGCATAAGAACTTCAGAGTGAAGAAAACTGAAGAAGAGACGCCAAGGATAGAAAAAATAATCTAATTCAAAGAATAATGATTAAAAACATATCAATACTATGGCATACCATAAGTTGCTAAGGGACTCTTGCAAGGGAAATTTGGTAGTGCAGTGCACCTCGCACTGTCTGCTTATCCAAAGCAAAATAGCTTGCAAACATAAAGGCTACCAGTTAACAGATCAAAAATACTTTCCAAAAGCTATTAAATTAAAATCCAAAAATATAAATCAAACGAGGCAAATCTGAAAAAGGACTGGAAAGCTTATCACACAATGCGCGCTACACTGTTTGCTTGTTCAAAGTGAAACGCCCCGCCCTCCAGCTGAATCAAATTGTCACCAGTCTTTGGGGTATGTTTACTAAACTGCGTTAGTTTGATTCGCGTTAGGAGCCACAGTAGAGCCAGAAATCCCGAATAAGGACATGGGCGGTACATCGTTACCGATAACGCGCATTACAGAAATTAACAAGCGTTAGAGGGCGCCGTGGCGCGTTAAACTTAAGAAGGCGCACAGACACAAAACACTGAAACAGAGCTGTAGCACAATGGTTACTGCACTGACTGATGATACAGGCGTCATGGGTTCGATTCCCCAGTGTGCCTAATGCATAAGGCTGGCTGAGGCATCACCCTGTACATTTAAGTAGTGAATGAGGAGGCATTTTACGTTTATTTTCAGTAGTGTTGCCAGCAAACACACCCACAGTGGCATAACCTAAGGTGCCGCATAAGGCACCCCATAACGCATTCCATAGGCTACATTATAAAGTGCACTGTCCGCTGAGGCACCCCATAATGTCCCCTATAGAACACCCTATAAGACACCTTATAGGGCGCCATATAAGGTGCTGCATGGGGCGTCTTATGAGGCACTGTAAGGTTACAGTACGCTGAGGGGTTGTCGCTGGCAGCACTAATGTACATTAAAAATAGACAATGCTGCAGACAGCCCTATAAAATAACCCCATGGTGGGTTTGAGCCCATGACCACTGGCCCCACAGGTAGCGAAGGAACCACTGGGCTACAGCCCCATAGCTGCTAACAACCCCCTGGCTGCCTACTGAAGGGTGTCAGGCCACCACCCAAACTGCCCGCTGTGTTGGCCAGGATCTGGGTCAACGCACCCATACCCATGGTACACTGCACATGCAGATCAGCAGTCCAGAGATGAACACAAGATGGGGTATGCACCCCCACAGCACCCTAGCCCGGTAGGGCGAGATGACCGTGTGTGGCACTGCCACAGAGTAGCCACAGACAGTCACATTGTGCGGGTACAGTGCCCACCCTGAGGTTGAGGTGGGGCGCCCAGCAGCAGGTCCACAGCACCTTTCATGGCTGAAATATGCCATGCTGCAGGTCCCCATCAGTGTGTGATAGGTAGTTCCGTTAGACACACCTAGGATACATCTGTGTCCTGCTGTATGTCTCGGTCATGTCTAGTCCCTTTGGGCGATGATGCACCCAGAATAGTGCATATCCTGTGTTGGTGCCATGGTTACCTGCTGTAGGTGAAGGGGGGAGGGTGTATGGACCCATAGGCAGATTATGTACCACCACACAACCCACCCTCTGGGGCTCAGGGTGGGAAACAGGAGCACCCACCAATAGATCCACAGTCTACCTCCCTGCAATGGTGGCAGTAGAGGGGACAATCAACCCCAGCCCTGCTGGGGAACAGACAGAGCGCTACACATCCATAACGCAATGGCAGACAGACGGCAGGCCTGGAAATGCTCAGCTGCCTCCCACCATTATCTGACATTCTCCAGCCTCCAGCAGCAAGCCTCCAGCCGCTGCACCCTGCAAGGTGTTTCAGCAAGACACATACTAGCTGCAGACAGTCCGCCAGCTAGTCCATAGTGCATGGTCCTGAGGGAGATGCATGCACCCAGAACAGGGATGTCAGCATACACACCAAGCAGATAAGTCAGTGATTGGGCCCCAAAAGAGAACCCATAAATATCACATGAGAGAAATGACATATAGCACTATGGGGGAACCTAGCCATGCAATGGTCACTGCTCAGTCAGAGTGAGAGTGACCTCCCAGCAGGACATGCTATGGCCACCCTGTCCGTGCAGGTGGTGGCCAGGCACTACAATGTCCGAGCCATTGCCCTATGCCGTGTGCAGATGCATCCAGGTCAGGCCACCCTATCCAGGCTATTTCCACTGTACCTTGCTCCTCATTATGCACATTGGCAGGCCAATACTGGCAACAGTGCTAGCAGTGAGGGCTGTGGAGGGTGTTGGCAGCCACCACACACTGGATAGACAGACACACACTCCCCACACCTATGCCAGCATTGTGCAACTATAGAGGTGTTGGGCAGCCCAGGCCACCACACCAGTCCTGGGCACAGTGCAGGCATGGCTATGGTACGCAATACTGTAGGAGTCACTCCCCAGATTGGTAAACACTGTCAGACACCAGACCTGTAGCACACTCCACAGACATCAGAAAGGTTGCTATGATGCAGCTCACTCAGAAAATTGTACTTAACCTAGGAATTGCTATCTGCCAGTAATCATAGCAACCTTTTGATAGATGTGTACCATATTCCCCGGTTTAGGGTGGCATTACTAAGGTATGCAGGTGCTAGTATTGAGAGATGCACGCAGAGCCCAAAGTCCTGCCTCTCCAGGAGGCTTTGGATAATGGGACCTGTGGGTGCGGGTGTATCTGCCCCTGTTGGCTGCTGCTTTACGGCGGAGGTTCCCAACTCCAGTCCTGCGGTGCCAAACACTGTTTGGGTTTTCATTCTGTCCCTCATGAATATGCATGAGATACATCTGCATATCATGGGGGTGGCACATTGAAGTGCAGCACAGGCATCTTTATCAGAGGCAGCATGGATCCGGAATTGTGTTTGGACCTCCAGGGCTGCATTTGGGAGACTCTGCTCTAGGTAATGTGCATGTTTATGGTGTCTGTGCTCTGTAGGGTAGAATGTAGGTGTTTTGGGCATGTTTACGTCATCTGCAATAAAGGTGCTGTCTGTATTAGCAAGTTGTAGTAGTGGGTACAATATGGGGACTGGGTTGGCAGGAACCACACCTGGGACTTGAACCTGTGATTCTCTGCTTCTGAATACACTGGTTTTGTGCACTGCACCACCTTGTTGTCACAGAGTCAGTACATTCCTTGGTGATACCATGACTGTTCGTCAGACATGGCCCGTCTGTTGCAGTACACGGCACCCACCTACACAGGGCTAGGCCACAATCTGCTCTGGGCTGCTGCCACTGCCCCCTCCACCACCAGTATCCCTCAGCCACCATGATGACATGCCCTTCTGCTGGTGGTGCGCAGTCTCAGGCCATCCAGTGTGCAGGTAGGCAGCTGCCTATGGTGCGGGTTCTGGGGTAGGGGTGCCTGCATAGACGTCAACGCTTCCCCCAGCCCCGCCTGCCAATGTTCCGTGCCCTTGGGGGTGGCTGTTGGGTACTATCCCCTGTGACACTGTGGGAAACACTCGTGCCCATGTTGGTCTTCAGCAGTTGCTGTCTGGCTGCTCTGCTGTTTCAGCATTCGTATGGGCCACCTAGGCATCACCCTAGTCCGCACTGTGGCCCAGCTCCACCACAGCATGTGACGCCTGCGGCCCACTGTATCCCCTTCTCCGGCATCTGTCCAGTTGCCGTTCCGACATGCCCGCCCTGATGTTGCGGGACATGTGCATGCCATAGGAACCCTGTGGGCTCATTCACCTTGTATGGGGACGGAGTATAGACCCTTCCACGATTTATATCTTTTCTATGGGAGCTTACTCGGGGGGGGGGGGAGGGGTTGATGTTTCTCATTGATACCACTATTGGCCAGCTTGGTTATGGTTTTTTCCAGTTTGTTGGGGTCATTTTCAGTGTTTATGTGCCCTTTTGTTCTGTGCACATGTATCACACTTATCACGTTTTTTAGGTTTCCCTACCTGGGCTGTACATTGCTGACACTGAAATGGTTTCTCTCCCCTGTAATGTGCATTTAACGGCAGGTTTTCATTCGCGTTGGAATTGAGCTCTTCAGATCAGCACATTAGTGTGAAGGGAGCCTCTCCCCGCCCACTCTCTGCCCATTGACCCCTTCTCTCCGCCCTCTCTCCACCTTCTGTGGTGTTTTACCGCGCCGCGGGAGTTTACGATGGTTAATTACGGTTAACGCGCGTTATGTAACGTTAACGATCGTTCGCACATCATAACGCGCATTATGACGTGCGAACGATCGTTAACGTTACATTACGCGCGTTATTCACGATTACCGCAGTTTAGTAAACATACCCCTTTGTGTACCTGCCTGGTTGGTTCTCTGTCTAGTGTGCAGGTACCTGTTGCTCTTTTTTGGTACCGCTTGCAAATGTTTCGGCCATCTCTCCGGGGAAAGGCCATTCGAGTATTCTCTGACAATGTGACCGCAGTGGCTTACATCAACCGACAAGGAGGTACCAGCAGTGTGGCACTGGAAGCCGAGGCCGAGAGTTTGTTCGAATGGGCCGAGGACAATCTGGTGGCTTTGTTGGCGGCGCATGTAGCAGGGGTAGACAATTTAAAGGCCGACTTCTTGAGTCGCGTAAAGGTAGACCCGGGGGGAGTGGGTTCTATACCCAGAAGTGTTTGCGATGCTGGTGCGTTGCTGGGGGACGCCGGTAATGGATCTCATGGTGACTTTCCAGTCGGCGAAGGTCAATCACTTCTTCAGCAGAAGAAGAGAGAGAATGGCGGAAGGCCTGGACACTCTTATACAAGCCTGGCCGGAAGAACAGCTCCTCTACGTGTTTCCACCTTGGGTGTTGATCAGTCGGGTGCTGCAGCGCATAGAGCACTACAAAGGACAGGTGATGCTGATAGTGCCGGATCGGCCGAGAAGACCATGGTATGCGGACTTGGTGCGGCTGTTGATAGGGAAGCCCTGGAAGCTTCTGTCTCGAAGGGATCTTCCCACCCAGGGGCCCCTGTGCATGCCTCAGGTGGATCGATTCTCGCTTACGGCCTGGCTCTTGAGAGGGCTAGGATGAGAGCAAAAGTTTATTCAGTGGGGATGATTTCCACCTTGCTGAAAGTGCAGCGAAAGTCTACTTCATTGGCTTATGTTAGACTATGGCGTGTCTTTGAAGCATGGTGTGCGGACAGGTGTTTCGTTCCCTTAAAGGCGTCAGTACGCAGGTGCTGTCTTTCTTGCAAGATGGCTTTCAGAAAGGCTTGGCGGCTGCTTCGTTGAGAGTTCAGTTGGCAGCGCTGTCCTGTTATAGGGGTAAGGTACAGGGCGAGGCGCTAGGAGGGCATACAGATGTTAAGCATTTTTTGAGGGCTATAGCCCTATTGCGGCCGTCGCGTAAGCAAGTAGTTCCAACGTGGGATCTCCCTTTGGTGTTGGGGGCATTGGGGAAAGCACCCTTTGAACCATTGGCGAGAGTGTCTCTGAAAGATCTCACTCTTAAGGTGGTGTTCTTGGTGGCGATGGCTTCGGCAAGGCGAATCTCAGAATTACAAGTGTTGTCCTGTAGAAAACCTTTTCTGGCTATCTTCGATACTAAGGTGGTTTTGAGACCAGTACCATCCTTTTTTGCCCAAGGTTGTTTTGGTTTTTCATATGAATCAAGTAGTATCTTTGCTGGTGTTCGCGGCACAGAGAGAAGGTCATGCTACGGGGCAATTACATCTGTTGGATATTCAGCGAGCATTGAAAAGGTATATTCGCAGGACAGCCAATTTCCGTAGGTTGGATAGACTGTTTGTTTTGTTTGATGGGGCAAGAAAGGGTGAAGCGGCTTCTAAGGCTTCTATTGCCTGATGGTTGAAGGAGGCGATCACATCAGCGTATCTGTTGAAAGGCCGGGTGGTTCTGGAAGGGCTGAGAGCTCATTCCACTAGGGCACAAGCGGCGTCTTGGGCGGAATGCAGTCTTGTGCCAGCAGTGGAAATCTGTAAAGCGGCGACCTGGTCTTCTTTGCACTCTTTTGTGAAGCATTACCGTCTGGATATTCAGGTGGAAAGGGACAGCTGTTTTGGATCGGTAGTGCTTCAGGCTGGTCTAGCAGGGCCCTCCCGTTGAATCTGTTCACTGCTCTGTTACATCCCCAGAGATTCCGGGACTAGACTGGAGGGACGATCAGGAAGATTAAATTCGACTTACCTGCTAATTGTAATTTCTGGAGGAACTCCAGTCTAGTCCCGTATCCCGCCCTGGTATGTTAGTGGACTATGGCCTGAAGCAGGAGTAAGTTAACAGGTAAGCAGCACGTGTGGTTGTGCTGAAGCATAGTTTTCCATAGATCAGGGTGTAGTTTGGGGTTGGTTCTGGGGTCAACATTCTTCATAAAGGGGGAAAGTGGACCTCAGCACGTAGTGCACGTTTCAAAGGATATATACATGGGTTAGCATGGGTTCCTTCGGTGTTCAGTTAGTGGTTTAGTTTTAGTTCTGGTTTGCTTTATGGTATGGTTCACTACTTAATTGTTGTTCCGGTGAGTCTGTTTTGTCAATAGGTTACTGGTGTGAGGAGGCGGATACGGGGCTTATATACCAGTGACATCACAAGAGTGACGTTTCTCAGTCTCCAAGCTGCTGGAGGAGGATCACAACCCAGAGATTCCGGGACTAGATTGGAGTTAGCAGGTAAGTCTAATTTAATCTTTAGGATGTGGGAAAAACTGCTCATGGTGCCAACAGTCAGCCAGCGCCTCATTTCTATATATCGAGTGCGCAAGAGCCCTGGGTTTGAAAAAGCACAACATGGGGGTAGAATTGGCCATATGCCAGATTAAAAGTTCCAAAACGCCCTCCTCGGTGCCCCCGGGTAGGTAGGCACACACCATGGACAATTTTAGTAGGACGTGCTCGAATCCAAGCATATGAGTTATACATGGACATGTACCTGTGTAAAAAAAATGCAGGGTCATGCATTTGGGCTGGGGAGGCAGAGGTCTCAGGAGGTTCGGAAGACTCAGAGGATTCAGGGGAATCAGGAGTGGAACCAGGGGCACCTGCAGATCTCCAGGAGAGAACCCAGAGAGGAATACAGAGAGCTGTTCCAGAGAGGCTGGAAGGAGACAAGGAACCGTAGCAAGCACAACCAGGGAGAACTGCCCAGTGCTTCAGGTACTGACTGTCTTTATCAGGGAGAGTTGAGCTCAGGAGAGACATCAGAACCCCCAGGGAGGCTGTATTCTGAGCACTGTGTCCAGAGCTCAGAACAGGACACTGCCCTAACACCACCAGAGGATATGCAGATTGAGTTGGCAGGGGAGGAATTGCAAGATCTAGATATCCCCATGGACTGTACCCTGTATCAAGCTACAAGCATGGAATCATTATGCTAAAGGCTAGCATTGAATGAGAAAGTCTCCTAGAAGCAGGTAACTGGAATTGAGCCAGGAACTGGGTTTGAAGAAAAACTCCACGTGTTTGCATTTCTCAGGCAAAGTGCTGAGTCACGCTGAAGAGAGAGCTTGTGAATATTTGTTGTTTTCTTATTTTGAGTTTAAAAACCTATCCTGAAAGAAAGGAGGGAAAGAAAAGGTTGTTCCGGAGGAACTGAGTTATTCTTTTGTTGTTAAGTGCTTCACAAACACAAGGTTAAAAAGAAGTATTTTTACCTTGCTGAGCAGAGCTGTTTCTCTGAGCAACGTTGTTAACCAGCTGCATGTGTTTAAAAGACTGTGAAGCAGTTATAATGATCTAAATGCTCTGTTGCAAACAATCCTGAATGGACAAAATTCCTGTGTACAGTTTACTTGAACCTTTACTTTAAAATAAATTCTGTCATTTGCCCTAACATCGGACCATGACTACACTTCTTAAGAGCCAAACTACATGTCCCAGAATCCACCTGAGAAAAAGCTAGTTTATTTGAGCTCACCAAGAGAAGTTCTCCATTACCTCGCCCTTCTAAGCCGGAGGCCAGGGGCAAGGGCGTGACAATACATATTGCAAAATCTGAAAAAAATAGATTAACATGAGAAAAAAATTATAAATATATATATTCATGTGTGTGTGTGTGGGGGGGGGGGGGTCTCTCTCTCTGTCTCTGTCTCTATATATATGGGGCATGTTTACTAAACTGTATTAGTTTTTTGTAGGTAATGCATAGAATATCTCCAGCAGATAGCATACTGAAATACAAAGAGCATGGCCTGGCAGCACCATGAATGTAAATAACACCACCCATTGAGGTAGTGTTATCTGAACCCGTGCTGTCTGCAACTGTGACAGTGACCACATGCTGTTGCCACCTGCAGTAACTGCACATTGCAGACATGCTCACTTTCCGTCCATATCCTGCCTATTCTTGCAGACAGTGCTTTTTCTGTGTGCATACTGTAAACATGGCCCAATAGCAAATGCTCTCAACTGTGCTAACAGGTAGGATAGCTTAGTAAACATGCCTCATATATGTGTATGTATGTAATGTGTGTGTGTGTGTGTGTGATCAAGCATTCTTAGTCTTCAGTTGCAGGTAGAATGTCCAAGCACGGTGCTATTCCCTTCAGCCTACTGCAATCATAGTTTCTCACTGTGGCCCTCCTTTTTCCAGTATATTTTAACATAGGTTGTTGCCGTCTGCAAGTTCTTTCAACCCAATGTAAATAACTTGTTGAATTCGGATAGAAAATCAGGTACTGTCTTCTCTAAGGATGCACATGTAACTTGAATGATTACCTATTTGTGATAACAGTCTTGCATCTGCATTTTTCTCCGGGAACAAGCAGAAAGTCAGTCCTCTCATATGGGTGATGTCGATGCTGAACATAATCAAACACACAACACAACATACACACAAGTCACGATATATCCTTCACTGCATGAAAAACACTATCACCCCTTTTGATTGTTTTGCTGTGAAACCGCCTTGATTGTAAGAAAAAGCGGTATAGAAATACAGTTAAATAAATAAATAAATAAATAGTGGACATCCGCTAGATAAGCTGATCCTGATTCTAATCATGTCGCATCCAACAATCGCTCTTGTGCCTGCTGAACAGGCTGCTGCAAGAGCTCAGACCACCTAAGGCAAGCTCTCCCTACCCAAGCCCTGCAAATAGAAGCTTGCAAAGAGAGAGCATTAACCTCAAAGGCTTGCTTCAATAAACCATCCACCTTTCTATCTTGCACTGCCTTCCACCGAATGGTCGTCTTTTTTGTGACTGCTGACACCGCTGCGTCTATATGCGGGGAACGAAACCTCTCCTTTTCTTTGTCCGCCAAAGGATAGAGTCTGTTCATAGCTCTAACGCCTCGTAAACCGGCCTCTGGCACATCCCATTCATCTTGAATCATTCAGTCAACCACTCGGTGAAACGAAAACACCGCCTGAGTTTGTCGCACCGCCTGAATGAGCGGGTCCTCAAGCCCCTCATCCTCCGATGTCTGGACTGAGGAAAGGTTGAGCGCCTGAAGGGACTCCATGATGAGAGCAGTCAGCTCTTCTGTCCAAAAAACCCTTATAATCCTCGCCTGATCCTCAGGCTTCAGGATCTCACCTTCCTCAAGCTCTTCCAGACCTGCTTCTGGCTCTAAATCCAAGTCTTCCACGTCCAGCCAATCTGCCTCCAAAGGCTGATCTTCTAGAGAACGAGCTCTCTTAAGTGGTCTGACCATACTATTTCCAATCCTTTTTGAGGCTGACTGCGCTACCATAGCTACAAGTGGCGCCGGATCCGCCATAGCCCCCTTTTGTCGCAAGCAATACGCTTGATGCATTATCAGTATGAAATCCAGGGAAAAATCTCCAAGCGCCACCCCAGGCCCAGTGGGCACAGCCGAACTAGATGAACTCACTTGGGATTCCATAAGAGACACAGACGGACCTTGCAAAAGGGACTCTCCTTCCCTCAACGCAGACGGACTCTGAGATTCCTCACCTGCCTTATCCTGTATTTCTTGTTCCATCGTGGAAGAAGTAGCTGCGCAGCTCCGGCAGATTCCAGCGTCCAAAACTGCGCCCCTGCATGAGCCGCACACCAAACACTGAGGGCATGACGGCATTAGCTACATATAAAATTAATATTCCCCCAGCAATGAAGGTATAACCCTTACAATATAAACTAAAGAAACTCTTCAGAATTAATAAATTATTTTACTTTTTTTTTTTTTTTTTTTTTTTTTAAAGACAAGAACCATAACCCCCCCAAAAAGAATAACAGAACTAAAAAGGTTTAAATTAAATTACATCAAATTAAATCTCTAAACCAATCGGCCCAAAAACCACAGCCTGAGGCAAAGCGTAGTTGCTCACCTGTAACAGGTGATCTCCGGGAACAGCAGGAATTTAGTCCTCACATATGGGTATCGTCGGTACCGACGTAGCCTGCGCGGGAACGCTCCCCAGCGTCCAATAAGAACGCTTTTGGGAGCATCCCTCAGCACATGCGTGCTGCCTTCCCACCTTTCCGACTGTCCCTCTTCAGTTAAGTTTGTAGCTGAGTGAAAGGATACAGGGAGAGAGGAAAGAGACAAAGAGAGAGAGAGAGAGAGAGAGAGAGAGACAACTCCTAGGGGAGGTGGGTGGGTTGTGAGGACTAAATTCCTGCTGTTCCCGGAGATCACCTGTTACAGGTGAGTAACTACGCTACCTCCAGGAACAAGCAGGAATGTAGTCCTCACATATGGGGACTCCTTAGCTGAAGATGCCAGGGAGATAGCCCCAGGAAGGTGCCACCATCAAGGGTGAGGATCCTTCCTCCCATGGATCTCTGGCATCCCACCAGGGTTGGTGGGTAGGTGTTGGTTTACGTTTGAAAAAGGTTTTGAAGAACAGCTTGGCCAAAGAAGGCATCCCGACGGGAGGCTTTATCTAGGCAGTAGTGGGCTGTGAAGGTGTGTACAGAAGCCCAGGTGGCTGCTCGACAAATGTCATCGATAGACACAGAGTTGAGATTAGTCATAGAAGCTGCCATGGCCCTGACATATGAGCTGTGACATGGTCCTGAAGAGGAAGACCCTTACTCTCATAAGTAAAAGGATATGCATTGGGCAATCCGTTTAGATAAAGTTCTTTTGGAGACTGGAAGTCCCAAATGACTAGGGTCAAAAGCTATAAAAAGTTGTGAAGATTTTCTATATTGCTGTGTTCTTTGTATGTAAAAGGCCAAGGCCCTTTTGCAATCCAAAGTATGAAGGTTTCTTTCTGCATTAGAGGCGTGAGGCCTGGGAAAAAATACAGGAAGGTAAATTGATTGATTTAAATGAAAAGGCGAAACCACCTTTGGCATAAAATGTGGGTGAGTTCGAAGAACAACCTTATCATGATGAAACCTAGTATAAGGAGGATCAGCCACTAAAGCTTGCAGTTCACTTATGTGATGGGCAGAGGTGATTGCAATTAGGAAGATGACCTTCCAGGTCAAAAACTTAAGGTCTGCAGTGGCTTTGGAATTGGAGGACTCGAGGTATTCCTGACTCCGATGCTCCCGCAAAGCACGATCCCGGTACCAATCGAAGTTGGTACCGAGGTGACCCGGTACCACTTTATCCACTCCAGCCGGAGGTGGAATAGGAAGAGTTACCATTGGGGCCAGTACTGTCGGTACCGGCTTCACCGGTGTCGGTACCGGTGTCTGTACCGGCATCGGTGTTGATGTCGGCACCGGTGCACTTGGGACCACTGGTACCGCAGCTGAAAGAAGAGCTGCGATACTGCGCTTGATAGCGAGGAACCTCTGGTCTATCGACGCTGCCGATGCCTGGGTGTCGGTACCGGTAAGGATGTCTGGAACCCCTGAGTATGGCACAGGTAGTTCTTGCGAGGTTGAGGCCTCGAGAACATCCTGAAGCCCCATCGATGCTTTGGAAGCCGAAGCCTCCCATCGGGGCTGTTTTGCCAGTGTGGTTCCCTCAAGGGCAATGCCAACGGCCTCTTGATGCTTAGCAGGAGAGCTACCCTTTGAGGACCGGTTCTTATGTTTAGTTACCTGAGATCCATGGGAGGAAGAAGAGGCCCTTGACGATGTCGATGCAATGGATGCGCGGCGTCTGTTTGATTTCACCATGAAAGTTTAACGTTGGTTGAATAATTGAGATGCATACAGGAAGTTTTAAGTCCGTGCAGTGGTGACTGAGGGAAGAAGAGAATGTGCACCTTCGGAAGCAATAATATTAGACAACCGTCGAATGGGTGAAGTTAAATACAACGATCCCCCTGAAGAAACGAAAAGTGAAACGGAGAAGTGCTTCGTGGATATACGTCGGGAGTATTGGGAATATCTTTTGGAAGAAAGAACTTTTGCTTCTCACCAAAAACCAACAGAGAAATACAGATAAGCACAGTTTTTGTCGTTATAAGCAAGTCTGAATTATATGGTCTTTGGATATTCCTAAAGGACGGTGAATATATGATCAAGGACTGTGGAGAATATTTCAAGTTTTCAGAGTTTTGGGAGTAAAACCAATTTTAAATATATTAATAATAAAAAAAGAAAAAAAAAAAAGAATATAAACAATAATAGAATTATATAATAACAATAACGGTAATAACAAAAAATGGTTAAAATCATTTAAATGCAACAGTGATAAAGGTCGTTGATGTGGAAGAAGGCAGGTTCTATCCAGCAAGTCTGGCTGAGTAAATGCCTTAACAATTGCTGAGACCTAGTTGCATCAAATGATTTTATTTTACATTATATTTTTGTGCAGAGTAATAAACTAATTGAACTCAAGGTAAAAGATAGAGCTGATAAATTTCTTTAGGTTATATTGCTATATAGGCTCTAAAAAGGTGACCGCAATTATTTTTTTGTTGATGCAATGGATCTGGCATCTGAAGAAAAAAGGGTACTGAGCTTTGCGGCCCGGTTCTGTCTTCCTCTTTTGGTCATCCCCATACAGGAGAGACATTCAGTTAGAGAATGATCAGGTCCTAAACATTTTAGACACCAATCATGGGTGTCAGTGACGGAAATGGTACCGCCACACTTAGTACATTTTTTAAAACCACTAGTTGGCTTTTCCATGATTTAGGAAAATGGGGGCCTAGTGCCCAAAATGGCGCCTAGCACCAAAAAGGAAAGTTTTTGAAAGAAACACTGAAAGTTTTTTTTTTTTTTTAAAGAAAGAAAAGAAAACAGGCGGTACCGGTAGGCATCTTGCGGTAGACAAACGCGACCACAGAAAGAAGTTTAAAGATGTAATTTTCTGTGGTGACAGGGAATAGGTCCTGTTTGCTCCGCGGAAAACAAAGAACTGAAGAGGGACAGTTGGAAAGGCGGGAAGGCAGCGCACATGTGCTGAGGGATGCTCCCTAAAGCGTTCTTATTGGACGCTGGGGAGCGTTCCCACGCATGCTCCGTCGGTACCGACGATACGCATATGTGAGGACTACATTCCTGCTTGTTCCTGGAGATTATATAATGCTGAAGGAGCCTCGCGCTTGAAAAGCGCGAGAATCAACGGCCCGCGATTAAGCAGGCCTGCTTTGCTGCCAGAACACACCCAACTATAGCCTGCACACCTTCCCGACTGCCAGATCCTGCCGGAGCACTTACTCCGCTTCACGCCTCCAATTGCTCACACACTTCTCTTCACGGTTCCGAATGGCACCCCTGCGATCTGAGGCGCTGCTCTCAGAGAGTGTGTAGAGCAGCCACCACAGAGAGGGCAATGCAGCACCAGCTGAGCCTGCCGACAAAGTGCCCCGACAAACTCGCTGCTGAAACGCGGGACCCTGCACCACTGTACAACTCCCCTCCATCCCAACTAGGAGGGGAGAGCAGCACTGATGACCAGGGCAGGACTGAGAGGGGAGAGAGAACGAAGAGATGCCGGTTCAATCCCCCCTGAACTCCAGCCTTTTTTTTTTTTTTTTAAGTACTTTAACAGTTCTCTCCTTAAAAGAAATTTAAATTATAGAGCATAAAAGAAAACCTTAAACCATCTACACTAACAAATGCTCCTTATCTGTCCTCTAGTGAGCCCAGCACCTAGGCTCATTATGTCCTCCTGCTGCATGGAGACTGGACATACTGGGGCTGATGGGAGAGACCAGCGGAGTAGATCCAGTGAGGTCACGATTCTGACATGCCCAGTTTCCATGCTTCAGGAGAAGGTACACTACCCAGAGGTGAAGGATTGAACTAGAGGAACAATAAGGAAATGTACATTTCAAATCTAACATATTTCATTCTCTTAAAACAGATATTCTTTTGTATTTTTATTGTCCAATCATTTTTTTTTCTAACTGGGTTGGTTCTGGTCTCTCTTTACCACTTCCTTTTCTTTGTTGTCCCCTACATCCTTTTCCACAATCTCATTTTCATTTTCTATTTTTTTTTCACTCTCCCTGTCTTCTTCCCTTCCTTTCCTACATCTCTCTCTGACATTTATCCTCCTGGCTTATTTTTTTTCTCTCGTCTGTCTTTTTACCTAACCTATAACTAGATTTCATTCCTCCTTGTCTTTACTCTTTAGTCTTCCTCTTTTCCCTTTTACCACTTACCAGCTTTCCATTTCCTGCTCTTGCCTCCCATTACCCACCTCTGTCTCATTCCTTCCCCTGCCTCCTATTCCCCATATTTCACCCACTTTCTAGTCCCCGTTTCCTCCCTCTGTTCTCATCCCCTCTCCAGCCTCATCTACTTTCTTCTGTCACTTATCCCCTCTTCATCTCCAATCCCTTTCTTACATCTTACTCCCTTTCTAGGCTTCCATTTTCCCTTTCACCTTCCCCATTTCTACCCTCTCTCACCTTTGAAGACCTGTTGCCTTCATTTGTCTCTCACCCCTTTTCAACTGCCTCTCAACCCCTCCCCAAACTCTCCCCCTTTCTCATATTTCTCACAGCCTTACTCATACTCAACACAGTCTCTATTGTCTTCCTAATTTCTGGTCAGTTTTAGTCCCTCATCTCCCCCCAAGTATACTCCACACTCTTCCACTTTATTCAGTCCCTCAGTCCCACTTACACTCACAATACCCAGCCAATTTTAGAACCTGTCTTGTGTTCTCCCACTTAATTTTAGAGTCTCCACCTAATCCGAGTCTCTGCTTTCCTGCATCTTGATGTCCCCATTACCTGGCCTCCTGCCTCCTATTCCCCTTCCCCAGCACTCGGCCATCTACTTCCTTCTTCAAAATAAATTAACCTTGCCTTTCCTCATCCGCATCCCAGCATCCATTTTTGTACTCCTCCCTCTCAATCTTTCCCCATATATTACCTTGTTTTTCCTCCACCAAATACACCGTATCTGTTCCTCACTTTTCACTCACCCAATTTCTGCCTCTTTTTCCCACCCTGACCTCAGCATCTACCAGCATCATTTCCTTTCCAGTCCCAGCCCCTTTCCATTTCCTGATCTAGCCCTAGCATCAGTCCCCTTCCAGTTCCAGTAACTCCCCTCCAGTGTCAACCCCCTTCCAGTCCCCCTCTCAGTACCTTCTAGTGTCAGCCCTTTGCATTCCCAGCCCCCATGTCAGTTCCCTTCCAGTCCCCCTCCCCACTGTCTACCTCCTCCCAGTACTGTTCTCAGGTGATGGCTCCTTTATAGTCCCCCCCCCCCCCCCCCCCCCCCCAGTATCAGCAACCTTCCAGTCACCCCCACTGTCCAGCCTCCTTCCAGTCCCAGTCCTATCTCCAGGTATCAGCTCCTTTCCAATCCCAGTCCCCCCCACCCCCAGCAGTGTCAGCTCCCTTCCAGTTCTCCCTTACAGTATCAGCCCCTTGTATTCCAAGCCTCCACTGTATCAGCTGCCTTCAGTATCCCTCTCCCACTGTTCAGCCCCTTTCCAATCCCAGTTCTATTCCCAGGTGTCAGCTCTCTTCTAGTCTCGGTGCCCCTCCCCCGGTGTCAGTTCCCATTCAGTTCCCCCTCATAGTACCTTCCAGTGACAGCCCCTTGCATTCCTAGTCTCCCTCACCCACCCAATGTCAGCTCCCTTTCAGTCCTCCTCCCCTACCGTCCAGCTTCCTTCCAGTCCCATTCCCATCCCCAGGTGTCAGCTCCCTTCTAGTCCCATCCCCAGGTGTTAGCTCCCTTGTAGTACCATCCCGCATCAGCCACATTCCCATTCTTCACCTCCTCTTGCAGCCAATTTAAACAGCCATGGGAGCACTTTTCTTTCATTGCATGGCTGTGCTGCCTTACAAGTCACTGGACCGGTAATAGGAAGTGCTTATTGGCTTTAGAATCACTGCAGTCCACTGTAAGACCACTGCCATAGGAGCAAAGTGTTCCCATGACTGTTTAAATCGGTGAGTTAATGAAGAAAGCTTTGGGCGCCCTTAAATGCTGTGCACTCTGAGCCAGTGCCTCACTGGCTCACTTGTTAAGCTGGCCTGCAGCTGGCTCCATCGCTTTGTCTACTTTTAGTTTACCTATCTCCTCACTAACATACTCTTCTGAAAATTGTTCAAGACTACCTTACTTCTCTCTTTATTTGTGTGTGTTTTCTGAGGTCCTACTCCTGGCTCTTCAACTGTGAACACAGAACAGAAATATTTGTTAAGTAATTCTACAT
Organism: Ichthyophis bannanicus; assembly: GCA_033557465.1. Classification (NCBI taxonomy): domain Eukaryota; kingdom Metazoa; phylum Chordata; class Amphibia; order Gymnophiona; family Ichthyophiidae; genus Ichthyophis; species Ichthyophis bannanicus. The sequence continues at coordinate 697,800,716 of CM066035.1, forward strand.
TGTCCTCATCCGCTTCTACATACAGTATTTCTCCCTTTCGCCCTTGAATCTGGTGATACCATTTTTGCACTTCCTTTTCTCCCTAAGATATCTGAAAAATGCTTTGTCCCCCCCCCCCCCTCCTTTTCACTGCATTGGCTATTTTTTTTTTCTTTTTGTATCTTTTCTAACCTGACTACACTCCTAGCTTCTTTTAGTTTTTTCAAAATATTAATGCTTGTCTTCCTCTTTCTGTGATCTCCTGTATTTTATGAAGGCCACCCTCTTTTTCATCACCTTTTCAGCTTCTTTTGAGAACTGTAGTGGCCTCCCTTTCCTTTTACATTTATTTACTTTTCTAACAAGAAGGTTTGTTGCCCTTAAAATATCCCCTTTCAGTTTTGCACACTGCTTTTCTACACCCCCCAGTTGTTTCCATCCAGTTAATGATTCCTTGATGTATTGTCCCATCTTGACAAAGTTAGTTTTCCGAAAATCTAGACTCCTCACTTTTGAATTATCTCAGCCCTTGTTCGAAAACCACAACATCCGGAGGTCACTGGAAGCGAGAAGATCACCCATTATATCATCAAAAACACTTTCCATTTGTAAGCACCAAGTCAAGTATGGCCCCCTGTCATGTGGGTTCTGTTACTAGTTGCTAGAACAGGGATAGGGAGATGTCTTCTGGGGCTGTCTTCAGGGAGGATATCTTGTTGTGGGAAGAAAATCAGATGCCTTTGGGGTGGGTGGGAGGGGTATTGGATGTCAGGGGATAATCAGGAGGTGGATTGCTGTCAGGTAGTGATTGTGAGGGAGCCTGACCTTTACTTTTGCCCCTTCAACCAGGCACTTAATTTATGCTTCAGGGCAAGTATAAATGCCAACATCTAGTATTTTTTCATTGACGTGGATTCTCCTTGTAAGAAGAGGAATTCACATCAGTATTGTAGGTCCATCCTAACCACTCCTTCTCCAAGTTCTTACCACTTTTCCTGGCAAACTAAACGTGGTGTGCATCAACACATGTAAATAGTCCCTTTCTAAAATGGCATTTACACATGTATGCCAGTCTACACATGTAAATGCTACCTTTTACACATGGGGTGCTTCTAAAATAATAAATTTTTTGTGATTGTGTGCTGTAACAAAGCATAAAATGGGAGAAAACTTATGACAAGGCTCTTATCAGTTGTAGCAAAATATATACAAGGCATATAAATATAACACTGTTTCTGCATTTTTTGGCATATGCAAGGTTTTATGAACACCAGTCTTGCCTTTTGCAAACCACATAAAAACCCCACAAAAAATCCCTAAGGAAACCTCATACAAATGGGACAGCTCTCAATATTCTTTAAACCTTATAGCAGCATCTGACCTCAGAGCACAGGATACAAACCCTCAATAATTTCTTTCATAGGCCAAGTTAAGAATTTATACTTTTTTTCAAAATGCATTTTGAAACCACTTAGCTGATAGATACATGCTCATCCGAACCATCCAGACCAAACAATGCCGGACAACAGCATCTACTCGAGTTTCACCACTGTTATTAACTATGGCTGCCTCAGGACTTGTCCAGTATGTAAAGCTACCTCAGCTGCAAAGGTTGTATCCTGTGCGCTGGATCTTCACATTAGTTGATCGGTAGCCAGGTCCCTCATCTAAGGCCTCATTTGTATAGATTTGGTTCCTCCGTCTGGACCCCTTATCTCATTTGAGGTCGGGTTCTGCTGTAAAGTTTAAAGAATATTGGGAGCTGTCCCATTTGTATAAGGTTTGTTTTGCAAATCTTGTGCTATTTCAGAACTGAAAAACAAGATTTACAATGTCTTAGTGGATTTATTTTGCCTGGTTTTGGCATTGCATTACAATGGGAACTAGGGGAGATTTTTCACAAAATATCACATTGATAACACATGCAGAGTTACTTGTGCATGTGAAAAATGCACATTTTTTGTACTGATTTTACCTACTCTCAGTAAGAGCAGTTTTCAAAGTTATTTACGGCTCAATTGACTGCCTGAAAGTTGGCCTCATGCAAATCAGGTTCAGTCACATTGAGTGGATGCATTTTCAGAAGCATGCTTTGGGCAGAATCGAATAATATGCAGATTAATTTTTCAAATCACCTGCATAATAAAGCATATGTCTGTGGGTACTTTGGACTTTTGGCAGTTTTCAAAAAGTCAAGCACTGTAGCAGAAACCAACTTCCTCAAACATTATGGTGTTGTTCCTTGGAGTACCTATTAGGTGTTGCTGTAGGAGGAGTGAGTTTTACTTCCTTACTACATGACCTGGAAGTGTTACTTAAGCAGAATTTCCAACCCATGAAGTAAGACTATAAATTAAATCAATCTTTGGTCTTCTGATAGGCAGCTGGTACTAGGAAATCATAAAATGTTCACAGCGGACTAAATGGTTTGATTTAAATAAAGTAACTTATCTCAAGAGGGCCTTTTAAAGGTGTAAAGATTGGAAAAAGAAATGGATATGCCTGGTACAATTTATCTTTCCAGTAAGATGGGATCAATTTATTGCTCAACAATTTTTCTGCTAATATATTTTATTTATAATTTTCTTTCATAGTTGATGTCCTTGGCCTCTGACATCTCAGTGGATTGTTTTAAGACATTATGGAATATCAGCTTGGATACTTTAATGAAATATGGTCAGTACCTGCAGCTTTCTTCTTGATTGAATTTGACTGGGATGATGTGTATGGTCCATGCATTTTTGTCTATGAACAAAAGCGCTGGTATTCACATGCAATGTGCATAGCCAGTCTTATAGAGAGGAAGGGGAGGACGCACAGTCTCCACCACAGCCCTGCCCCCACAGAGCCTTGCCCCTACAAATGAAAATGCATCATGGCAAACATTGCACCATCCTTAGGGAAAAAAGAATAAGCACGACTGATATAGATCGCTACATAGAAACTACACCCAAATACTTCACCTAAGTCAAACAGAATATGAACAGATTTTCATCAAATACAGAATAAGGGACGATGAATTAGAAATAGACATGTGCAGGAAAAAAGTGAACTGGAAACTCCAAAAAAGCCACTCTATATGCATATTCAGTGCAACACCAGAGCAGAAATGTATTTCTTCTTGTATTGTGCAAAATATAAATAGATCAGAGATGCTGCACATTTCACATTCCCAAAGATGACATATTTAAATCAGTAAACCCAAGAAAAATAACATTTTTTAGTCAAATATATTCAAACCTTTGTGGCATATTTACTACAACGTGGTAAACACTTAGCATGGATTTACTGTGTGCTAGCCATTAGTGAAGGCTTATGCTAATGGTTACTGTATGCCAAAAATAGCACCACAGTAAAATACCTGTGCTTAGCATGGGTTGGGGCAGAATTGGAGTGGGTTCAATGTGGAGATCAGATGTGACTGTTTGTGACAGCTAGCACATGGGACATTACCACGTGCTAGCTTTTCACAACGGCTGATAGTACAGCTGCACCTAATGTCACGTGCTAGCTTTTCACAACAGCTGATAGTACAGCTGCACCTAATGTCACCTTAAGTCTAGTCCCCATTAGAAAGACCCAGTAACTATTCAGTAGCACTGACAACTAATCACACCAAGGAAAGAAATTCACTTAACTGAAGGCATAGCGGTCTATTCCCTTCTGGATGTCTAGCCCCTGTACGGCCCCTCAGAATCGGGTCTACCAGCCTGTACGTGCAGGCCAAGCCCTGGCAAAAGGCTGGGGCTGCTTCAAACCGGGACCAGCAGCTTTTTCCCGCTGTTCGGCTGCCCAATCGGGGCAGAGGCAGGCCCTATAAAAGAGCTCCTTCCCAGCACAGGGTCCTCTTCGCTGCCCAGCTCAGCCCGCAGCAGCTCTCTCAGCCGGAGATCGAGCAGCTGGGGCTGCTTCAAACCGGGACCAGCAGCTTTTTCCCGCCGTTCGGCTGCCCAATCGGGGCAGAGGCAGGCCCTATAAAAGAGCTCCTTCCCAGCACAGGGTCCTCTTCGCTGCCCAGCTCAGCCCGCAGCAGCTCTCTCAGCCGGAGATCGAGCAGCTGGGGCTGCTTCAAACCGGGACCAGCAGCTTTTTCCCGCCGTTCGGCTGCCCAATCGGGGCAGAGGCAGGCCCTCACGTGTGATCAAGCACCACCGACCCCACCGGCGATCCTGCGCTCCGCCTCCAGCCGCTCATCCGACCAATCAGGACTGCCCTCTGCGGGCCTGAAAAGAGCGAACCTCTAAGCGTGCCCGCGCTTGTGTGCCCGCGCCTGAGGGCCGCGCAAGAGGGCCCTTTGGCACTGCCCTTAGGCTAAGGCGCTTAGTCTACCCTTTTGTACTGAAACGAAGAAATATGCAACGTCGAATCCGCATCTACACCTAAGTACAGCTGAGCTCCCCCAGGGTTGAGCTCGCATACCTCACCCCATCTACAGATCTTCCACCGCAGCAAGTATATCCTCAACAATCTCTAGTTATCTGACTTTCACAACCTAGATCTTGATCTTACTTTACCACTCTGCTTATACTGATAAGCCAGATCAGGTCTCATTGTTTACTGTCATATACTGTCCTTAATTCACCATGTACTGTTGTCAGTAGCTTTCCTACAGTTTTGTTGTCAGCAGCCTATCTTCTTATAATACTTATACCGTTAAACTAGATCAGGTTTCATTGTCAGCTGTTATACAATTTCCTGAATATACTATTTACTGTTATCAGTAGCTCCCCTATATTACATTAATAATCCTATCAGTAACGTATTTTCATTCTATACTGTTGTCAGTAACTATCATATATGTCATTACTGTTGTCAGTAGCATACTGTTGTCAGTAGCATCATTACTGTTGTCAGTAGCATCCCTACTCACTACTGTAGCCAGTAGCTATCACTAAATCCAATACTGTTGTCAGTAGCACTCATTCAATTTTTAATATTGCCTCTAGCAGCTTTCCCTTAACCCTGCATAGCCTCATTTGTCAGTGACTTACTGCCTTCTCAAATTATCCAACCTTGTATATAACTGCATAACTCTACTAACAGTAGCTCACATCAAATTCTCCTACAAACTACCAACATACACCATAATGATACAAACAAACACCATGCTACTAAAAGTTTCTTACCTCTTCATATCTCTAACAATCCTAATCGACCTAACTCTAAGTCTCAACAGTAAAAACCACATGACAATCCCTATAATCCATACATCCAATCGAAAAACAATCTCCTTATTGGACACTATTACCCTCACAACCAATCAAAAATAAACTACCACAGACTCATTCAAATAAAACAGACTATCTCACAACACACAGTCCACTCAAATCCCCCTCAACATGCAATGTCATTATCGTGCATCCTTATAAACGCACGATCTTTGAAAAATAAGCTCCCAATTATTAATGACTTGTTATCTGACTTAAAACCTGATATTCTATGTATTACAGAGACATGGCTCTCTGATACTGATACAGTCCTTCTAAACCAACTTGACAACTTAAATTACGATATTATTTATTTTATTATTATTTTTATTTAGCTGTATTTATATCCCGCTTTTCACCGGGTCAAAGCGGTCAATTGGGGGATACATTTAACACGAGGGGATATGAGACACATACACTAATACTTACAGGGAACATGGGCAATGGAGGGTTAAGTGGCTTGCCCAAGACCACAAGGAGTGCCTACAGGACTAGAAATCCCAGTCCCTCCGGCCTGAGATTGCTGTCCCCAGGTGGGACTTGAACCCCCGGCCCTCCGGCCTGAAGTACCTTGTCCTAACCACTAGACCACTCCTCCCTCCCCAGGTATAGCCAGATATTACCCACACACATAGAACAAAAAAGGTGGCGGTGTACTGATTATGACAAAAATAAACCTAAAAGCCAAGAAAATTCTATCTAACACCTCCAATAACATTGACACTCTAATAATAGAAATCGGACAGCTGAGAATCTGCTTAATATACAGACCTCCTAACCAAAACGCAGACAGTCTTCACTCACTAATTGAACTCCTTAATTCATCAACAGAACAAAAACCCCTAATTATCCTAGGAGATTTCAACCTCCCATCACTTGCAAATACTGATTCCAACCTCTTCCTGGAAACCATAACTGACTTAGACTTCCAAATTATAAACATACCAACTCACACTAAAGGTGATTCACTATTTAAACTTTTCAACCCAGACTCCTTACAATGTACTGAAATACCCTGGTCTGATCATCATCTAATTAAAATAAACTTCACTTACAACATTAACGGTGTCATAAAACACACAAGAAATGACCAAACTATAAAATTCAAGAAATTCATTGAAACTGAATTTCTAGACTCTACAATACCCCACCTTTCATCATCTCCAACAGATTTAGATGAAGCAGTCAAAAACTGGCATACTACCATCAATAATGCAGCCACAATTAACCAAAATAATAAAAAGCCAACCAATACTAAAATCAAAATCACCCCATGGTTCAAAAGTACTTTAAAACATATGAAAAGAGATCTAAGAAAACTAGAAGCCAAATGGCGCAAAACCAAATCCACCATCCACAAAGAATTATATTATAACCACCTCACATTATACAAGGAAACCTTAGACAACACAAAGAAAAACTACTATGCCAGCATCCTATCAAATTCTTATAATAGACCAAGAGAACTATTCTCCATTGTTAGTAACCTAACTAATAACTCACAAACTTCCAGCAAGGAAATCACCGACATCTCAGCACAAACATTAGCTATTACCAAAACAAAACAAAACTACAATTCACGACTCCAGACTCTTTCCACAAACCTCATCACCCGATAGACGTATGGTCAGAATTTCACCCTATAACCAAAACATCATTAAAAAATATCATACTCAACCTAAACACCACTACCTCTTACCTAGATCCTTGCCCAGTATTCTGGATAAAAAACACTCTCCCAATCCTTCTTTCATTCATACTCCCCATTGTCAATCTCTCACTACTCCAAGGTTACCTCCCACCCACACTTAAACACGTACAAATAAGACCAATTCTCAAGAACAGCACCCTTGATAAAACCTCACCAAAATCATATAGACCCATCTCAAGTATACCATTCTTAGCAAAAGTAATAGAAAAAACAGTACAAATACAGACGCAGGAGCACCTAGACTCATCTTACCCACTCGATGAACAGCAATATGGTTTTCGCCCAAAGCATGGAGTGGAAACACTCCTCACAGTTCTAACAGATACGCTATTAAGAGGAATCGACAATCACAAACAAGCATTCATTCTATTATTTATTGATATTTCAGCTGCTTTTGATAGCGTCCACCATACCATAATGCTCAACTGTCTGAGTCAAATAGGAATAAATGCCACAGTTCATAAATGGTTCTCCTCTTATCTAGATAATAGGACACAAAATGTACGAATAGGTAATCAAACCTCTGATTCATACAAACTGGAAACCGGTTTACCTCAAGGATCAGCGTTATCAGCACTCCTATTTAACATATACATAAAACCTGTTTGCAATATCTTTAAAAAATTTGGTGTACTCTATCATCTATACACAGATATCATCATGATGTACATTCCGTTCACGATTCCCAACTTACCGATGCAAACTCTGTCAGATTGTGGGTATTTAGCCAGGATGTGACTTCATTGAAGCAATCTCCAAATAAAATCACTCCAAAACTGAAGTGCTAATCGTCACCAAAAACCAATCCTATACTCCACCTACACACATAACACTTCAAAACCAAGAAATTAAAATAAAAAATGAAGATATCTAGGTGTTATTCTAGATAAACACCTTACATTAGACACTCACATTAGAAACACCACAAAGAAAATCTATTTCAAACTCAAAATCCTTAAACAACTAAGACCCCTTGTATACATACATGATTTCATCAGCATAATTCAAGCCATCATAACCCCCCACTTTGACTTCGCTAACCTAATTTTATTGGGTATAACAAAACAAAACATTAAAAGAATTCAACTTGCCCAGAATGCAGCAGCTCGGATAATAACGAAAGTACACGCACATCAACATATAACACGAATACTAGAATCCCTTCACTGGCTGCCTATACAAAGTAGGATAGTATACAAAACATTGATAACCACATTTAAAACTCTAAACGACATGGCCCCAGTCACCCTAAGTAACCTAATCAGCAAAGAGCACTCAAAATCTACTCAAAAGAAAAGGACAAACAAATAAACTAAAAACTCCCAAAGACTTCATAAAAGCAAATAAACTCAAACAATAGAGCTTTTTCTCATGCATCTCCAACAATCTGGAATTCCCTCCCAGATGATCTAAGATTGCTAACCGAGATCATCGAATTCCGCAAAAAAGTGAAAACCTATCTCTTTTCTAAACATTACAATAACTCAGATCATCCCTCAATAGACTTAGATAATGGCTAACCAGTTTTTATCTAACAAATCCCAAATGACCTACACATACAATTCTTCATAGCTGATACTGTACTTTGAATAACGCTTAAGCCCCACATAATGTGTATTTGTACATAATGTATATAGTTTACACTGTTCTATACTGTTCTGTATTAACACTAGTTGTTTATCTTATTGTTATTTGGTCATATGATGTTTTATGTAAAACAAACTCCGATTTGTTAACTCTTGTTTATTGTGAACCGCAACTGAACTATGGAAGATGCGGTATATAAATCATTGTTAAATAAAATAAATAAAATAAATAAAATTATGAAGAGCCACATGCCCTACATATCCCTGGCTAACTCAGTCAGGTTTTTGAATGGAACCGCGTTGCCATGGCATCCCATCACCATGGCACTGTGGCTTCATTCAGGAGCTGCGATTGACGGCCGCAGAACAGAGTTTCACTTTCCCCACAGCCCAACCCCCAATCTGGCCTACCATGGCCAGGACCGGGTTGTGGAGAACCCATTGCACTCCCTTATTGTCTTGCCACTGCTAGCCTCCGCTGTCCCCCGACGTCCAGGGAAACTTATTCCACCTCCGAGGTGGAATAGGTCTCCCATCTAGAAGGCTGACCTCAGAATCAGCCTTGTACATCCAGGGTGACGGCCTGCCCATGCACTGCCCTCACTCCATCTCCCACCGGTCCCTTCCTGCCTCCATCGAAGGCTCTCCGTACAATCCCGCTGTTTGTACAGGGAGCCTTGCACAGGGTTGGCAAGGGGGATGAATAGCGGGGATGTACGTCCAGGCAGGGCATACATCCCTGCTATTTGTGCCTCAGAATGACCCCCATAGTGTTTGAAAAGCCTTTTCACCGAGCTGATTCAAATAGCGCGATGCAGTACCGCGTTTTGAACCAAAAGTGTTTACAGGTTCAGCATTAGGATTCTAGTACAAAATTGCTTCAGAAGGTAATTTTCACCGACACCATTTAAACATAAGGCTGCAGTCTTGGACAAATTGACAAAGGCCAGTAGCTCTTTTTAAATAGTAAGCGTCTGATGTTATGCCACATTCCAATTGGTTAGAATAAACCTCCGTTATGAGGTAACCAGCAATCAATCAACAATGGAAGTGTTGTGATTGTGGAAGTCCAGTATTTACAACAAGCTATACCAATGTAATTCTAGGTTAAGGCCATGGGGAGCCACGGCGTTAAGGGAAAAATCCATCATTGTTCTAGCTTTTGCAAATGAGCAGTGAGAGAGCCACCTTTCCCAATGGGAATTACCCGATCAATGGCACACCAAACAAATTGTGAAGAGGTATGGTTGTACTGAATGCAGTGGGAGACTAGTGTAGCTGAAAGCAGCCAGGTATGGATCCTGGAACTGTGCTCCGCTAGTCGAATTTTAATAGGTCACATGGATCTGCCTATACATTTGAGCCCACAAGGGCAGATTAGTAGATATACTACATAATCTGAAGTACAGTCTGTGTATCATGAGCAGGATAAATCACTGACATGGAAGCAACTGTCCAATCAGGTCCTGTAAGGGAGTGGCCACAAAATTGACAGCCTGCACACTGATAGTGACCATACTGACGTGGAGTGAATTGAAAATTGAGATTAACCCACTTGCCGTATGGACAACAATATCACAAATGTTTCTGCCCCTTGTATGGGCAATGATAAGATCTTTCTTGAAGCAAGTGTGAAGTTGAATCACATGCCAGTGTTTTTTTTTAGAAGGGATACCACCCTTGTGTCTCTGTCCATATAAGGAAGGACTCCCACTATGCGATCTTCTGGCGATCGTTGAGTACGTAAAAGCCATTCCCGGTGGATGTTCAAGGCACATTTGTAAGCCTTGGAGATAAAATTGTCAACTCAGATGCATGATAGCTAAAATCGTCCAAAGAAGAGAATAACCTCTGCAAACGGAGAAATTGCCCATATGGCAAGCCCCTCTTCAAATTGCCAGGATAGTGACTGTGATAACGTAAAAGATTATTCTTTTGCACAGGTTTCCTAAATAGCGTAGTGGCCAGAACTTGATCTTGCTTGATAACAGTATTATCTAGAAATTCAATAGAAGAGTTTTCTACCCTAGAGGTAAACAAGATATTAGGTTTACAACTGTTGAGCCACTCTAAAAAATGGTCCAAATCAGACGAGGTCCAGTCCAAATAAAAAGAGATGTCATCAAGAAATCTCTTCCAAACTAATATATGCTGGAACCAACAAGAACAGTGCACAGAAGAATTCTCATAATTGGCCATATGAAGCGTAGCACCAAGGGGGCTACTGTGGCCCCCATGGCAATACCAGAGATCTGTAGGTAGAAAACCTGCTCATAGCAGGAGTAATTTTTCTTCAGAACCAGTGCAAGGAGCTGAAGAATAAATGACTTTGGTAGACATGTAGAAAAGTCAAAGGCCATTGAGAGATCACAGTCAAAGGTTCATCTTGATTGGTGTAGAGTGCTGTTACCAACCATGCTGTAGGAGGAACCAAAGGGAGATTCTCCAACTCTAGCATAAAATGTGTAGTGTCTTTGATATACAATGCGACCCTGCTAGCTGTCTGCTGTAGAAAAATGTCATAAAATTTTGATAAAGACTCAAGAACAGAGTCATGGCATGAGACTATAGGTCGACCTGGAGGATTGCATAATGATGTATGTATTTTTGGCACTGTATAAATGATGGGAATTTTTGGGTGAGGGTTGCACAAAAACATTTTCTCCTTCTGTGTAATCCATCTGGCTTCCAAGGCTTCCATAGCCAAATTAGCAATCTGTTGTTGGAGAATCAGCATTGGGTCCTGAAAGAAAGGCTGGTAATAGTTCATATTACTCAACTGTGCAGTCATATCCAGATGGTATTGAGCTTTAGAATATATCACAATGGCACCACCTTTGTCAACATTTCTGATGACTGTCAGTGGAGGTGGCCAATTCCATAAGGGCTGATTGTTCAAAAGGAATCATGCTAACATAAAATTTATAGTGAGTTTCCTTTAATCGTTTAAGATCCTCCAAGACAAGGTTCTGAAAAGTTATAATAGCCAGGTCAGGGGGCCTGGAGGAATCCATTTAGAGGTATTTCTAACAAGAGAATGATCTTGACCAGCATGATGGGAGGAACAAAATTGCACAACCCGCAATTTGCGAAAAAATCGATATAAGAATAACTTCATTTGAAATGGATTATAAAGTACTATAGGAATAAAGGATAAACCTAGATTGAGAACCTTTTCTTGCAAAGGAGAAAGAGGGACATCTGTCAAATTTACAACTGTTATCTGGTTTGAAAGCGAGTCACCAGTCCTCTCCAACTCTCCGAGTTGTACCGGCATCTCGGTTGATGACCTTGGCTGTGGCCTCCTTGATACTCCTGGTCTTCCTCTAAAAATCACATCTTTGGTGGTATCGGAATCTGTCAGTATCATCACCACTGTCCCCTGATTCTCCTGAAGTGAGGTCAAACGTGACCCTCTTGGTCATCTCCTGTGATGTCTAGTAGCATGGCCATTGTCCATCAAGGTTTAAATTTTAAAAATTCCCTGCATGGCCTATATTTTCATGATAAAGTCTCCCCTCAAACATCAAGCCCACCCCCATCCATACCTCTCCATTCAGCATCCCCCCTCTAGACATCACTCCCCATCCAATAGCAAACCACCCCAAACAACATCCCTCCATCCAAGCCTCTCTAATGTGGACTCTGCATCTCCAGGGACAAGCAGGAATGTAGTCACATATGGCTGATGTTGGTACTGACGGAGCCTGTGCGGGAATGCTCCCTAGCCTCCAATAGGAAAGCTTTAGGGAGCATCCCACTACACCTGCATCACTGCCTTCCCAACTCTCCCTCCTCAGGTCTTCATTTTCCGCAGAGCCAGCAGGAAGCAAATCCTGTCACCGCAGAAAATTTGTTTATTTTATTTCTTTTGTTTTTTGTGGTTGCGTCTTCCTTCCTGTCGATGCCTGGACCAACTACTGTTAGTTCTTCTCTATTCTCTTTTCTTTTTCTTTTTTCTATAAAGTAAATTAGAACTTTCTTGAGCATATCAATGCCATTTTAGGCCTTAAGCCTACCATTTTCTTCAGCATATTGGAAAAACCAGCTAGTGGTTTTAAGAAATGTTCTAAGTGTGGTGGTACCATCTCAGCTACCGACACCCACGACGGTGTCTCAAATGCCTTGGGCCCAACCACCAATCTTCAGAATGTCCTTTATGTAGGAAGATGACAAAGAGAGGCCTGCAGAATCGAGCTGCAAAGTTAGGCATACTCTTTGCCCCAGATGCAGTGTCTTTAGCATCAATGTCATTGAGGGCATTGTCTTCCTCTCAAGGATCTCAGGTATCAAAACATAAGTCTTTAAAGACACACTGATCCCCAAAGGTAAATCTCTTTCTAAGATTTGAGATGCCTTGTGCGTTGCCCTAGAAGTGGATCGGCCAGCCAAACTACCCCTGCAGGAGGACCCTTCCTCCAAAGCCATCGAGGGGTCCCAGGATGCTCTCGAGGCCTCCACCTCTGGAGAGCTCCTGGTGTCATGCACTGGGATGGTAGCCTGCATGTCCGGTACTGATACCCAAGCATCAGGTTCTATGGATCAACTTATCCTCAACATCAAGTGCAGCTTGGCGGCCCTACTAGTGGCATCGGTTTCGATCAAACCCTTACCGAAGGTACCGCTGACACCGGCAGCATCCACGTTACTTACAGTCTGCATCGGGGTTTGTACCCATCAAACTGCTACTACCCCTGCCTGCCCTCGAGTCCATCCCTGGTACTGGGGGCTCTTCCAGGCAACCTCCCCAATCTGATACCAATTTCAATCAGTACCGGGCTTTAACGGAGCATGGACATCGCTCTTGTCGATACTTTGAATCTTCCAATTCCGATTCATCTGATGAGGAATTGATCGATACTCGAGCGATTCAAAGTATACCGTAGGATCCTTTTCTCTCTCCAGAATGCTGCATGTCCCCTCTGAAGGACATGTCTTTTCAGGAATTTATTCGGGGCCTGTCCATTACAGTAACATCTGAAAAAGAACCTAGGGCTGAGGAATTAGAAATCCTCCAATTCCCTACAGCTCCTAAAGAGAATACCACCCTTCCAGTTCATTGCATCCTCCAGGATCTCATGCTTCGGATGTGGAAGATGCCCCTTACCATCTCTCCCCATACTCGACGACTTGATATCATGTATCGAGTACTTTAATCTCCTGGATTCCAAAAGACTCAGTTGCCTCATCACTCGATGGTGGTGGAATCAGCAATGCGTTGAATTAAAAGTTCAAGGACTTATTCTTCAAACCCTCTGTTAGAGAAGCAAGGACTCTCGGTGATTTCAGGCGTCAGTGTTTTCAGGCCTCTATGATTTCAGCCAGGATACTCTATATGGGTATGTTCTTTAGGGAGGTTACTAGAGAACTAGATTGTAAGCTCCGATGAGCATGACTCTGACAGGCAGGGACTGTCTTTTGTATGTTGGCCACCTCTTGTAGGCTAGCTTTGCAGCGCTGCGTGCGTGGTGCTATATAAGTGCTAAATAGTAGTAGATCTTGAGTCTATGGCTCCTCTTCTTCCTGATGGTAAAAGAGCTGACTATCTCACATTGGTCAAACATGCTCGGAACGTGTCAAAGTTTGTAAATAGGGCAACATTTGACTGCTTTGAGTATACCAGTAGGGCCACCTCAATCTGCATTGGAGCACACAGGATTGCTTGGCTTCAAGTGGCAGACCTTGAACAATGGGTTCAAGAGTGGAGGAGTAGCCTAGTGGTTGGGGCAAGGTACTTCAGGCTGGAAGGTCGGGGGTTCAAATCCCACTAGAGGACAGCAACTTTGGGCTGGAAGGACTGGGGGTTTCTAGTCCCACAGGTGCTCCTTGTGGTCTTGGGCAAGCCACTTAACCCTCCATAGCCCATGTTCCCTGTAAAATAGTTATCTCCAAGTTATAATACCCTGTTCAATGTAATTTCAGTTTGTTCAATGTAAACCGCACTGATGCAGAATAGCACGGTATATAAGAGAATATAAATAAATAATAAAGATAAATTAAGCAATATTCTTTGCACAAGAGAAACCCTTTTTGGCAAAGATTGGCAAGACAAGGCGTCTCGGTTAGAGTCTGAGAATACTACCTTGAACAGGCTTTCTAGAACCACTGCCAACCTGGCTAAGAAGAAAACAGCTGCAAAGAAGACTTTCTTCAGTATGAAGAAGAAGTTTTACCCTTCTTACACCCCTGCTTTGCAGTACCAACCTCAGGGTACTCAGAAGAGGCAACAGACTCCCAAGCAGCAGAAGAAGCCACAAACTCCTATAAACTAGCCAGCTCCTCAGACTCAACCTGCACCTGGTTTTTAACTTTTTACTAGAGAACATAGCCATTCTGCCTCTGGAGAACCCCCTTTTCTCCAACATTGCTGGCAGATTCTGTCACTATGCCCACAGGTGGCATCTAATCACTTCAGAACACTGGATCCTGACCATAGTGGTGGAGGGGTACATACTTCACCTACAGACTCTGCCCCCCTCCACAATGGTGAGGGAATATCCTTCTCAGCCTCCTCTCACTGCTCTTTTGCTACAAGAGGTCATCTCTCTGTTGTCATGAGGTGCCATAGAGGAGGTCCCAACATCCCAGTTAGGAGTGGGTTTCTACTCTCCGTACTTTCTCATACCAAAGAAAACCAGGGGATACAGACCCATCCTGGACCTCAGAAACCTAAACAAATTTCTTCTCCATGAGAAGTTCAAGATAGTCTCTCTAGGGACCCTCCTACCCTATCTCCGGAGTCAGGACTGGCTCTGTGCTCTATATCTCAAGGAAGCATATACACATATCCTAATTCATCCAGAACACAGGAAATATCTATGCTTCATATTTCAAGGAAAACATTATCAGTACAAGGTCCTGCCATTTGGACTTGCCTCTGCCCTGAGAGTCTTCACAAAGTGCATGGCGCTCATGGCCGCATTTCTCTCTTTTTTTTTAAATTAAATTTTTACTCATAACAAAAAAACAAAAATGTACAAGGACAATCCCATTAACAGATAAAAGGAAATACAAGAAATATACCAATTACGATTAAGTAATCAAACCTGATATAGACCACATCATGAAAGTCAGACTGATAATCAGTTAAAGAAAATAGAATAAGAAAACAAGGGTTATTTAACCCACTAATGGGACCACTATTCACTTTCTACTCTTCCTGCGCCCTGTTTCTCGGTCAAAACGTTTTCCAGATGAGTAGCATCCACAAAATTATATGAAGCATCATCCAGTGGAGTGGAGAAGTGGCCTAGTGGTTGGGGCAAGGTACTTCAGGCTGGAGGGTCAGGGGTTCAAATCCTACTAGAGGACAGCAACCTTGGGCTGGAAGGACTGGGGTTTCTAGTCCCACAGGTGCTCCTTGTGGTCTTGGGCAAACCACTTAACCCTCCATAGCCCATGTTCCCCGGAAAATAGTTATCTCCAAGTTATAATGCCCTGTTCAATGTAAACCACCTTGATATCATGAAAGGCAGTATATAAGAAATGTTAAATAAATAAATCCAAATTAATGATGCATTTGCAAGGAAACCAAAGGAAAAATGTGGCCCCCAGCACCAAAACTCAAGGCTTTAAGCTCAAAAATTGCCTACAATGCAATTGGGTACTGCAAGATACATCTGGAAAAATACATATTAACTGGCTGACCACAAAACTTAACTGATTTAACTTAAAAAAGCCACATTTCTAAGATTTCTAGGGATATTTGTCTTTCTTTACTTAGACAACTGGTTCATAAGGGCAGGAACCTCCCAAGAGGTTTACCTGTTTCTCTCTCGTACCATGCAGGTACTTCAATACTTGGGATTTGTGATAAATCTTCCAAAGTCCCATCTCGCTCCTACTCACACACTAGAGTTCATAGGAGCTCTCTTAAATACTCAACAATCAAGGGCGTTTCTACCTCAGCCCCGCTGTTCTCGTCTCATCCAGCTGGCATCTCAGGCCCGTGTCAAAGATCATCTCACTGCCTGAGAGATGCTACAGCTTCTAGGTTATATGGCCTGAACAGTACATGTAGTGCCACATGCATGCCTGCATATGGACACAGCCCAATGGGCTCTGGCTTCCCAGTGGACACAGACCTCAGACCATCTCTCAGACAAAATATCAATGTCTGCCCCTCTGGTCACATCACTCCTATGGTGGTGTTCCCCAGAGAATCTCTTCATCAGGTCACCTTTTCAGATGCCTCCATATCCATGTACCCTGACAACAGATGAGTCCAAGCTCCAAATAAATATTCTGGAACTTCGGGCAATATACAACGCCCTCAAAGTCTTTCAGGTACATCTAAGTTCTCAGAGGGTCCTGGTCCAAACGGACAATCGGGTAGCCATGTTCTATGTAAACAAACAAGGGGGAACAGGATTTGGCCCCTCTGCAAAGGGGCTCTCCATTTCTGGTCCTTTGTCATTACCCATCAGATGTACTTCCAAGTGGTATATCTTCTAGGGAAGCAAAATGTCTTAGCGGACAGATTAAGTCAGATTCTCGTTCCCGATGAATGGTCTCTCCACATGGAAACAGCATCCTTCATTTTTCAGACTTGGGGGACCCCAGAGATAGACCTGTTTGCCACTCTGCAGAATGCCAAACTTCCCCACGTCTGCACCAGGACTCCTATGTCGGGCAACCAGGAGGTGGATGCCTTTCACCTCCAGTGGTGTCAAGAGTGCCTGTATGCTTTTCCTCCCATTCCCCTGATTCCCAAGATGCTTTTCATGCTCCAGGAGGACAGGGGCTTCATGATACTCATAGCCCCACATTGGCCACATCAACCATGGTTTCCTCTCCTACTATGTCTGTCTCAGACTCAACCCCTAGATCTCGGATCTGCTCCAGATCTCCTCTCTCAAGAGGGGGACACTGCTACATCCCAATCCACAATCTCTCCACTCCACGGCATGGCTGCTGAAAGCATAATATTACAGCATCTTAACCCTACTCGGGAAATAAAGGAGATACTCTTAGCCTCTAGAAAGCCATCCATCAGACGTTCTTACACTTTCAAGTGGCGTAGATTCTCCGTCTAGTGTTCCCAGAAGGACTTTAAACCCTTCTCAGTTCCAGTGGAGACGCTCCTCCATTATCTCCTCCATCTATCCTCTTCCGGTCTTAAAATCAACTCGGTAAGAGTTCACCTGAGTGCCATCATAGCCTCTCATCATCTCCTGGATGGACAACCAATTTCCTCACAGTCACTTGTGGTGCACTTCATGAGAGGTCTTTTGCTCATCATACCTCCCATTAGACCACTACCAGTGGCCTGGGATCTCAATGTCGTTCTAGAGCAACATCTCAAGCCACCCCTTTGAATCCTTAGCCACTACCTCGCTAAATTCATGCTTTTCTCTTTCCAGTCAGCCATAGCTCTTGCCAAACAAGACTACTATGTCCATCTGACTAACTCTCTTGCCTCTGATCCTCGCCATCTCTTTACTACTCTCAGCTCTCTCCTTAAAGTGCCTCTGCCTCTGATCCCTCCCTCCCTTTCTGCCCAAACCCTGGCTATTTGCATAACAAAATCCACAAGATCACCCTCCAATTCCCCACAAACTCAGCTATTTCCCCTCCTCCCCCTCTCCACTCCCAACTCTCCCCCCTTCCCTTGCTACACTCTCTTCCTTTCCTGTCATCTCTGAAGAGGAAACTGCACACCTTTCTTCCTCCAAACTCACCACCTACTCCTCTGATCCTATCCCCACCCGTCTCCTAAGCCCCATTTCCTCCACCGTTGTCCCTTCCATCTCTCATATTCTCAACCTTTTGCTCTCCACTGCAACTGTCCCTGCAGAATTCAAGCATGCTGTGGTCACACCTCTCCTCAAGAAACCCTCACTTGATCCCACCTGTCCTTCTAATTATTGACCCATCTCTCTCCTTCCCTTCATTTCTAAACTACTTGAACATGCGGTTCACCACCGCTGCCTCGACTTCCTCTCCTCTCATGCTCTCCTGGATTCCTTACAGTCTGGTTTTCTTCCTTTACACTCTACTGAAACGGCTCTTATCAAAGTCTCCAGTGACTTGTTCCTGGCTAAATCCAAGGGCCTGTACTCTGTCCTACTACTACTATTTAGCACTTATATAGCACCATGCACGCAGCGCTGTACAGACAAACATACAAGAGACAGTCCCTGCTCGTCAGAGTCCTGCTCATCCAAGCTTACAATCTAGTTGAGACAATACAGAGCATTAGTCAATTCAGTGCAAAGCACAATATGGTCTTTACAATTCGGTCATGAAAATTGACGGGAGTCAGGTTAAGATAAAGGATAGAAGTCAGGATCTGAAAGCGACAGTGAAGAGGTGGGTCTTCAATCTGGATTTGAAGAGGGCCAGGGAGGGTGCTTGATGTATAGACACAGGTAGGCTGTTCCAGGCGTGAGGTGCAGCAAGGTGAAAGGAGTGAAGTCGGGAGTTAGCGGTGCGAGTGAAAGGCCTAGATAGAAGTAATTTGTTAGCGGAGCGCAGTTCCCGAGAGGGGATGTAGGGAGAGATAAGAGATGGGAGGTATGGTAGGGCCGTAGAGTGAATGCATTTATAGGTTAGTAGGAGAAGTTTGAATTGGATGCAGAATTGGATAGGGAGCCAGTGAAGCGACTTGAGAAGAGGAGAAATGTGGGCATGGCGAGACTGGCGGAAGATTAGTCGAGCAGCATAATTTTGTATAGATTGAAGGGGAAAGAGATGGCTCATGAGGAGACCAGCAAGGAGTAGGATGCAATAGTCAAGGCGAGAGGAGATTAAGGAGCAGATAAGTATTTTGGTAGTGTGTTCAGAAAGAAAGGGGCGGGCATTCCGGGTAGAACAAGATGGCTGACACACGCTAGATGCCGTTGTCGGTGCGCTGCACTATTTCCTTTATTTTTATCATGCCGTGTAAGAGGAAGGCTAAAAGCCAGACCTTACCTTCGGCAGTAACGGCAGCGGCAACTATTGGGCCTCTAGATGCTTTCCTGAGGCACGCTGGTGTGGCTATTGCTCCGGAGCTAACTGGCTCGTCGGGGGTATCGAGAGCGGAAGGAGGCTTGTCACGCCCCCTGGAGCTGCATACTTCGCTTAGCCCAGAGGCATGGATTCCTCCGATTCAGCCAGCATTGCTCTTGGCAGGAGCCATTGAGATGGAGCTCCGTGGTGACGGGGAAGTAGTCTCTGTTGAGTCATCTTCTTCTCCTGCTGTAATGAGTGGCTTTGCGACAGTTGGATTAGAAGCCGCGGAGTTAGCTGGTGTGGTGAGCAGCTCAGCTGGAGGTGCAGGAAGTTCACTAGTGGATGTTGGTGTGGACTCCAGTATCACTGCTCCTAAGCCTGCTGTGATTACAAGTCCTTTGTCGGCATAATCTGTGCTTCAGCGTCCGGTAGCAGTCATCTTAGACTCCCTCTGGGAAGGTCTCCAAGCCTTGGAACATTCTTTTTTTCTGCAATTTGGAGTTCTACAGAGCACTTTAACTCCAGTTCTTCAAACCGTTGATCTTCAAAAGAAGGAAGTTGCTTTAATATCCTCTAAGGTGGCCCAGTTAGAGGGAAAAATGGAGGGCGTAACATCCATGTCAGGTACTGTCTCCAATGATTTAATTGCTATCCATGGGAAGATTGAGATGCTGGAAAATTCTGTCCGTAAAAGGAATTTGCACTTACTGAACTTCCCTCGGGTGCCTTCTGTATCACCTAAGGAGTTGTTTAACTCTTATGCTATCTCAGTGTTAAAGTTTCTTGCCGAGTCTGTGCCTCCTTTGGCCAGAATTTATTATCTGCCTGTCGCTAAACGCAAGCCCCATGGAGTTTCTTCACCTGTGCATTCACCGCCGATGGACTCTTTGGATTTAACTGGTTTCTTGGAAACTACTGACCCCGGGTTTATCCCGCGGGCTACCTTACCTCTTACTGTGGCTCTGGAACCAGATCGTGATTTGTTATTGAGAATGTATTTCAAGGCTAGAAATGAGACTTTCATGGGAGGGACAATAAGAATGTTCCCGGACATATCTAAGCCTACCCAGAAGCGTGGACAGCAATTTCTTTTGTTAAAACCTCAGGTTTTATCTCTGGGTGGTTTGTTTTTCTTGCGCTATCCTTGAAGGTGTTTAATTAAATATCAGAGAGTCAGTTATACCTTTTTTGAGCCTACACATTTAACTCAATTTGTTACAAGTAAGAGTATTCCTCTGCCTAGCAGCTGATCTGTTCTCATCCCCCCCCCCCTCCTTGGCTAGAGGGGTGAGGAGGTGGGTTTTTGTGTTAGTCTATCCACACCAGAGTTGTGTCTATGGCCTTTGATCCTTTTTTTTTCCTTTTGAATTGTGTCTTGCTGTCTCCATTAATTGTGGGCTAGTGAATCTTTGTTTTGTACATATTGTGGCGCTCGCGCCCCTACCAGGCGGTCGCCTAGTAGAGACGGGTGACCACCTCTTATATTTTCCTAGGGTTGTAGTTGTGTGAGGAATAATGAACTGAGTGGTTTTTAAAAGCACACAGGAATTTATTCAGCTTCCTTGCAGGTAAGTGGATACAATTTCTTCAAGCTCATTTACTCTCCAGACAAAAGAAAATAATGGATACTTCTCCAGTAACAAATGTCCAAAACAAACAACAGCGAATTCAACTATCCAGTGTTTCAGCTCACACTAATTTACCTTAGTGCAGGCATCACATTCCATCTCCGATACATTGGAATTTACATCACCCTCTTTGGCTTCAAGTTCCATACTCTCAGGTGAGCTGTAGCAGGGTTCTGCTTGGTAGCGCTCAGGGACTTTCTGCTTTAGAGTTTTTAACAGGTCAAACAACCTCTCCCACTTTCTTGCCTTCCCTTCTCTGGGCAGGTCTCCTATGGGGTGCTCTTGCTTAACCTTCCTGGTGAAACATTCCTTTCTGCACTGTGTTATCTGGGGTATAACAGTTTCATCAAAGTCAGAAGAGAAAATATACTTTGAAGGCCTAGTTGCCTCCCTTCTCCTACCTTGGGCTTTTGGTGCAGTATTCTCTTGGTTGGAACTTTGGCCAGTCAGGACTCCCTCTGCCTCAGCGTAGGGCAGAGACTTGTGGTAGAGCTTTCCCACTCTCTTGCTAGGGTAGGTGGTTCTCCCCCTGGAACCTTCCCTATGTCCTCTGTGGCTACTGTGCTGAGTATGGTGGCTTCCTGTGTACCTTCTCTGGTTGTCTTTATAGCGGTTCCTTTCTCTGCTGCTCCTTTTGGCTACAGGGCTGTTCCCTCTGTACCTTCTGGAACCTGGACTGGAACCTGAGCTGCAACTCCCACTTAGGCCTGGACTGCAACTCCGACTGCAACTGCAACTGCGTCTCCAATCATGCTTCTCATCATGCTTCCAACCAGCACTCGAACAATGCTTCCAACCAGCACTCGAACAATGCTTCCAACCAGCACTCGAACAATGCTTCCAACCAGCTCTCCAACCATGCTTCCCACCAGCTCTCGAACCAGCCCTCCAACCAACTCTATCTCTAGTGTTTGTTTGCTCCCTTTCAAACACTGAGCAGGGCAACTCCCTTCCTGGCTCCGCCCTTCTGTACCTCCCACTCCTATCTGTGGCTGACCTGGAGTGTGGGTGTGGCTTACAGCTAGGTCTGCCCTCTAGGTTTCTCTCCAGGCTTCTGCTGTGGACTATGTGATCCTGTGTACCCATCCCCCGCAAAGAGGAAAAATCCTTCTTCTCTTCACTTTTTCCTGGCTGGGCTGCACTCTCCTTACCACAATATATTCAGTGCAAGGCGAGGGTATTCCCCTCTCCTTGCTTTTTGTTTTCTATTTTCTCAGACTGTATTCTTTACTGTAACAAGAATTTTTCTTGTGTAAAATGTAAAACTGCATAAATAAAAAAAATAATAAAAGAAAGGAAGGGGCAGATTTTGCTAATGTTGTAGAGAAAGAAGCGGCAGGTCTTAACTATGAGCTGGATATGTGTGGAGAAAGAGAGAGAGGTGTCAAAGATAACCCCCAGATTGCAGGCCGAGGGAACAGGAAGGATCGTAGATCCATCCACGGAGACTGAGAAGGGGGGAAGAGGAGGGGAGGAGTTGGGGGGAAAGACAAGAATTTCAGTCTTGGCCATGTTCAACTTCAAGCAGCGATGAGACATCCAGGCAGCGATGTCAGAAAGGCAGGCAGGCAGAGATCCTGATCTGGATTGCTGGAAAGATATTAGGTGTAGAGAGGTAGATTTGGGAGTCATCGGCATAAAGATGGTACTGAAAGCCATGGGAGGAGATAAGCGCGCCAAGGGATTGGGTATAGAGAGAGAAAAGGAGGGGGCCCAAGATGGATCCTTGGGGTACACCAACATGGAGCAGGGTGGGAGAGGAGGAGGAGCCACCAGAGCATACACTAAAGAAGCGATGGGAGAGGTAGGAGGAGAACCAGGATGGTACGGAGCCCTTGAAACCAAGCGAGGAGAGGGTGGTGAGGAGATGATTGTGGTCAACAGTGTCAAAGGTAGCGGAGAGGTCGAGAAGGATGAGGACTGAGTAGAGGCCCTTAAATTTAGCCAGGAACAAGTCATTGGAGACTTTTGTAAGAGCCGTTTCAGTGGAGTGTAGGAGACGGAAGCCGAATTGTAGTGGGTCCAGGAGGGCCTGGGAGGTGAGGAAGTCGAGGCAGTGGCGGTGGACTGCTCATTCTAGTAGTTTATATATGAAGGGAAGGAGGGAGATGGGTCAATAGTTAGAAGGACAGGTGGGATCGAGTGAGGGTTTCTTGAGGAGAGATGTGATAACAGCATGTTTGAAGTCTATGGGGACAGTTGCAGTGGAGAGTGAAAGGTTGAGAATGAGAGATGGAGAGGACAATGGTGGGGGAGATGGGGTGTAGGAGATGGGTGGGGATAGGGTCAGAGGAACAGGTGGTGGGTTTGGAGGAGGAAGAAGGAGTGCGGCTTCCTCTTCCGCGATCATAGGGAAGGAGGAGAGGGTAGCAGAGGAAATATGAATGGGGAGGTAGAATTGGGGAGGGGGAAGGTAGATGAGGAAGTGGGGAATTGGAGGGTAATCTTGTGGATTTTGTCGTGGAAGTAGTCGGCTAGGGTTTGGGCAGAAAGGGAGGGCGGGACCGGGGGGCGGGGGCACCTTGAGGAGAGAATTGAGGGTATTAAAGAGGCGGCGAGGATCAGAGGCAAGGGAGTTAGTAAGATGGATGTAGTATTCTTGTTTGGCAGGTGCTATGTCTGACTGTAAGGAGCCAAGCATGAATTTGAAGTGCAGAAGGTCTTCCGGGGAGCGGGATTTGGTCCAAGCACATTCAGCAGAACGGGCACAGGTGCATAAATAGTGGGTTGTGGATGAAAGCCAGGGCTGGGGAGCAGAACATCTGACAGGACATGGGGTGGGTGGGACAACAGTGTCAAGGGCCAAGGATAGTGCAGCATTATAAGAGGATACTGCTTTGTCGACGGACTTGGAGGACATAATGGAGAAAAGAGATGGAGAAATAGTGGAGGAGAGAGTCAAGGGATCAATATTATAAATAGGCCGGAGGAGACAGGACGAGGTTGAGACAGCGGAAGCTGAAGATTAAAGGTTAAAAGGTGATGGTCAGATGAGGGAAGGAGTGAGTTGCGGAAGTTTGAGGGAGAGGAATTAGAGAAGGGGTGGGGGCAGTGGAGCAAAGCGGGAGGTCAAACGAGGAGTTGAGGGCAAGGAACTTTAAAGCATGGGGATCGGAAGGGTTATCGACGTGAATGTTAAAATCACCAAGAATAAGAGTGGGGGAAGAGGGATCCAGAAAGACGGAAAGCCAGGAGTCGAAGTCAGTAAGGAAGGTCAATTTGGATTTGTCGGGTGGGCGATAGATAACAGCTACTCGGAGGGGAAGTGGTGTGAAGAGGCGGATGGAGTAGACTTCAAAAGAGAGGGAAGAGTGTGACTGAGACAGCAGGAGGGGTTGGAATTGGCAAGCGGGAGAAAGTAGAAGCCCAACACCACCACCGCGGCCAGTGGATCGAGGTGTATGGGAGAACTGGTAGCCCCTGTGGCAGAGAGCAGCAGTGGAGGCGGTATCGTCTGGGAGGAGCCAGGTCTCAGTTAGGGCAAGAAGGTGTAGTGCATTAGAGATAAAGAGCTCATGAGTAAAAGCAAGTTTGTTAGAGACTGAGCATGCGTTCCATAGGGCACATGAGAACGGGAGAGAGGAGAGGGATATGGATAAGGTTGGACAAGTTACGTGAGGATTTCTTTTCAGAGTAAGACAGCGGTCTAGGGGGGGCCATTACGTGAGGATCTATTTTCAGAGTAATATAGAGATCTAGAGGGGCCAGTGTATGGGTGGGTGTCTCTGGATAAGTGTGCCCTCAATGAGGGACATGAGGGAGGGGGAGTGAAAGGGTAATGAAGGGGGATATTGATATTATTAGATAGGTTACATGAGGATCTCTTTTTAGAGTGAGACAGAACTCTAAGGGGGATAGGGTTGGGGTTGATATCTCTGGATGAGTGATTGGGGCATGAGTGAGGGAGGGTGGAAGGGGAAAGGAGAGGGATATGGATGAGATTAGATAAGGTACGTGAGGAGCTCTTCTTAGAGTAAGAAAGAAATCGAGGGGGGCCAGGGTTGGGGTTGATATTACTTGATGAGAGAAGGAGAAGAAGTAGTAGAGATTGGGGAAAGTGGAGGCAGTACGGTGGAAGCGAGGGTGGGGTTGCCTTAAAGAGAGAGGGGCTGGTTGAATGAGAGAGAGGGTGTGATGAAGCTCAAGAGCAGATGCTAGGTTAGAAGACAGAATGGAGGGAGAAGTGAGGAAGGTAGAGGGAGAGTAGGGGGAGAGGAGTGAGGGTGCTGGTGGGAGGGGAGGCAGTTGGGGAGTATGAGGAAGAGAATGACAATGTGATGTGGGGCCATATAAGAGGAGTAGTGGGGGCTGTGCAGCGTATGTTATCTTACAAGCAATGAGGTGACTAAGGATTCTATACACTAAGCAGTATATGTTGAGTTACAAGTGGGGACTACACACTATGCAATATAGGTTAAAATACAAGCAATGGGTAGTGGGGAGACTATAGCCTGTGCAGCAAAGTTCAATGTAAGCAATGGGTAGAAAGTTCAATGCAAGCAATGGGAAGCAAGTTCAATGTGAGCAATGGGAAGCAAGTTTAATGCAAGCAATGTCCAGGCAGAGCAGCAAATGTTAACCTACAAGCAATGAGGCAGCAATGGATTGTCCAGGCAAAGCAGCAAATGTTAACCTACAAGCAATGAGGCAGCAATGGATTGTCCAGGCAAAGCAGCAAATGTTTACCTACAATGGATTGTCCAGGCAAAGCAGCAAATGTTAACCTACAAGCAATGAGGCAGCAATGGATTGTCCAGGCAAAGCAGCAAATGTTAAACTACAAGTAGTGAGATGGGAGTGAGGCGGCAGAGGGTTATGCTGTTAAGGATGTCTTGAGCTGCTTACCCGTCAGGGTGGCTTGGTGGTGAATCAGTCTGGGCGGCTTGTTGTAGGGTGGAAGGTGGATGGGTTATTGTTGGGGAGGCGATTATGGCACGCCTAAGGGCCATGCCAAAGGGCCCTTTGGCATGGCCCTTAGGCACGGGCGCCTGGGTGAGGGGGTCCTAAACAGGGAGACCTCTGCCGCTTCCACAGCCTGGATTGAGCTGGAGCTCCCTGGGCACGCGGTGCTCTGCTCTGGTGAGGCCGGACACGCTGGTGGCGGCAAGATCGGGTGCTTCCGTCCCTCCCACAGCCCCGATTGGGCTGGAGCTCCCTGGGCACACGGTGCTCTGCTCTGGGGAGGCCGGACATGCCGGCGGCAGCGAGATTGTGTGCTTCCGCCCTTCCCACAGCCCCCATCCTTCTTGACCTCTCGGCTGCTTTCGACACCATTGACCACAACCTTCTCCTCGATACCCTGTCCTCGCTTGGCTTTAAGGGCTCTGTACTATCCTGGTTCTACTCCTATCTATCCCATCGCTCCTTCAGTGTGTGTTCTGGTGGCTCCTCCTCCTCTGCTACCCCGCTCCAAGTTGGTGTACCCCAAGGATCTGTCCTGGGTCCGCTCCTTTTCTCTCTCTATACCCAGTCCCTTGGTGCGCTTATCTCTTCCCATAGCTTTCAATACCATCTGTATGCTGATGACTCCCAGATCTACCTCTCTATGCCTGAACTCTCTCCAGCAATCCAGACCCAGATCTCTGCCTGCCTCTCTGACATTTCTGCCTGGATGTTTCACCGCTGCTTGAAACTGAACCTGGCTAAGACTGAACTTCTTATCTTTCCCCCTAGAACCTCCCCTCCCCTTCTCTTCCTCCTTTCTCAGTCTCTGTGGATAGCTCTGTACTCCTTCCTGTTTCCTCGGCCCGCAATCTGGGGGTTGTCTTTGACTCCTCTCTCTCTTTCTCCACACATATCCATCTCGTAGCTAAGACCTGCCGTTTCTTCTCTATAACATTAGCAAAATCCGCCCTTTCCTTTCTGAACACACTACTAAAACGCTTATCCACTCCTTAATCACCTCCCGTCTTGACTACTGTAACCTACTCCTTTCTGGTCTCCCTTTGAATCATCTCTCTTCCCTTCAATCTGTTCAACACTCCGCTGCACGGCTAATCTTCCACCAGCCTCGTCATGCCCATATTACTCCTCTTCTCAAGTCACTTCACTGGCTCCCTATCCATTTCTGCATCCAGTTCAAACGTCTCCTGCTGACCTTTAAATGCATTCACTCTGCGGCTCCTCAGTACCTTTCCTCCCTTATCTCTCCTTACAACCCCCCCCCCCCCACACCCTTTGGAACTCCGCTCTTCTAGCCAACTGCTTTTATCTGTGCCCTCCTCTTCTACTGCCAACTCCAGACTTCGCTCCTTTCACCTCTCTGCACCTTACACTTGGAACAAACTACCTGTGTCTGTACGCCAGGCACCTTCTCTAACCCTCTTCAAATCCAGGTTGAAAGCTCACCTCTTCGCTGCTGCTTTTGGATCTTGACTCATCTTATCTCTTTTCTTCTCCCTTGTTTTGCCCATGCTTGCACCTTCTGTGTTTTGTCTTGACTAGATTGTAAGCTCTGATGAGCAGGGATTGTCTCTTACATGTCTGTGCAGCGCTGCGTATGACTGGTAGCACTATACAAATGCTCAGTATTAGTAGTAAAGTTTCTAACATGGAAGGTCATCTTCCTCATTGCACTCACTTCGGCTAGATGCAGTAGTGAACTACAGGCTATGGTGGCAGGCACACCTTACACATAGTTCCACCATGACATGGTTGTCCTAAGGACTCACCCACATTTCATGCCAAAGGTGGTGTCTCCTTTCCATTTGAATCAGTCAGTCTACCTTCCTGTCTTTTTTCCTAGACCACATTCGTCTCTGGCAGAGACAACCCTCCGTACCCTTGACTGCAAACGTCCCTTGGCATTCTATCTTCAAAGGACAGCTGAGCACCATAAAGGCTTTCAGTTAAAATCCTCTCCTTTGATCCCAGTTACTTGGGGTTGCCAGTATCCAAACATACTCTCTCTAAATGGATAGTAGATTACATCTCATTTGCTTATGACAAAGCAGGACTATCCCTTGAAGGTCATGTCACTGCTCATAATGTTCGTGCCATGGCTACCTTGATGGCTAACCTACGCTCTGTAGCCATTGACAAAATCTGCAAAGCAGCAACTTGGTCTTTGGTCCATACCTTTGCTGCTCATTACTGTTTAGACAAGAACTCCCGCTAGGATGCCATGTTTGGTCAAACTGTTCTCCAGCATCTCTTTCAGACTTAAGGGCA
The DNA here is from genome assembly GCA_033557465.1 of Ichthyophis bannanicus. Taxonomy (NCBI): domain Eukaryota; kingdom Metazoa; phylum Chordata; class Amphibia; order Gymnophiona; family Ichthyophiidae; genus Ichthyophis; species Ichthyophis bannanicus. The sequence continues at coordinate 697,828,932 of CM066035.1, forward strand.
ACTCCTACCCTCCATCCTGGAATGATACCAAACATCCATAGGCAATTCATGATCTCCTGAAACCTTCCATGAGGCTAACTTACTGGTTCTGAGGTCATTTTCTCTGGCATCTGGGAGCTAGGAGCTAGGGAATCCCATATGTGAAGACTACATTTCTGCTTGTTCCTGGAGATAGTGTAGTTACTCACTTGTAACAGGTGATCTTCGGGAACAGTAGGAATTTAGTCTTCACAACCCACCCTCCTCCCCTAGGAGTTGTAGTTTCTTCTCTCCTTTTCTCTCAGCTACAAACTCATCTGAGGAGGGAGATTTGGGAAGGTGGGAAGACAACAACGCAGGTGCAGTGGGATGCTCCCAAAAGCTTTCCTATTAGACGCTGGGGAGTGTTCCCGTGCAGGCTCCGTCGGTTCCGATGTCACCCATATGTGAAGGCTAAATTCCTGCTGTTCCCAGAAATCAACTGTTACAGGTGAGTAACTACGCTTTATCAGCTGCCTCTCAGAAGCCATAACCCCCCCCCCCCATAATAAAACCCCTCAGGAAATCCCCCAAACAGAAGCCTCCTCACAGACCCAGTCCCAACCTTCCCTCCACTCCTGACCCACCCTTAGACTACTGATATTCAAATTGTCGTATATGTTAAGTGACTGTTATTTGTGCTGGAAATGACACTCATGGAGGTTCACTATGACCCGGGAAGGTGATTTAACTCACTACGAGCGGCATCCCTTTGAACCAGAAAACTACTTTTCAGAAGTCACAGTTTCAGCACAAAGTCAGAGGTGTAGCAGGGGGGAGTTACCATGATACCTTCCTATTTCTGAATCTGGAGGGGGGAGGGATTCTATTTGCAACAGGAGTGGTGATCACAGAGGCTGAGTGCAGCCTGGGGAGGTGTTTTCTTCACTGTGTCAGGAACAACATGAGGTGAGTTGGGTGGCTGCTTATTTGAAGCCATGGCTTCAATACTCAGTCAAGTCTTGTTGCAGTCTTTAAGTGGGAACCACATGAAAAAAGTAAACTGGAGTGGAGGAGTAGACTAGTAGTTAGGGCAGCAGTTTAAAACAGAAAGACCAGTGCTCTAATCCCTTGTGGCCTTGTGCAAGTCACTTAGCCCTCCACTGGTACAAGTTTAGATTGTAAGATTCGGAGGGGGGCAGAAAGGCACATAGTAAGAGAAAGGAACCATGATGTAGTGCCAGAATGTATTCGCCAGAGTGCATTAGTAAGCGCTACATCATGGTTTGGGGGCCATTATCACCACTGCAGGCCCCGAAGAGAGGCAACAACAGGAGCGGGGGCAGGGTGGGGGGCAGCAGAATGGAGGGCTTGCCTAGGATGCCTCCATTTCTTGTTCTGGCTTTGCCTTGAACTACTACTGGAAAGGTTTGTGCTAATATTAATTGCAGGCACTGTCAAACCATGCACTACACAAGGTGAGAGCCTAATAGAGACAGTGCAGACAGTGAAATGTGTCACAGTTCTTCAGCAGAGAGGCATTCTGTGGCAGGCTAAAGATGCAATCTGTGGTGGGCCCAGTGTTACCACCAAGGACTAAATGTGTAAAAATGCAGGAGCAGCAGTCATTTTGCCACCACACACCTGGGAATTTCAGATGGTGGCCCAACCATCTTTGCTGGCCCTGAATCTGCTTTGGTAGTCAGGCCATGCCTTCTATTTTATTATGGTTTTGTACACCACTTTGTTGCCATGCGAAAGGTGGTATATAAGTAAATAAATAAATAAAATTTGCTGGGCTTTCAATGAAGTTCTTTCTTTTTTTTTGCAGCCAGCTGGGGTTTTGCCTGGATTTGCACTGTTTATTCACACAGCCTTCTTGTACCAGCAGAGTCAGGGCACTGGAGCAGCTCAAGTGACCAGAGGCAGTTTTGAAAACTTGGAAGAGTCTCCACTGCTGGAACTTTCTGGACTGGAATAATTCCAGTGCTGGAAGGCTCAGTTTCTATTATACTGCCTAGGTTGTGACCGTGGGAGTGTGGTCAGCCTACTGGAACTGAGAACATCTCTTGGGGACCCATTGACAGCAGGTGTTATTCTGGTTTGGGAAGGGAATGACCCTTCCTTCAGAAGTCTACCTCTTTTAAAAAGAGGAATTTGTGGGACTGATGATGCATTGGAGACCCTAGGTATGGGGGCAGCCACTTTGTCAGCAGCAGGTTCCTTGAGGATCCTCTTTTACCACTGTCCTTTCCTGTCTGTCAGGTCTTTAGGGAGTGTTTTCAGCAGAATGGGATACTTATGCGTCTACTATCACCTATGATTTATCTTAATGCAGCCATCAGCAGCTTCCACTCCCCTGGCTCCAGAGAGTGTCACCCGTTCAGTCTTAGTGCCTGTAGGACCAGCTGCTGACAAGGCCTGAAGCTATTCTTTGTCCATCTGACAACAGAGATGCCTTCCTGGCAGTCACTACACTTTTGGTACTACCCTGATGGTTGGCATCTGTTGTTTTGGTAGCACTGTCAGAAGTAACTGATTGGTATGTCTCTGGCCCATGGAAGAAATGACACCAACCTTCCATATGGCTCTCTTTCCAGACCATTTGTAGCCCACTTGGACTTGATTGCTGATCTGAGTTCCCTATTCTAGACAATGAGTTTCTCAACTGAAAGACTGGCATCTATCAACATCCCTAGCCCCTTTTCACAGGTCGAAGCCCTTTAGCATGTTGCTAGGATATAGCTTGCAATAGAACTTAAACTCTCTCATCTCTAGGGAAGTTACTTCTCATTAATCTGTGGCAGTGCTGCGCAGTGCCACAGCAGCACCAGCCGGAGAGGATAAGTGAGCATGGGCCCATGGAACTAACATGTAAGTTAATGCTCTGCAATTGTGGTACTGCTTATAATCTCAGGCCATCAGTGCTTTTGCCCTTGCTGAGATTCGAGTTTATGCCTGCAATTAAATCACTCTACTTAGGAAAGGAGACCTTCATTCTGCAAATATCGTAATGTGCTTCCAAATAATCAAATCACTAAAAGGGGCTCAACCTACCCTTTGGAAAGTTGATGTCTCAACCAAGAGCCTGAGTCTTCTCCATCCAAATTGTCTCCTCTTGGTGCTCTGACTCTGGCTTTACTCTTCTTAGATAGTCATCTGGATAAGGATACACTGGAATCCTCTTCCTGCAAGAAACCCCACCATTGCTACTAGGACCTTAGAGAAGGTTTGCAGAGTTGTGTAGCCAGACCAAACAGAAGCATGCAGAACTGGTCGGGCTGATGCAGCCCTGCAAGCCATGGAAGTCTCTGATGAGATTCTCACATAGGGACATGTAGATGAGCCTCTTGGAGGTCCAGTGCCATGAAAGATTTTCCTTTCATGCAACTCATTTATTTATTTGTTTATTTATGTGATTTTTATACTGCCATATCAAGAAACTGTTGTCTGCGGTGCCTTAGTGCCAACCACGACTCTTCCTGCCTACTCTGTCTCCAGATGATGAGCAAGGGCTGGATGAATCGTGAAAGGCAGCAGGAGTTGTTGTTTGGCCCTAAGACCTCCCATTGGGCTCCGTCATCATCCAGGGAATCAGTGCCCTTGGAGGCTGTGGATGAGGTCTCAGCCTCATGAGCGGACTATGCTCGCTCTGAGCCTCTAGGGGGCATTGGACCTGGAATCAGCCGAGGACGACGTCCACAGAAGGATCAGACCCTGTTGGTCAGCATCGAAGCCCAATTCTGGAACCAAGGGTAAGTCTCATGGTAACCAGCATCAGAGCCCTCGAGCTGATGCTGAGGGTGAGGGCTGAGAGTGGCCTTCCAAGCTACACCAGTGGAAGGAGACTCCCAAAGCCTTGGGAGATTGGCAATGGTACTGCGAGGCCATCCTCAATGAAGACGCCCACTCGATGGAGCCAGCTTGAGTCCGATTCCCTCGGTGCTCATGCAGATGCTTGTGGAGTCTACTGGACTGGAAGTCAGGATGGCTTCCCTGAAGTGCAGCCTTGCTGCCCTCTTGGCACTGCAGAAGGCTCCAATTACCAGTACCTCCAGTTCTTCAGGGCTAGTGACTGGACTCTCCACTGCAGGGACATCACTCGCAGACATTCAGCCAGTGCTGGAGAGTTCCAACCAGGCTCCGATTCCAGGCAGTGATCTACTTCCCCCATGAGGGCCTGGACCTCCCCACCGAGTGCCTCAGGGTTGGATTGCTGGGAGCCTCAGGCTCTGGTGACTCTCCCCAATGGGCATCAGATCCTGGAAGTATCTTTCTATACAAATTCTGAGAGAGAGACCAATGATGAGCCCCCAGATACTCATCGGCACTGAGACGTTTCCCTCGGACCCATCCCTACCTCAAGAGCATCGGAGATCCCTGCCCAAGGACCTCTCCTTTCAGGAGTTCATGCGGGGCTGAGGATGAGCCTTGGGCAGAGGACCTCGAGATCCTCCAGGATGAGGTCCCCCTAAAGGAGGCATTCATGGTTCCCATTCCTCCCATCCTGGACTGGCTCCTCTTCAGGATATGGGAGACACCAGTTACAATGCCCATAGTGAGCAAGTGGCTCAACTCCATGTATTGAGAATACAAGAGCCCTGGCTTCCAGAATACACAGCTACCACACAATTCCATGGTGGTGGAGTCAGCCATGTATTGGATCAAGAGCCAGAAGACACATTCCTCAGTGCCCCCGGGCAGAGAGCCCCACACCATGGATGCCGATGGTAGGAAATAAACTGAAAGGCAACGTCAGGAAATACTTTTTCATTGGAAGAGTGGTGGATGCCTGGAATGCCCTCCCGATGGAAGTGGTGGAGGTAAATACAGTGACAGAATTCAAAATGGCATGGGGCAGAGGATCCCTTTATAGCAACATGATAAAATCAAAATAAACATAACTCTCTCTTATATATCTCAACAAATAGGGGTGACCTGCACGGAGCAGCAGATGCACCTACTCTTACCGCCTTGCTGGGTAGACTAGATGGACTGTACTGGTCTTTATCTGCCGTCATTTGCTATGTTACTATGTTACCAGGGCTCAAAGTTCTTGGCCCATATTCAGGTTTACCAGTTGTTCATGGGCATGTACTTGAGAGACCTGGTGAAGGAGCTTGCCAGGTTCTCAGCTGGGCTGTCTGATGAACCTCTCCATTGGTTCTGGAACCTGGTATCGATAGTCAAGGAGTGCTCCAAATGTATAACTTGGGCGTCCTATGATGGCTTTGATTCCGTGGCTAGAATGGCTGCAGTGGGCTTTGGTGTCCAGCACCAGAAGGCCACAGAGTTGGAGTCCGAGTTCATCACCAGAACCAGGCTCTCCAGGAAGATTGCAGACCCTTCCTGACGGAAGGCTTTGGGGAAAAAGTCCTTTTACCAGAAAAAGAGGAAGGCTTACGGAACATACCCCCAATTTCTGGCCTATCTAGCTCCCCCATAGGGACAGCAGGCCAAAGGACTGCTCCCCACAGGAAGCAGCACAGCCCTTATAAGCCTAAGGCCCCCAAGCACCATACAGCACCTCCACCGCAGACTGGGGGGGGGGCTTTTGAATCCTTGGGCATAGTCCCTCTTCCCCTCCCAGGTCACGTCTGGTCTTCTTTGCTCACTGAAGGCCCAGCATCACTACTGACATTTGGTCCTTGCAGGTGGTCAGGGAGGGTTACCTCCTCCATTTTGAACAGATGCCACCTCCATTCTTCCCCAAGGAACTTCCTTTGACTCCTATTCACTGTGGGCTTCTGCAGCAGGAACATGTGGGCCTGCTGGCAGAAAAGGCGGTGGAGCTCTTTCCCCCCACTCAAAGTGGAACAGGGTTCTATTCCCACTACTTCCTGGTTCCAAAAAGGACAGGACGTTTTCGGCCCATCTTGGATCTGCAGGGCCTCAATCAGTTCTTGGTGAACGAGAAGTTCCAAATGCTTCCCTTGGAACGAGGAGATTGGCTATGCTCCTTGGATCTCAATGATACTTATACCCACATCCTGATCCATCCCTTGCACTGGCAGTACCTCCGCTTCATTATTGGAGGACAACACTACCAGTACCTCATTCTGCCGTTCAGACTGGCATCTGCTTCCCCTCAGGTGTTCACCTATCTGGACTACTGACTCATAAAGGGTGGCTCCGCAGATGAGGTCCATCAGGTGGGATGCTGTACTATCCTCGTCCTGGAACACAGGGTTTGTCATCGACTACCCCAAGTCCCACCTGCAGCCTACCCAGCTCCTGGAGTTCATTGGGGCCCTCCTGGACACTGCTCAGGCCAAGGCCTTTCTTTCCTTAGATCAAACTCAGTATCTGGCAGCCCTAGCACAGGACTTGCAAGGTTGCATGGTGGCCCCGGCCTGCCTGATGTTGCGCCTTCTGGGACACATGGCCTCTACTGTGCATATCATGCCCGACACCCACCTCTTCATGCGTCTGGCTCAGTGGACTTTCATCACTCAATGCACCCAGGTGACAGGCTGCCTCAATGACCGAGTCCAGGTGACCCCATCACTGATGGAATCCTTTGATTGGCGGCAGAAGCCACAGCACCTTCTGGCAGGGATATCTTTTCAGTCTCTTTCCCCTCAGGCGACCCATGACAGATGCCTCCAGACTGGGCTGGGGGACCCACTGCTGCAGGCTATGGACCCAAGGCATCTGGTCAGCGAAGGAGTGTCTCCATCAGATCAGCTTCCTTGAACTCAGAGTCATTGCATACTCTCTGCAAGCATTCCACTACTACTACTACTACTATTTAGCACTTATAGAGCGCCATACATGCAACAGCTAGCCTACAAGAGGTGGCTAACATACAAGAGACAGTCCCTGCCTGTCAGAGTCATGCTCATCGGAGCTTACAATCTAGTTAGAGCAGAACAGAGCATTAGTCAGTTCTGCGGAAGGTACGGTGTGGTACAGTTTGGTACAGCTTGGTCTAAAGTTTGGTCATAAAAGTTGATAGGGATTAGGGTAGGATGAGGATGGAAGTCAGGATCTGAATGCAATTGTGAAGAGGTGGGTCTTCAACCTGGATTTGAAGAGGGCCAGGGAGGGGGCCTGGTGCACAGACACAGGAAGTCTGTTCCAGGCGTGTGGCGCAGCAAGATGAAAGGAGCGCAGTCGGGAGTTTGTGGTGCGGGTGAAAGGCATTGAAAGAAGCGATTTGTTAGCGGAGCGCAAATTTCGAGAGGGGACGTAGGGGGAGATAAGAGATATGAGGTATTGAGGGGCCATAGAGTGAATGCATTTATAGGTCAGCAGGAGAAGCTTGAATTGGATGTGGAATTGGACAGGGAGCCAGTGAAGTGACTTGAGGAGAGGAGTAATGTGGGCATGGCGAGGCTGGCAGAAGATTAGTCGAGCAGCGTGATTTTGTATAGACTGAAGGGGAAGGAGGTGGCTCACGGGGAGACCAGCGAGGAGTAGGTTGCAGTAATCGAGGCGAGAGGAGATTAAGGAGTGGATAAGCATTTTGGTAGTATGTTCAAAGAGGAAGGGGCGGATCTTGCTGATGTTGTAGAGGAAAAAGTGGCAGGTCTTAGCTACAAGCTGGATATGAGCGGAGAAGGAGAGAGAGGTGTCAAAGATAACCCCTAGATTGCGGGCCGAGGAAACAGGAAGGATAGTAGATCCATCCACATGGACTGAGAGAGGGAGAAGTGGGGAGGAGGAGTTGGGTGGAAAGACAAGGCGTTCAGTCTTGGCCATGTTCAGTTTCAATCGGCGAAGAGACATCCAGGCAGCGATGTCCGAAAGACAAGCAGAGATCTTGGACTGCGTTGCAAGAGAAATATTAGGTGTAGAGAGGTAGATTTGGGAGTCATCGGCATAGAGATGGTACTGAAAGCCATGGGAAGAGATAGCACGCCAAGGCCTTGGGTATAGAGAGAGAAAAGGAGGGGGTCCAGAACAGATCCCTGGGGTACACCTACATGGAGCGGGGTAGGAGAGGAGGAGAAGCCACCAGAGCATACATTGAATGAGTGATGGGAGAGATAGGAGGAGAACCAGGATAGTACAGAGTCCTTGAAGCCAAGCGAGGAGAGGGTGGTGAGGAGAAGGTCGTGGTCAACGGTGTCAAAGGCAGCAAAAAGGTCAAGAAGGATGAAGATAGAATAGAGGCCCTTAGATTTAGCCAGGAACAGGTCATTGGTGACTTTTGTGAGTGCCATTTCAGTGGAGTGTAGGGGATGGAAGCCTGATTGTAGTGGGTCCAGGAGGTGAGTAAGTCGAGGCAGCGACGGTGGACTGCTCATTCTAATAGTTTGGATATGAAGGGAAGGAGGGAGATGGGTCGATAGTTAGAAGGGCATGTGGGATCAAGTGAGGGTTTCTTGAGGAGGAGTGTGACAACAGCATGTTTGAAGTCAGCAGGGACAATTGCAGTGGAGAGTGAAAGGTTGAGGATATGAGTGATGGAGGGGACAATGATGAGGGAGATGGAACGTAGGAGATGGGTAGGGATAGGGTCTGATGGACAGGTGGTAGGTTTGGAGGAGGAAAGAAGTGTGGTTTCCTCTTCAGAGATCGGGGGGAAGGAAGAGAGGGAGTAGAGTATGGATGGGGGAGGAGAAATGGGGGAGGGGAGGTAGATGAGGGGATAGGGAATTGGAGGGTAATTTTGAGGATTATGTCACGGAAGTAGTCGGCTAGGGTTTGGGCAGAGAGGGAGGGCGGGATCGGGGGCGGGGGGACCATGAGGAGGGAATTGAGGGTGTTAGAGAGACGGCGAGGATCAGAGGCAAGGGAATTAGTCAGATGAATGTAGTAACCTTGCTTGGCAAGTGCTAAGGCTGACTGGAAGGAGCCAAGCATGAATTTGAAGTGTAGAAGGTCTTCCGGGGAGTGGGATTTGGACCAGGCTCATTCAGCCGAATGGGCACAGATGCGTAGGTAATGGATTGTGGGTGAAAGTCAGGGTTGGGGAGTAGATCGTTTTACAGGACGTGAGGTGGGAGGGGCAAGAGTGTCAAGGGCTGAGGATAGTATAGCACTGTATGAGGATAATGCTTCGTCGACTGACTCGGAGTATAAAATGGAGGAAAGAGATGGAGAAATGGTGGAGGAGAGAGTCAGGGGATTAATATTATGAAGGTTTCTAAATAGGTCGGAGGAGACAGGACAAGGTTGGGACGGCGGGAGCTGAAGAGTACACGTTAGTAGATGATGGTCAGATGAGGGAAGGATAGATTTGCAGAAGTTTGAAGGAGAGGAATTGGAGAAGAGTATTAGGTCAAGGCAGTGGCCGTGTAGGTGTGTGGGGGCAGTGGAGCAAAGTTGGAGGTCGAACGAGGAGGTAAGAGCGAAGAACTTTGAGGCATGGGGGTCGGAGGGGTTGTCGATGTGAATGTTGAAATCGCCAAGAATAAGAGTGGGGGAGGAGGGATCCATAAATGCAGAAAGCCAGGAGTCGAAGTAAGTGAGGAAGGTTGATTTGGAGTTGTCGGGTGGGCGATAAATAACAGCTACATGGAGGGGAAGTGGTGTGAGGAGGCGAATGGAGTGGACTTCAAAGGAGAGGGGGGAGTGTGATTGAGGTGGCAGGAGGGGTTGTAATTGGCAGGGGGGGAGAGTAGGAGACCAACGCCACCACCGCGACCAGTAGATCGATGTGTATGGGAGAATTGGTAGCCACCATAGCAGAGAGAGGCAATGGATGCGGTGTCATCTGGGGGGAGCCAGGTCTTGGTCAGGGCAAGAAGGTGTAGGGCATTAGAGATGAAGAGATCGTGAATAAAAGTAGTTTTTTTAATGACTGAGCATGCATTCCATAGGGCGCAAGTAAACGGGAGAGCGGAGGGGGGAGGAGAGGGATGTGGATAAGGTTGGATAAGTTACGTGTGGATTTCCTATCAGAGTAGCGTGGGGGTCTATTTCTAAGGTAGTAGCAAGATTTAGAGGGAGATTTCTTATCAGAGTAGCGTGGGGGTCTATTTCTAGGGTAGTACCGGGATTTAGAGGGAGTAGGGTGTGGGTGGGTATGTCTGGGTGTATGTGCTCTCTAAGAGGGACATGAGGGAGAGGAAGTGAGGGATAAATTGATGGTATCAGATAGGTTATGCGAGGAATTATATTTGGAGGTAGGGTTGGAGTTGATATCTATGGTTGAGTGATTGTGGGATGAATGGGGGAGGGCGGAAGGAGGGAGGAGAGGGATGTGGAAGAGATTAGATAGGGTACGTGAGGAACTTTCTTTAGTGTGGGAGAGAAATCGAGGGGGGGGGCAGGGTTGGGGTTGATGTTACCTGATGAGAGAAGGAGAATGAGTATTAGAGAGCGAGGTAAAGTGGAGATAGTACGGCGGAAGCGAGGATGGGTTGCCTAAGAGAGAGGGGGGCTGGTTGAATGCAGGGGATGGTGTGAAGAAGCTCAAGAGCAGGTGCTAGGCTAGGGGGCAGAATGGAGGGAGAAGTGAGGAAGGTAGAGAGGGGTCTGGTTGAATGCAGGGGATGCTGTGAAGAAGCTCAAGAGCAGGTGCTAGGCTAGGGGGCAGAGTGGAGGGAGAAGTGAGGAGGGTAGGGGGAGGGTAGGGGGAAGAGGATGAAGGATGTTGATAGGAGGGGAGGCAGTTGGGGAGGAAGAGGAAGAGAAGGACAATGAGATGTGGGGCTATGGTAGTGGGCAGCAAGGTCTGAGCAAACAATGGGTAGCAGTTCTAAGCAACAATGGATAACAGTTCTACGCAGACAATCGGTAGAGGTTCTAAGCAACAATGGATAACAGTTCTACGCAGACAATGGGTAGCAGTTCTAAGCAAAAATGGATAACAGTTCTGCGCAGGCAATGGTAGCAGTTCTATGCGGGCAATGGTAGCAGTTCTATGCAGGCAATGGTAGCAGTTCTATGCGGGCAATGGTAGCAGTTCTAAGCAGGCAATGGTAGCAGTTCAATGCGGACAATGGTAGCAGTTCAATGCGGACAATAGATAACAATTCAATGCAAGCAAAGGGTAGCAGATCTAAGCAGACAATGGGTAGAGGAGCGATCATGCTTACTCAGATACAGGGGGCCGTGGTGAATTGGAGGAGCAGGATAAAAGGACCACACCGGAGCACCCCCGGACCCGCGCCGAAGGGCCATGCCAAAGGGCCCTCTGGCATGGGCCCGCCAGGTGTGGGCCCGCCCGCTGGAGCATGCCGCTTAAAGGGCCGATCGCCCTTTGATCTCCTGGCGGCGGCGGCATGAGTGTGGGCTCCTTCTGGAGCACGCCGCTTAAAGGGCCAATCGCCCTTTGATCTCCTGGCATCGGCGGCGTGAGTGTGGGCTCCTGCTGGAGCATGCTGCTTAAAGGGCTGATCGCCCTTTGATCTCCTGGCGGCGGCGGTGTGAGTGTGGGCTCCTGCTGGAGCACGCCGCTTAAAGGGCTGATTGCCCTTTGATCTCCTGGCGGCGGCGGCGTGAGTGTGGGCTCCTGCTGGAGCACGCCGCTTAAAGGGCCGATCACCCTTTGAACTCCTGGCGGTGGCGGCGTGAGTGTGTGCATTTATCGAACCAGGTATTTCTGGTTCAGATGGACAATCAAGTGGTGATGTTTTACCTCAACAAACAGGGAGGAACAGGGTTGTACCTCTTGTGCAAGGAGGTAGTTCATCTTTGGAACTTAGCTCAGGAGAGAGGTATGCTCCTTCAGGCGGTGTACCTCCTGGGATAGGAGATGCCCTCATGGATCAACCTCAGCCAGGTTCTGCAGCTCCACAAGTGGAGGCTGAACCCTCAAGTGGCCTACCGCCTTTTCCTAATGTGGGGCTCTCCTACACTCAACCTCTTTGCCAGTCCCAGCAACGCCCAGTTTCCACGCTTCTGCTCCAGGATATCAGCCCCACATCGAGTAGCGGCCGACATATTCCTCCTATCATGGAGTGAGGGTCTGCTGTACACATACCCTTCAATTCCTCTAGTCTCTAAGACCCTTCTCAAGATTCAGTGGGATCAGCCCTCTGTAATCCTCATAGCTCCCCGGTGGGCCTGGCAGCCATGGTTTCCCCTGCTGCTCCGTCTCTCTCCGACATTGTCGATTGCCCTAGAATGCGTCCTGGACCTGATTTTGCAGGAGGACAGCTCCCTCCTGCACCCCATCCTCAGGTCCCCTGCCCGGACGGCTTGGCTGCTGAAAGGGTGGTTCTTGGCCAATTTCATCTACTCAGGGATGTTGAAGATGTTCTCCTGGCATCTCGTAAGGATTCCATGAGGTGAACATATGCCTTCAAATAGTGTAGATTCTCCTTCTGGTGCATGGATCGAGGTACTTCTCCTCTTCAGTACCAACAGTGTTGCAGTACTTGCTGCACCTTTTCCAAGCTAGCTTGAAGTCCAGTTCGGTGAGGGTGTACCTCAGTGTGCTGGCAGTGCTTCCATTCGCTCGTGGGCAGCTTTATGTGGGGCCACTTGCTCATGCTGCCTCCCATTCATTCCCCTGCGATGGCCTGGGCCTTGAATCTGGTTCTGGGTAAGCTCATGGTTCTGTCTTTCGAGCCACTGGCCTTGTGCCACCTTAAATGCCTCTGTTGGAAAGTGGTCTTCCTGGTGGCGCTCACCTCTGCCTGCAGGGTTAATGAGCTGCAGGCATTAAAAACATAAGAAAATAAGATATGCCATACTGGGTCAGACCAAGGTCTATCAAGCCCAGTATCCTGTTTCCAACAGTGGCCAATCTAGGTCATAAGTACCTAGCCGTTTCCCCAAAAGACACAGGTTCCACAATGCTTGTATTGGGTCAAGCAGTGATATCCCGGGTCTCTTTTAATACAAGTTTATGGACCTTTCCTCCAGGAACTTGTCAAAACCTTTTTTAAACCCAGCTACAGTAACAGCTTTTACTACATCCTCCGGTAACAAATTCCAGAGTTTGATTACACGTTGAGTGAAAAAAATATTCTCTCTTATTAGTCTTAAATAGCTTACCTTGTAGCTTCATTTCATGTCCTAGTCTTTCTATATTCTGATGATGTAAAATAATTATTATAATTATTATTATAATCTATGTTTACCCACTGCACTCCATTCATTAATTTATAGACCTCTATCATATCTCCCCTCAGCCTTCTCTTTTCCAGGTAGGTTGAAGAGCCCTAACCTTTTCTGCATCTCTTCATAGGGGTATCCTTCCATCCCCTTTACCATTTTGGTGGCTCTTCTCTGTACCTTTTCTAATAACGCTATATCCTTTTTAAGATACGGTGACCAGAATTGCACATAATATTCAAGGTGCGGTTGCACCATGGAACTATACAGAGGCATTATAATATCCTTCGTTTTATTTTCCATTCCTTTCCTTATGATACCTAACATGCTACTTGCTCTCTTGGCCGCTGCTGCACACTGGGTGGAGAGTTTTAACATGTTATCCACGAAGACACCTAAATCTTTTTCCTGGGTGGTGGTTCCCAATGTGGAACCTTGCATTGTGTAACCATAGTTTGGGTTGTTCTTTTCTAGGGGCGTAATTTTTCACTTGTCCACATTAAATTTCATCTGCCATTTGGATGCCCAGTCTTCCAATTTATCAAGATACTCTTGCAATTTTCCACAGTCCTCATGGGTTTTAAGAAATTTAAATAGTTTCATGTCATCCACAAATTTGAAAACCTAACTCGTTATTCCCTTTTCCAGGTAAATACTTATGTGCAGTTTTGTTTCCAGCAACAGTCCCTTTTGGTAGTCCTTCAAGACTGAGAATCAGAGCTCTGAAGAGTCCCACTCCGACCGGATCATATCCTTGATTACATCCGAGAACAGAAATACAGTGGATTTCTGCAGCCCTTGAAGGACAGGGTGCACCTTTGGCTCCTGCTCCCTACACCAGGTTTCACAAGAATAGCGTGGCTTTGCACATGCATCCCAGATTTCTTCCTAAGGAGGTTTCCCCCTTTCTTATGAACCAAGAGGTGGTTCTTCCTAACCTTTTCCTCCAACTTCACACAAGTCAGGCGGAGGCCACATTCCACACCTTGGATTGTAAGAGGACTAGTCTTCTATCTTGAGCGGACAAAAGCCCATCGCTGCTCCTTGCAGCTCTTCATCTCTTTTGACCCCAACAGGCTGGGGGTCAAGGTCTCTAAGCGCACCCTGTCCACCTGGATGGCGGACTGTATCTCCTTCACCTACGCCCAGGCTAATCTCTCTCTGGAGCGGCACAAAATTGCTCACAATGTGCAAGCGATGGCAGCCTCATTGGCTAACTTGCACTCCTTGTTGGAGATCTGCCAGGCGGCCACCTGGCCCTTGGTCCATACCTGGCGTGACGGCGCCTTTGGCCAGGCAATACTTTGCCATCTATTTGGGGAATAGTACAGCTCCTTCCCTCTGACCCTTCTGGTTGTCCAGGCTACCAGAGAACTGACTCTCTGGTCGATGCTTGGGTCATGTCGGAGGTCTTGTGGCCAATCTATGCTCTCCACTGGCATTCACGGTTCGGGTTTTTGGTCATCCATGGCCTTTTTACAGGTTTTTTCAGTAGTCTGTAGCTTGGAAGTCTCATATGTGAGGAATGATGTTCTGCTTGTTCCTGGAGAAAGTGTAGTTACTCACTTGTAGCAGGTGTTCTCCGGTAACATCGGGAATCAGTTCTCACAACTCTCCATCCTCCCCATGGAATTGTTTTCTTTTTATGGCTTCTTTTAATCTATGTCATCATACTGAAGTAAGATGCACATTTGGGCAGGAAGGTGACCACACATGCATGGTGGAACTTCCAAAGGCTTTCTATGAAAGCTGTGGAGTGGATACCATGCGGGCTCCATCAGTGTCAACATCACCTATATGTGAGGACTGATTTCTGCTGTTCCCAGAGAACACCTGCTACAGGTGAGTAACTATGCTTTCTCCATTGGGATTCTGCAGACTGACATGCTCTTTGTTGCATTCATTTTGTAAACACTGGAAGCTGGATTTTCAGGCCAAGGATGATGTAGCCTTTGAACCAGAGTGCTTAGAGCAAGGGTGTCCTCATCCCACCCAACGTAAGGGGTTCTTAGTTACATCCCATGTTTTCTGGAATGGTTCAGTGGAATGAAAGGAAGGAAAAATGTGGTCTTACTTGCTAATTTTCTTTTCTTGAATCCAGTCCTGGGGAATTTTTTCTGCTTGAGTTGTTAGACCTCTTTGTTTCAGACTAGGTGTCTGAGGATCTTTTGGTTCCTCTCAGGTTTGTGATTGTTTAATACAGGATTGTGAATCCTTTCCTTTGATGGTGGTGGTAGAACATTTGGAAGAAAGATGTTTTGTTTTTCCAATTGCTTTGTTACAGAAATACTGAAGAGTAAGTGGCTGCATGGAGTCCCTTACAGAGCAGCGGGCACAGCTCTTAGGTCCTTGCCTCCATCTTCTGGTTGATGGGCATAATCTATGCATTCTGGACTGTCTGGTTAGATTCAAGGAAAGAAAATTAGCAGGTAAGACTACATTTCTAACCCCTGAAATAGAGAGATTTGTCTCTCGAAACATGGCCTGTGTTGGGTTTTATAATAACTAAGCTCCATAATAACTGTGTTCCAATATCAGCATTTGCTACAGCGGAGTTGTTTTTGCCTTGCTTGATCTTGGTTGGATATGCTAATTAGCAGAACTATCGGCAGCACACCTCTTTTTGAGATAAGTACTTTTAAAATTATATTCAAGAAGTTTTTTTTGAGAAAATTATGTAATAAAATTTTGGATAAGAATTTTTGTGAAACTGATTTGGACTTTGAGCTAGATGATGTTGAGCGTTCAGCATTTACTCTTTATTAACGCCATGGCTGATGGCTCATTTATTTAACTATTGCTATTTGCTTAAGTATAAAGAGGTATTTAAGAACATACTGGCAATCACAATATAAAATAATTTAAGAAATTGATTTAGTTTGGTTTCCATGGGTCTCTTATATTTTCTAGGATATGCAGGGGGACAGAGACAGAAGAAAAAGCTACAGATTTGTCAGGAATAATTGTAGTCATTATGGATGGGCAAGAGACCAATCAAGGGGAAGGAATGGGAGCAAGGGATAATGCAAGCTAATTTTCAGAGGACATATTTATGAAATTTAGAGGTATAAATTGTATGAATCTCTTAGCCTGTGCTACCCCTGACCAGCTAGCAAAACGTAACCTCGAATCTTTGACTTTAATTCTCTAAATTCAACTGTAAATAAAGCACACAGACACAGAGAGTTATATAAAACAATATATCATAAGCTTAAGTGAGGAATTCACAGGTATGCACGCTTGTGCAAGTTCCCATGATTCCCCCCTCAAGCTAGGCCATCCCACCTCCTTTTATTAAGAAAAAAACTGTTACATGGTACAAATTCAGTTATACGTCAAGCTTTGTTTATCTACATCAGTGGTTCTCAACCCAGTCCTCTGGGACCCTCAGGCCAGTCGGGTTTTCAGGATATCCACAATGAATATGAATGAGATAGATCTGCATGCACTGCTTCCATTGTATGCAGATCTATCTCATGCATATTGTGGCGGTCGCGCCCCTACCAGGCGGTCGCCTAGTAGGGACGGGAAGCCATCTTGAATTCCTCTTTACCAAGGATTGTAGTTGTGTATAGAGATAAATGAGCCAAGTGGTTGTTTCAAAGCACACAGGAATTTTATTAGCTTCCGTGGCAAGCGGATAACAAATCTTTAAAGCAGTTGTACACTCAAGTCAAAGAAAATAAAGGATAATCTTCTCCTATTAAAGCAAAGCTTACAACCAGTGTTGTAGTAGAATTATTTACACAGGCTTTCTTTTCCTTTCCCTTTATGATGCTTCTCAATTCGGTAATCATAAAGCACATGTATTTACAATTCCTAACTTCTCACTGCTCTCAGGCTTTCATTACTTAGCCACAATGCACATATCACAGTCCATCTCAGAACAAGCTGAAGTCAGGTCACTTTCTTTACCTTCTACCTCCATGCTTTCTGCTGAGCTGTATCTTGGCAAAGTTTGAAAATGCTCGGGCACTTTATGCTTAATGTTCTTTAACAGGTTAAACAGCCTATTCCACTGAATAGCCCCTTCTCCTCTAGGTAGGACTTCAATGGGCTTCTCCTGTTCAGTTTCTCCTGAAAACCCCTTCTTCCTAATCCGGGTTTTCTCAGGCCTAAACCTCTCTTCAGAGTCAGAGCAAGAAACACAGGGTTTTGGCTTTACTGCTTTCTTTCTCCTACCTTGGAGTCTTGTTGCAGCACCTTCCTGGCTGAGGCTTCTGTGGCTTGTGACTCTCTCTGCCTCTGAGCTAGACAGGGAATCAGGGTCAGACCTCCACTTCCCTTCCTGGGGCTTCTGCTGCCTGCAGACAGACCCTTCATCAGAGGATTCTAAGCAATCTTGCCTTAGCCTTCTCAAAGCCAACCTTTTCTCTCTCTCCCTCTTGCCAGTCTGTTTGATCCTCTGCCTGGAACCTTCTCTGTAGCTTCCTTGGCTGCAGTGCTGGCTGCTCTTGTCTCTGCTACTGCTCTCTTTGTGGCTGCTTCTCCCTTGACTGCTTCTCCCTTGACTGCTTCTCTCAACTTTGTTTGTTTTCTCAAACTTAAACATTGAGCAGGGCACCTCCCTCTCTGACTCCACCCACTTGTACCTCCTACTCTTACCTGGGGTTGTCATGGAGTCTGGGAGTGGCTTAAACCTAGCTCTACCCTCTTGGTTTCTCTCAGGGATTTTGCTGTGGTGTATGTGTTCTAGTGCACCCATCCCCCGAAAAGAAGAAAAAGTTCTTCTTTCTATTTTATTTCCATGCTGAGCTGCACTCTCCTTACCACAATATTCATTGTGGCTATCCTGAAAACCTGACTGGCTAAGGGGTCCCAGAGGACTGGGTTAAGAACCACTGATCTACATGTTATAGGTCAAACCTTGTTATTATAGGTCACCTGGACACAGAGAAACTCAGCCATCTCTAGACAAAAGTTCTCATATTTCTCACCTCAAGCATTCTAAAAACAAAAGCATCCTCTCTCATTCTCACAAACAATGTCATCCTAAGGTACAACCTTGATTTATATAACACATCTCTCTCCGGGCTGCTAGGCTTCAAACTGTCAGCAACATTCCAAGCCATTCTCCATATTAACTCTTTCAGAGGGCCCTGGTACCCCACTTCAAGTTACTTTCAACAGTCCCCCCTCTGATTCTGGACAGAATCACTACAAATGAATGATAGTTCAAACATATCCAAATCCAAAATAAATCTTCTGCCATAGTAGGAAATGCCTTCCTCTTCACATGCTTCAGATTCCTAGGCACCACATCCAGTTCACAGGTGAATTTCATCTTGCTGATTGGAAGAAGTCTTTATACATATGCCCCACTTGGCGATATAGAAAAAGGATTACAAGCATCCTGCAAATTAACCAAAATTATGCTAGGTCTCAATAAGAAAGCATACAAGGTCTGTCCCAAAAGTAATGAGAATGATTTAAAAACCTTTTTTTATTGAAAATGCATGCAATTACAGCTTGTTGTTGTTAAGTGCCGTCGAGTCGGAGTCGACTCATGGCGACCCTCTGGATAGCTATCCTAAATTGTATTCGGTCTTCAGTCAGGCGGCTCATTGTTGACAGACTGGTACCCTTAGCTGCTGTTATTGTATCGATCCATCTCATTGCTGGCCTTCCTCTTTTGCGTTGACCTTCTATCTTGCCAAGCATGATGTCTTTCTCTAATGATCTCTCTCTTCGCATGATGTGTCCAAAGTATGAAAGTCGAAGTCTTGTCATCTGAGCTTCTAAAGAAAGCTTAGGTTTGATCTCCTCTAGTACCGACTGGTTTGTTCTTCGGGCAGTCCATGGTATACACAGTATTCGCCGCCAGCACCATAATTCAAAGGCATCAATTTTCTTCCTGTCTGTCTTTTTCACTGTCCAGCTTTCACATCCATATGATGTTATTGAAAATACCATGGCTTGAACAAGTCGAATCTTTGTATGGAGAGAGACATCTCTGCTCTTGAGAATCTTATCTAGGTCTTTCATAGCCATTCTGCCAAGAGCAATGCGTCGTTTGATTTCTTGACTGCTTGTTGCTTCTTTATTGATAGTTGATCCAAGTAGGTTAAAGTTGTTCACAATTTCAATTTCTTCTCCTTCAACGATGAACCTGTTGATTATGCCAGTTGTCATGATCTTTGTCTTCTTTACATTAAGGTGCAGGCCGATTTTGAGACTATGTTCTTTGATTGTGAGAAGCAAATGTTTCAGATCATCTTCACTTTCAGCCAGTAATGTAGTATCATCAGCATAGTGAAGGTTGTTGATGAGTCTTCCACCAATCTTCACACCTCTGTTGTCTTCATACAATCCTGCTTCTCTGATGATTTGTTCTGAATATAAATTAAACAGGTAGGGGGAAAGTATGCAGCCTTGTCTTACACCTTTGCTTATTTTAAACCATTCTGTTTCTCCTTGTTCCGTTCGAACTGTTGCTTCTTGATCAATGTACAAATTGCGCAAGAGAACGATCAGGTGTTCTGGTATACCCATGCTTCTTAATGTGGCCCAGAGTTTCTCATGGTTTACACAGTCAAAAGCCTTGCTATAGTCGATAAAGCACAAATAGATATCCTTTTGGTATTCTTTAGTCTTTTCAAGGATCCATCTCACATCCGCAATGATGTCTTTCGTTCCTCGCCCTTTCCTGAACCCTGCTTGCACTTCAGGTAGTTCTTGTTCCAGGTATGGTTGTAGTCTCTTTTGAATAATCTTCAGTAGAATCTTGCTGGCATGTGGGATCAGAGCGATTGTTCGATAATTTCCACAGTCAGTTGGATCACCTTTCTTTAGTATTGGTATAAACACAGATCTTTTCCAGTCAGTTGGCCATGATGTTGTCTTCCATATTTCTTGGCAGAGCCTTGTAAGTATGGTAACAGCTGCATCAGATTGCTGCAATACTTCTATAGGAATGCCATCAATGCCTGGTGCTTTTTACTTTGATAAGGCTTTCAATGCTGGTTCAACTTCTTCTTTCATCATCAGTGGTTCCCGATCATAAGGTACAGGTTGAAACGGCTATTGGTCCACTTGATCTTTATCATATAAAAACTCTGTATATTCCTTCCACCTTTTCTTGATCTTCTCAGCTTCATTCAACATAGAACCTTGAGCATCTTGTAACATTCCAATTCAAGGCTGGAACTTTTCCTTTAACTCTCGTAGCGTTAGGAAAGCCTATCTTGTTCTTCCTCTAATAGTTTCTGCTTCTGTTTCCTTGCATGCATCGTTGTAATACTTTTCCTTGTCCTGTCTTGCTGCACGTTGGAAATCTCTGTTGAGTTCTGCGATTGTCTTTCTTTCTCCTCTGGGTTTAGCTTCTCTGCATTTCTGGGCAATTTTCAGAGTTTCTTCCGTCATCCATTTTGGCCGTTTTTGCTTTTTTACCTTTTGTAGAGACTTCTCGCTTTCTTCCAACACAACCTTCTTGATGTCATTCCATAACTCTTCCGGAGCTCTGTCATTTGTATCTAAAGCAGCAAATCGATTTTGAAGGCAGTCTTTAAATTCCAGTGGTATATTCTCAAGGTCATATTTTGCTGCATTCATGAGTGGTTTGCTCTTTTTCAACTTTAGCTTGAGTTTGCATACTAGTAGTTGATGATCTGTACCACAGTCAGCTCCAGGTTTTGTCTTGGTTGATGTTATAGAGCTTTTCCATCGTTGACTTCCACAGATTTAGTCAATTTGATTTTTATACAATCCATTGGGTGAAGTCCATGTGTACAGTCGCCGCTTGTGTTGCTGGAAGAAGGTGTTTGAGATGAATAGATCATTGGTCTTGCAGAATTCTATCAGTCTTTCTCCAGCTTCATTTCTGTTGCCAAGTCCATATTTTCCAACTACTTTGCCTTCTTCTTTGTTGCCAACTTTTGCATTCCAGTCACCCATGATTATCAGGATATCCTGTTTGCATGTTCTGTCAATTTCAGCTTGTACTTGTTCATAGAACTCTTCAATTTCATTCTCTTCTGCAGCTGTTGTTGGGGCATATTCTTGAATTATAGTTGTGTTGATAGGCAATCCTCGTAGACGAATAGAGATTAAGTGTTTGCTGACTGCATTGTATTTCATTACAGTTCTTGCAAATTTCTTCTTTATTATAAATGCAACACCATTTCTTCTTTGTCTTTCATTTCCAGCATAGTAGACCATGTGATCATCTGATGCAAAGTGCCCGATGCCAGTCCATTTCAGTTCGCTGACACCCAACAGATCAAGTTGTACACGTTCCATTTCATTCTTGACCACCTCCAACTTCCCTTGGTTCATACTTCGTACGTTCCATGTTCCAATGTGTAAGACATCTTTACAGCTTCTGACTCTCATTTCATGCGCAGCTACATCAGCAGTCAGACTTCCCGAGGGCTTTGATCCAACCACATCATAAATGCTGGCTTTACTCTGAAAAGTCTTCAGCTCTTCCCCAGTAGCTAGTTAAGTGCCTTCCGACCCAGGGGTCTCATCTTCCAGCACTATAGCACAGTTTGTTTTGTTGTAACTATCCATTGGGTTTTCATGGCAAGATACAGAAGTAGATTGCCGGGCCTTTCTTCCACGCAGTTTAAGTTTGGTGTTGTTGCCGTTGTCACAAAAATGTGATCCTCCTCCGCCGTCAACACTATCCCATTCTGCTGCTGCCCAGATGGGTGGTTTGTCTTGGCTGGCACCTCAGCTGAGACCTGTCCATCTTGGGAGACCCTTCTTGTGATCGAATACAGTGATTCCAGCGCTGCTGCCACTCTTCATAACAATGGAGGAAGTCTTCACTTGAGATGTTGTTCAAAGCCCTCATCGCAGCTGCCTGGATGTTTTCAACTGTCCCAAAATGATGTCCTTTGAGGTAGGTTTTGAGCTTCGGGAATAAAAAGAAATCATACGGAGCCAAGTTAGGGTTGTACGGTAGGTGGGGAAGCATTGTGATGTTATTTTGAGCCAAATATTTCCTCACAGTGTGACTTGGTGCATTGTCGTGGTGAAGGAACCACGTGTTTGCAATTTCATGGCAGACGCGCACAACTCTGTTTCTCAAACGCTCTAGTATCTGTAAATAAATTGTAATGATTCACAGTCTGTCTGGGTGGCACAAACGTCTTGTGAACAACTCCCTTTGAACCAAAAAAAAAAATGATGAGCATGGACTTTATTTGATTTGCTTATTCAGGCCTTCTTTGGTCGAGGTGACTGGGAAGTGTGAACTCTGTCTTTTGGTTGTGGGATTGTATTCAAAAACCCAAGTTTCATCTCCGGTTATCATTCGCTGCAGAAAATCGTGCTCACTTGTCACACGATCCAAGAGTTCCCAAGAAACCAACACACGATTGTCCTTTTGTTCATCGGACAAATTCTTCGGGACCAGTTTCGCACAAATTTTTCTCATGTGCAGATCTTCCGTAATGATTCAGTGGACTTCCGTTTTTGGTAGTCCTACCTCCTCTGCGATTAACCGCACATTCAAATGTCAGTCCCTATGCAGAACAGCCTTCACATGAGTCACATTGTTCTCAGTTCTTGAAGTTGAAGGAGGCCCTGTGTGCTGTTCATCCTCGGTGCTCTCTCTTCCATCCTTGAACACCTTGTGCCACCTGAAGACTTGGGCAGAAGACAAAACAGCATCCCCATATGCTATCCTCAACAACTGCAACATTTCAGAACCAGATTTTCCAAGTTTGCGCAGAACGTGATTGCATAATGCTGCTCCAAGCTCCTCTGCATTTTCGCCCATGACAAGACACAAAATCTACTATGCACTTTACTAACATATCGACTGCTACAAAGCGTGGACTCAACTGAGGAAGGTCAAACTGTATACCTGGCTTCCCCCTCCACCTGCCTTGACCCCCACTTTCCTTTCCTGGCCCTTCTGTGCTGCATAAAAAAATCATTCTCATTACTTTGTGCTAATGTAGAATGTTTTTTGCGTGGGGCCCCCTGAAACGCGGGGCCCTGTGCAAAAAACATTCTTGCTCAATGGACGGGCCTGCCTTGGGTCCCAAGGTGGTGAACTGGATCAGAAATTGGCTGACTGATAGACGACAGAACTCACTCAGATGAAAGGAGGGTGATTAGTGGGGTGCCCCAGGGTTCAGTCCTGGGACTGGTACTGTTCAATGTATTTGTGAGAGATACTGCAGAAGGACTAAATGGAAAAGTCTGTCTTTTTGCAGATGACACGAAAATTTGCAACAGAGTGGACTCCCCTGAGGGAGTGGAGGAGATGAGGAAAGATATTCAAAAGCTGAAGAATGGTCTAATGCTTGGCAGTTAAGATTTAATGCAAAGAAGTGCAGTGTCATGCACTTGGGAAGCAGAAATCCAAGGGAAAAATATGTGATAGGAGGCGAGAGGTTGGTGTGCACGGACCAGGAGAAGGACCTTGGTGTGATTATTTCTGAGGATTTCAAGGTGGTGAAACAGTGTGACAAAGCGGTGGCAAAAGACAGGAGATGCTGGGTTGCATACAAAGAGGAATTACCAGCAGAAAGGAAGAGGTACTAATGCCACTGTACAAATCACTGATGAGGCCTCACTTGGAATCCTGTGTTCAGTTTTGGAGACCATATCTCGCAAAAGATATAAAAAGACTGGAAACAGTTCAGAGGAAGGCGACCAAAAAGATTTGGAGCCTGCATCAGCAGACTTATGAGAAGAGACTTGAAGACCTAAATATGTACACTCTGGAGGAGAGGAGGGATATGGGAGATATGTTTCAGACATTTCAATACTTAAAGAGTATTAATGAACAACAAACCTTCCAAATACGGGGAAGCTGTAAAACTAGAGGGCATAGCATGAAGCTGCAAGGGATAAATTGAAAGGCAATGCTAGGAAATATTTTTTCACTGAAAGGGTGATGCCCTTTCGATGGAAGTGGTGGGAGGCGAATACAGTGACAGAATTCAAAATCGCATGGGACAGACAGTGGATCCCTTTATAGCAGCAGGATAAAATCAAAATAAGCATAACATATCTCAACAAACAGGGGTGCCCTACATGGAGCGGTGGGTAAACCCCTAAAGAAAGGCATGGGGAGGGGTGACCTGCATGGAGTGGCAGGTGCACTTACTCTTGCCATCTTGTTGGGCAGACTAGATGGACCATACTGGTCTTTATCTGCCGTCATATACTATGTTACTATGAAGGAACTTAGAAAAGTTCTGATGGCTCTGCTGTTTGATCTTTGCAACTCTTCTTTAGAATGGGAAGCGCTGCTAAGAAGTGCAAAAACAGTATTATTTGACTTCACCCACCTTTGAACTTCTAGGATTAAGATTAGAGAAAAAAAGATCCCTCTATCAAAAGAAGAAGGTTCTAAGAAAAATGAGAAATCCCCTTCTGTAAAAACCTATAAAAATAACCCATCAATGTAATAATAAATATCCCTTTTTTAAGAATCTCAGGCAGAGCACTAGTTGTAAAGCAGTGCTTCCCAAACTTTTCTTCTGGTGTGATCCAATTTTAGCAAATGAAAATTTACATTCCCAGAAGTTAACCAAATCAAATTATCACTCAGCAACAAATATAAACATAAATATGTAAATCTATGTTGGTTGATGTTGGAAGTTACAAAACCATTTCTTGAACATTTGCAGTGTGTGTATGTGTAGGTGTAGGGGCTGAGTGACTGGAGGCACTCTGTCTGTGTGCATGGGAGTGCAGGTGCCAAGTGATGGCATCAGTGTGGATGTTCCCTCAATTAAACCCGTCCCTCAGACTCACCGCCCCTCCACACTCACCAGGCTCATACCTCGTTCATGCCTCCCTCAGTCGCTCCCTTCCTTCAGACTCACCTCTCCTTCTCCATAGTCCCTATTGCTTCCCAGACTGCAATTTTTAGGAACAGAGTTGACTATACTTCATTAGTTTCGTTCTTACCTCACAGGGCATCAGCAACAGGGTAGGGTGGGAATACATGTGTCTTAAAATCAGGGGTTCTAAAGAGATCAGCCCTGTTTACATTGCTGTTTAACATCTATGTGCAACCACTATGTACACTAATAAAGGCACATAACATTTACTACTAGATCTCCAGGAACAAGCAGGAATGTAGTCCTCACATATGGGTATTGTCAGTACCGACAGAGCCTGCGCGGGAACGCTCCCCAGTGTCCAATAGGAACACTTTTGGGAGCATCCCTCAGCACATGCGCACTGCCTTTCCACTTTTCCAATTGTCCCTCTTCAGTTCTTCGTTTTCCGTGGAGCCAACAGGACCTATTCCCTGTCACCGCAGAAAATTCCGTCTTTAAAATTCTTTCTTGTGGTCGCGTTTGCCTACCGCACGATGCCTACTGGTACCGCCGGTTCTTTTCTTTTCTTTTCCTAAACAAACCCCCAAAAAACCTTAGACTTAGACTGTTTCTTTTCAGATACATTCCTGTTATGGTGGTGGCACCATTTTGGGCATTAGGCCCCATTTTTCCAAGATCATGGAAAAGCCAACTAGTGGTTTTAAAAAATGTACTAAGTGTGGCGGTACCATTTCCGTCACTGACACCCATGATTGGTGTCTAAAAGGGTTTAGGACCTGATCATTCTCCAACTGAATGTCTCTCCTGCATGGGGATGACCAAAAGAGGAAGACAGAACCGGGCCGCAAAGCTCGGTACCCTCTTTTCTTCAGATGCCAGATCCATTGCATCGACATCGTCAAGGGCCTCTTCTTCCTCCCATAGATCTCAGGTAACTAAACACAAAAGCCGGTCCTCAAAGGGTAGCTCTCCTGCTAAACATCGAGAGGCCATTGGCATTGCCCTTGAGGGAACCATACCGGCAAAACAGCCCCGGCGGGGGCTTCGGCTTCCAAAGCATCGATGGGGCTTCAGGATGTTCTCGAGGCCTCAACCTCGCAAGAACTACCTGTGCCATACTCAAGGGTTCCGGCTGTTCTTACCGGTACTGACACCCAGGCATCGGCAGCGTCGATAGACCAGAGGTTTCTTGCTATCGAACGCAGTATCGCAGCTCTTCTCTCAGCTGCGGTACCGGTGGTCCCAAGGACACCGGTGCCGATATCAACACCGATGCCGGTACCGACACCGGTACAGACACCGGTACTGACACTGACGATGCCGGTACTGACGGTACCAGCCCCGATGTTAACTCTTCCCATTCCACCTCCGGCTGGAGTGCATAAAGCGGTACTGGGTCACCTCGGTACCGACTTCGATTGGTACCGGGATCATGCTTTGCAGGAGCATTGGGGTCAGGAATACTTTGATTCCTCCGATTCCGTAGACTCTGACAATTCTGCTGGCACTAGAGGGTTTCTCCTAGAAGATCCCTCTTCTCCCCAATGCAGAATGTCACCTCCAGAGGACATGTCATTTCAGGATTTCATCCGTGATATGGCTAAAGGTCTTTCAATCACAGTAGCTCCTGAAGAGAAACCCAGAGCAAAGGAATTGGAAATCCTCCAATATTCTAAAGCTCCTAAGGAGGTGGCTACTCTGCCTATCCATGAAATTCTGCATAGCTTGATGCTCAGAATGTGGGAGACACCTCTGACTACTTCTCCTCACTCTAGGAGACTTGATACTATGTATCGAGTCCCACCATGTCCTGGATTTCAGAAAACTCAGCTGTCACCCCACTCAGTGGTAGTGGAGTCAGCCATGCGTAGAATGAAAAGTGCAAAAAGACATGCATCCAATCCTCCAGGTCGTGATAGGACTCTGGATGCTTTTGGACGCAGAACTTTTCAAGCTTCCATGCTTTCAGCTAGGATCAGCTCATATATCCTATATATGGGAATGTTCCTCAAAGAAATCACAGGAAACTTGGAACTTATGAGCCCATTTCTCCCAGATGATAAGAGACAAGACTTTTTTACCCTAGTTAAGCATGCTCAGGATGTCTCCAAGTTTGTCAATCGTGCAGCCTTTGACTGCTTCGAATGCATCAGCAGAACGTCTGCTATTGCCATTGGCACACGACGGATTGTCTGGCTACAGGCATCAGACCTGGAGACTTGGGTACAGGACAAGTTAGGCAACATTCCTTGCACGGGAGAGAATCTCTTCAGCAAGAACTGGCAGGAGAAGGCTAAGGAGTTAGATGCTGACAGTTCTACCTTAGATAGATTGTCAAAGTCTACAGCCACTCCAGCCAAAAGGAAGCCTTATAAAAAACCCTCTTTTAGCAAAAAGAGGAAGTTTTATCCTTCCTATACCCATCAGACTTAGACTCCAGGTCAGGTTGCCCAAAAGGGACAAACTAGACAACAAAAGAAACCAAAAGGCCCGAGAGCCCAACCAGCTCTCCAGGTTAAGCCCCCTCAAGGGCTTTGACTCCTTCCTAGAGAGCTTTGCCTTCCTGCCTCTGAGGGGCCCTCAACCCCCCAATATTCCCGGCAGGTTATGCCACTTTGTCAACAGATGGCATCAGATAACAGCAGAAGAGTGGACTTTGTCCATTGTAGGGGAGTGGTACAAACTTCATTTTCACAGCTTACCCCCTCCTACAATTCTAAAGCAGTTCAATTCACAAACCTCTGCAGACAATCTGCTAGATTACGAGGTCTCCACACTTCTTGCCCAACGGGCAATAGAGGAAGTACCCATTCTTCAACAGGGTGCAGGGTTCTACTCCCCCTATTTTCTTATTCCAAAGAAAACAGGAGGACACAGACCCATTCTAGACCTCAGAGAATTGAACAAATATCTGTTTCAAGAGAAATTCAAAATGATTTCTCTGGGAACTCTTCTGCCATACCTTCAAAGCCAGGACTGGCTTTACTCTCTAGACTTAAAGGATGCATACACTCACATACTTATCCATCCAGATCACAGGAAATTTTACGTTTCCTTTTCAGGGGAAGACATTTCCAGTACAGGGTTCTTCCTTTTGGTCTGGCTTCAGCACTAACGGTATTCACGAAATGCATTTCAGTAGTAGCTGCATTTCTACGAACCCTGGGGATTTTTGTCTTTTCTTACTTAGACGACTGGCTCATCCGAGCCTCCACCGTGACAGAGGCCAGCACTGCACTGTCTCGTACAATGCGAATCCTCCAATACTTGGGATTGGTAATAAACTTCCCGAATTCTCAACTAGTTCCTTCCCAATGCCTAGAATTCATAGGAGCCTGTCTGGATACCAGACAGGCAAGGGCTTTCCTTTCACAAGCCCGGTGTCTTCGCATAATGCAGTTAGCTTCCCAAGCAGCAGGCAAATCCTCCCTCACTGCTCGGGAGCTACTGCAGTTGCTGGGACACATGGCATCCACAGTTCATGTAGTCGCATATGCTCGCCTCCACATGCGAGCAGCTCAGTGGACCCTCTCCACACAGTGCACACAGGCCACCGGTCATTTGTTGGACAAAATAACACTCTCTCAACGACTAATTTTGTCCCTCCAATGGTGGCAATCACGAGAAAATCTGACAGTAGGGTCTCCTTTCCATCAACTCCTCTTTAAGGCCACCCTAACAACAGATGCATCACAGGTGGGTTGGGGAGCATACCTGAATCATCTCTCTACCCAGGGCACCTGGACTCCACAGGAGGTTGGTTTACACATAAACCTCCTGGAGTTAAGAGCAATTTATTTAGCTCTTCGAGTGTTCCACGCCCAGCTCAGCTACAAGACAGTCCTAGTCCAGACGGACAATTAGGCAGCCATGTTCTATGTGATCAAGCAGGGCGGGACAGGCTCTCTGTCGTTATGCAACGAAGCTTTACGACTATGGGCCTTCGCCAGAGAGCATCAAATTCACCTTCTAGTGGTATATCTTCCAGGCATTCAAAACCTTTGGGCAGACAAACTCAGTCGAATACTGCTACCTCACGAGTGGTCACTCCACCTAGACCAGGTGGCAAAGATATTTCATCTCTGGGGCTCTCCAGACATAGACCTCTTTGCAAGTCCACTGAATGCCAAACTTCCCTGGTTCTGTTCCAGGATTCCGGCGCACAACTGTCAGGCAAGGGATGCCTTCCTCCTTCACTGGAGTCAGGACTTCCTTTATGCCTTCCCACCCATTCCCCTCATCCCCAAGACACTCTTCAAGCTTCAGAGAGACAGGGGTCACATGATTCTCATAGCACCACGATGGCCACGCCAAACGTGGTATTCCCTGCTTCTGCATCTCTCTCAAGCGGCACCTCTAGAGTTAGGGCATGCTCCAGATCTCCTTTCCCAGGAGAACGGGACGCTATGGCACCCGAATCCCCAGTCCCTGCACCTCACGGCCTGGTTGTTGAAGGCTTAGACCTCCAGGATTTCAACCTGTCCCAGCAGGTAAAAGATATCCTTCAGGCTTCTAGGAAACTTTCCACAAGAAGATCTTATGCCTTTAAGTGGAAATGTTTTACTATATGGTGCTCCAAGAAGGGATTAAACCCCCTGGTCATACCCTTAGAATCGATACTAGAGTATCTCCTTCACTTATCGAATTCTGGGTTTGTTTATTGTTTATAAAACATTTGATATACCGCCCCCCGTTACATCGGGGCGGTTTACAATATTAATAAAAACATCAAAGTCAGAAACAGAAAGTTACAATTACTTAGGAGAGAAAGAAAGAGAGACAGAGGACAGAAGAAAGTAGAGAGTTAAAGATAGGGAGGGCAGTTAGATCCAGGAAAGGCACAGGAGAATAGATGGGTTTTGAGAAGGGAACGAAACTTGGGGTATGATTCCTCCAGTCTGAGAGCAGTGGGTAATGAGTTCCAGAGAGAGGGACAAACGTAGAAAAATGCTGATTTACGGGTGGATTGAAGATGTGCACGGGAGGGGGCTGGAAGGTGGAGACGATTGATATGGATGGACCGGAGGCTTCGAGTGGGGACATGGAAAGAGAGCAGATCGGAAAGGTATTGGGGTCTGTGGAGGTTAAAAAACAATTCGGTAAGAGTCCATCTTAGTGCAATTGCAGCTTCTTATAAGCCTCTAAATGGACAACCAATTTCCTCTCATCCACTCCTATCAAGATTTATGAGAGGCCTTTTATTAACTAAACCTCCCATCAAGCCACCACCGGTAGCATGGGATCTAAATCTAGTTCTCTGGCAGCTCATGAAGTCGCCTTTTGAACCTTTGGCCACTACAGCCCTTAGGTTTTTGACTTGGAAGGTCATCTTCCTAATTGCAATCACCTCTGCCCGTCACATTAGCGAATTGCAAGCTTTAGTGGCTGATCCTCCTTATACTAGATTTCATCATGATAAGGTTGTTCTTCGAACTCACCCACACTTTATGCCAAAAGTGGTTTCGCCTTTTCATTTAAATCAATAAATTTACCTTCCTGTATTTTTTCCCAGGCCTCACGCCTCTAATGCAGAAAGAAACCTTCATACTTTGGATTGTAAGAGGGTCTTAGCCTTTTACATTCAAAGAACACAGCAACATAGAAAGTCCTCACAACTTTTTGTAGCTTTTGACCCTAGTCATTTGGGACTTCCAGTCTCCAAAAGAACTTTATCTAAATGGATTGCCCAATGCATATCCTTTACTTATGAGAGTAAGGGTCTTCCTCTTCAGGACCATGTCACAGCTCACAATGTGAGAACTATGGCAGCTTCTATGGCTAATCTCCACTCTGTGTCTATCGATGCCATTTCTCGAGCAGCCACCTGGGCTTCGGTACACACCTTCACAGTCCACTACTGCCTAGATAAAGCCTCACATTGGGATGCCTTCTTTGGCCAAGCTGTTCTTCAAAATCTCTTTCAAACCTAAACCAACTCCTACCCACCAACCCTGATGGGATGCCAGAGATCTATGGGAGGAAGGATTCTCACCTTCAACGGTGGCACCTTCCTGGGGATATCTCCCTGGTATCTTCAGCTAGGGAGTCCCCATATGTGAGGACTACATTCCTGCTTGTTCCTGGAGATAGCGTAGTTACTGACCTGTAACAGGTGATCTCCGGGAACAGCAGGAATTTAGTCCTCACAACCCACCCACCTCCCCTAGGAGTTGTCTCTCTCTCTCTTTGTCTCTTTCCTCTCTCCCTCTATCCTTTCACTCAGCTACAAACTTAACTAAAGAGGGACAGTTGGAAAGGCGGGAAGGCAGTGCGCATGTGCTGAGGGATGCTCCCAAAAGCGTTCCTATTGGATGCTGGGGAGCGTTCCCGTGCAGGCTCTATCGGTACCGACGATACCCATATGTGAGGACTAAATTCCTGCTGTTCCCGGAGATCACCTGTTACAGGTGAGTAACTATGCTTTCTGAACTGATGACATAATGTTGTGCATGCCATTTTCAATAATTGATGTGCTGCAGATGCAATGCACTAGCTGAGTATTTTGATAATATAGCCCACTGGCTGTCACAACAAACCCTCATAATGAACCATACCAAAACCGAAACATAGAAACATGATGGCAGATGAAGACCATACATCCTATCCCATACCAACTACTACAGTCCCTTTTTTTTTCTTTAGAGATCTTCTGTGCTTGTCCCATGATTTCTTGAATTCAGATTCAGTTGTCTCTATTACCTCCACTGGGAGACTATTCTGTGCATTTCCCACTCTTTTTTTAAAGAAATATTTCTGAAATTACTCCTAAGTCTATCCCCTTTAACCTTCATCCTATGCCTTTTCATTGCAGAGCTTTCTTTCAATTGAAAGAAGCTCTCCTGTGCATTTATGCCACAGAGGTATTTCAACATCTCTATCGTATCTCACTTCCAGGGCTGTACTGAGTATGAATTGTGCCCTGTGCTACTTACACATTGGGCACACGCCCCCCTCCTGCATCTCCATCCAGCCACTTTCTGGACGGTGGTGGGAGAGAAGAGGTGCGCCCGATGTGCAGCCACTGGCACTCTAAGCAGATCTGTCCCTCCCTACTCTGATGTCGCATCAGAGGACGGAGGGACCAGACCTGCTTAGAGTGCCACAAGAAGGTTTAAGGGGCGCATTTCAGCTGTTTGCCGTTGCTTGATGCTGTTGAGAGAAGAAAAAATGGCGGTGGCAGGCAACAGCAGACAACTGAAATGCACCCCTTAAGCCTTTGCGCTCTGTGCAGCTGCACCGCTCGCACAGGGCTAGATATGGTCCTGCTCCCTTCTCTTGCCTTGCTTCCAAAATGTACATATTGAGATCTTTACGTCTGTCCTCATATACCTTATGAAAAAGCCCACTGACCATGTTGGTAGCAATGACTCCATCCTGTTTATATCGTTTTGAAGGTGTGGCCTCCAGAACTGCACACAGTACTCAAAATGATAGCTCACCAAAGACTTATACAGAGGCACTATAACCTTCTTCTTTCTGCCTGCCATTCCTCTCCCTATGCTCCCAATCTTACTTCTGGCTTTTGCTTTCACCTTTTCTACCTGTTTAGCCACCTTAAGCTCATCAGAAACAATCACCCCACACCCCACTCTTCGTTTGTGGACAGAAGTACTTCAGCCCCTATACCATACCATTTTCTTGGAATTTTGCATCCCAAATGCACGACCCCTGCATTTTTTAGTGTTAAATCTCAGCTGCCAAATTCTTGACCATTCTTCAAACTTTACTAGATCCCTTCTCATGTTATCTACTCCTTCCTGGGTGTCTACTCTATTGCAGATTTTGGTATCTTCTGCAAAGAGGCAAACCTTACCTGGCAACCATTTGACAATATCACTTATAAAAATGTTTAAAAATATCAGACCAAGGACAGATCCCTGTGGCATACCACTGGTAACATCCTTCTCCTCAGCATGAGCTTCATTTACCTGAACCCTTTGTTGCCTCCCACTTAACCAATTCTATCCCAGTCAGTCACTTTAGGGTCCATCCCTAGGGTACTCTATTTTATAAGTCACCTGTGTAGAACAGTGCCAAAGGCTTTACTGAAATCTAAGTACACCACATCTAAGGGTCTCCCTCAATCGAACTCTGTGGTTGCCCAGTCAAAGAAATTAATTAGATTTGTCTGACAAGATCTGCCTCATGTAAAATCATGTTGCCTTGGATCCTGCAATCCATTGGAATCCAGAAACCTCACTATCCTCTGTTTTAGCATCATTTCCATTAATTTACTCACCACAGAGATCAGACAATGTGGGCCCGATTCCATTCAAGACGTAGATCTCCTTGTACATCTAGACTGACCCGGACGTACAAAGGAGATCACGATTCTGATCCCATGGGGCACATCTAACCCTGCAGGATCAGAATTGCAAGCAGCACTGTATGTACAGGCCGGGACTGCGATTCAGTTCCGGCCTGCACATACAGTGCTTACCTGGCTAACTCAGCCAGGGCTTTTAATGGAGCCGTGGCACCATGGTGTCCTGTTGCCATGGCACCGTGACTCCATTTAAAAGCTGTGATGGTGGCCTCTTCTCACAAAGTTAATTCTCCGCAGCCCGACCCCCGATCCAGCCTCCTAAGGCCAGGGTCAGGCTGCAGGGGATTAACTTTGTTCCCCCAGCCCCTTCCACGCCCCGAAGCCATGAAAAAAAAAAGTCCAGGGAAGTTATTCCACCCTGGGGGTGGAATAACTTCCCTGGACATTTTGCCGGCCCTGGACATACAGGGCTAACATTAGAATCGGCCCTGTATGTTGTCACAGAGCAGACTCATTAGTGACCCCTATGGAGACAGATGATATTGCAATGCAAGGAAATACTAACGTTTGGGGAAAGCACATGGTAGAAAGTTGCCATGGGCAACGTAAGCAAGTGAGGTCATGAGCTAGGGAGACACACCCAGCCAGTAGAGAAGCCAGGAGATTCTCACCTGACTCTAATCAGCTGGGGAGTGGTGCAGCTAAGAAATACCTAGATAAACTCAGCTAACATGCAGTTAGGCAGACCAAGACCGAGAGCCAGGTACAGACCAAGAGCCAGGATAGGAGCTCGAGAGGAACTCAGAGAAGGAACTGGATGAATGAGGAGGACGAGAGAAGCTGTGAAGAGAGCATGTCTAATTACCACATTGGAAGCCTGAACGGAGGTCTGAGTGAGTCCGAGGAATGCTTGAATGAAAGGTACAGACAGCTTGACACAGAAAGTGAGAGTGAATGTAAGAGCCCAGATTGGAGCAGAGACAGAAGACAAAAGGTACAAGCCAAAAAGTTTTATTCCGGTCCAAAAAGGGGAAGTTCATGGCTTGGAGATAAGGGACAGTTTGTGGAAGTACAGAAGCCATCCAAAGCCAGCTTAAGGGGAGCAGAGAAACTCCAGTACCCTTATAATAAACAAAAGAAAGGCTTTTTACCTGCAGAAGTAAAACACTCTGAGAGGTACGTGAGACACAGAGTTTCAGAAGGGCTGCCGTCAGAAGTTCCAGCTGGTTCCAGGTTCCTAAAAAGAGCAGAGCTCAGAGCAGGAGTAATTCCTCCTAATAGATGGGCAAGGGAATTCTTTAGCCTGCCAAACAGATATCAGCAGAGGGGAGGCTCCTACTACCAAAACCCCAGTAATTGTGGTAACAGCAAACAGTTTTCCCTTAGTGGAAAAGAAGTACGTCACAGCCAGGACGGACTGTTTGCCAAGCCCTCACAGGGAGAAAGTAAAGAGGTATTAATTCCTGTTGAGGAGCCGATGCAATGTGAATCCTCTATGATTGAAGAGAATATTGAAGAAATGGATTGTAGCCTTTCTCTGGCAAATAATATAATCTCATTGAGATAGAGAAGAATAAGCAGCCTGACAAGGTGAAGAGAAGGCCTTATTCTTGGTGGCTACAGGTCTGTGTTTAAAGTATATTTCTTTTGTTAAGAAGCTGAAAGCAAGCCATTTTTGTGTTACAGTTTTCTTTCTGTTTTACCCAAGAAGGGTTATGTTTTGTTTTTGTACCTATTGAAATATCCTATTTGGGAAAGGGAAATAAAGCCCTGTTTAACCTTACATCGGTTGTCCACAACTAATTTTTGTAGCTGGCAGCAACTACAACTACCAGGAGGCCAGTTACACTGAGGCCCAGTGCAGTACCTGATCTCACCGGTAGGTGCACCGAGAGGGCTCACGACAATGTCCAGGATCGGTGACCGCCCACTACCCGCCCACTCTCTGCCCCCGGGCCACCTCTTCCCTGTCCCCGACTAACTTCCCTGCACAATCGGCGGGGAAGTTATTCGGGGCCTGCAGCCACACAAATAGCAGGGATGGGACATCCATCCCCACTATTCGTGGTCTGGAATAACCTCCTGTGTGTATAAATGATCTTTTATTCTCCCTGCCTACTACACTGAAGGTGTCCAATGTGGATCTGACTTAAGTCACTACTACAATTACTACTGAACATTTGTATAGCGCTAAAAGGTGTATGCAGAGCTACACAGACATATGTAAACGATGGTCCCTGCTCATCAGAGCTTACAATCTAGTAGAGACAGACAACACAGTAGCTGTAGACATGGGATGAAGCTAGGGGGAATGGTAAGGAAACACAAATGACATCAGGTGAGTCAAGATCAGCAAGCGGCAGTGAAGAGGGGAGTTTTCAGCCTGGATTTGAAAAGGGTCAGATAAGGTGCCTGATATACAGACTCAGGTGGTTTGTTCCAGACATAAGGAACAGCAAGGTGAAAGGAACGAAGTCTGGAGTTGGCAATAGAAGAGAAGGGCACAGATAGGAGCAATTTTCCAGAAGAGTGGAGTTCCCGAGGAGGGGTGTAGGGAGAGATAAGAGAGGAGAGGTAGTGAGGAGCTGCAGAGTGAATGCACTTATAGGTCAGCAGGAGAAGTTTGAACTGGATGCAGAAACATAGGAAGCCAATGAAGGTACTTGAGAAGAGGGATAATATGAGCATGACGAATCTGGAGGAACATTAGCCGCACAGCAGAATGTTGAACAGATTGAAGGGGTGAGAGATGACTCAAAGGGAGTCCAGCAAGGAGCAGGTTACAATAGTTTAGATGGGAGGTGACTAAGGAGTGGTTAAGTGTCTTAGTAGTGTGTTCAGAAAGGAATGGGCAAATTTGGTTGATGTAGAGAAAGAAACAGCAGGTTTTAGCTATCAGTTGGATGTGTGAGGAGAAGGAGAGAGAGAAGTAATAGACGACCCCGAGGTTGTGAGCTAAGAAGACAGGGAAGAGTAGAGAGTTATCCATAGAGATTGAGAAAGGAGGAAGGGGAGAAGAGGGTTTAGGGGGAAAAGTAAGAAACTCAGGTTTGGCCATGTTCAATTTCAAGCAGCACTGAGACATCCAAGCAGAAATGTCAGAAAGGCAAGCAGCGATCTGGGGCTGGATTGACGGAGAGATTTCAGGTGTAGAAAGGTAGATCTGAGAGTCATCATTGTAAAGATGGTAAAGTCAGAAGTCCATTATCTCAGTATAATCTTTGATCAAAGTCTGTTTATGCATCTCCTGATCAATAGTGTGGGCTGGAACATATTCTGTAAAATGAAAGTAGTGCACCATCTAAAGCCCTAGCTAGGGGATGATGATTTCCACATAGTATTCCAGGCTCTAGTTCAACTCTGCCTTGATGACTACATCATCATCTTTCAAGCTTTACTAGCTTGCATGATGAAGGTCCTGAGGATGACACAAAACACAGCTATGTGATTACTACTGAAGCAAACTAAGTTTGCTCATGTCATACTCATGTTGAGGCAACTACACTGGCTTCCAATGGAAGCAAAGATGAAGTATGAAGTCTTACTAACAGTATTTAAAATAGTGCATGCACTTTCAGCTGTTTGTTTGTCTCAGCTGTTGATTGTTCATGTTTCATCCACCTGCCCTTAAGTTATGGCTTTATAGTAACGACAGATGGAGTGTGGGAGTGTTAAGATAAGTACAGTGGAACTTTTGTGAGATCATACTATATATATGCAATAATGTAACCTTTTATTCTGGTTAAAGGGCTAGAGAAAAGGAAGTCCATTGACTCTGGTTAAAGTCAGTTGTATCCAGAAGAAATGAGATAAAATGTTGATGCACTGAACGTTGTGGAGATACTTTGATTTATAATTGATTCAGATAATGTGAAACTGATGCAATTGGCATTTGATTTTAAGTATTAATTAAAAAATCAGAAAAAGTACTTTTATTGAAATATTATTAATAAAGATTAAATTTGAAAGGGAGTTTTTAAGATTGGTGATGTGAGTATCTCGCTTCTTCCCCTATGGTGATTTGAATTGCTGCATAGTGGGATTATAACCATCCTGAGGTCTTTTCTCCCTGATTATACTCTTTTGTGAAAAGTTTGTTTGAGAGAGAATGTTCAGCCATTAATGAGAAGTATTTTTAATGGTTGATGATAAAGTTGAGGGGTGTTTCTAAGGAGCGTTGGTTTTGGTTGTTGAGTAAGTTTAGCCCTTAGAGCAGTCATTTTTTGTTTAAAAAATATATAACTCATGATTGGGCATTTTCACTTTATGCACCCATGTTGCGAATTCGTTATCAAATGATATTCGTGCTATGACTGATCTTGTAAGCTTCAGAAATGCTTAAAAATACTTATGTGTCCACTATTTACTACAATGATTTCATTGGAAGATATAGACCAGAAACTATATGATTGTCTGTTTGTATGTTGTATGCCAATTGTGAATTCTATATATGTTCTTTGTAACTTGCTGTGAACTATAGTGATTAAGCGAGTAATGAGCTCTTGAAATAAAAAATTCCATATCGTCCTGCTAAATCAATCCAGATAAATGGGTTGTGTTCCCCTACCAGCAGGTTGGTGGAGACAAAGACCAATGAAAAGCACAGGTTTCAGTGATGTCATTCCATGCTTCTATCAGCCTCAACCACCAGAAATCCCTTTAGTATGTCTTTTCCAGCAGGTGGTGGATAGATTTTCTCCCCTCTGTAGAAAATCTGAAGACTGAGAGGAAGAGATTGATTAAACGCTCGTGAAGAACCACCTCAAGCTCTAAAGGGGTGACTCTCTCACTTGAGTGCGATGTGGAAGGCTCCACTAGACTGCAGTCTTTTGGTAGCCATAGTAGGAGGGAAAATTGGTTCAGCTCCACGCCCTTATCATAGTAAGGGCTTGTTGAGCAGTCACAATTAGAAGGATTTGGAAGAATCTGGAAGTTTGCCGCAGCCTCACACAATCTCAGTGCCCCCTCCCTCCTCCTCCTTCCCCCTGCTCTTTCTCAAAGATTTTCAGAAAGCTCTCAGAGTAAACTGCCTGCCAGGCACCTTTCACACAGTGATGCTTAAATCTAAACCCAGTCAGTGAAGCAGTTTCAGGGGAGTAGAGCTGAGCCTGGTATGGGTCCTCTACCCAGGTCTCTCAGGGGGTGAATACCAAGGCTTGACCATGTCATTGTCCTTGTTGGGGGCTCCCGGTTTTGTCTCTGAGGGGCACAATTTGGGGTGGACTGCTAGCGACTCTTGGTGCTTGGTGGGGGTTTCCTGCCATTTTCTGCACACATTAATAATGATTTTGCCTGTTGTGCACCTGCATATCACACAGTACTAATGCACATTCCTTCCTTAGCACCTTTAACATGTGTTCTGTAAAACTGCACTTGCGGGTCGACTCAGCCTTAATGCATGCTGTGTGATACCCTAACTCTGTCTTCTTCCAGAAAATGTTGTTTGACCTGTGGCAAGTGAGGAGCCTCATCCTTGGAGTGTGGACTTTGCCTTTCCTGTATGGCAGCTTCTGAGTCTCTCCTGAAGGGATCCAGTTAGTCCGCCCTTTCCTGTCTCAAGGCAGAAGGTGCCGGATGATGCTAAGGGTAAGGATTCCCAGCTGGCCAGAGGATCTGATGACCGTGCTGTGAGCCACTCTTCTTCCTCTAGGGGTCTGTGGGGGCTATGCCCCCTGGTGTTGGGGAGCCTTTTTCGAGAGGAGAGCGTCTGGAGGTCGGATTGTCCTCTCTGGAATTCTTTTCCTTTTTGCAAGAGGCCTGGTCTTTCTGGTGTGGAAATCCAGACCCTGCAGCCTCTGGATTGTTGGGATCAGGATGCCTCTGGATGCAGTCTCGAACCCTGAAGGCTGGATGCAGAAGCCCTGCTTGATTGCCTTTGGCTAAGCATCCCTGGCACAGGACACTCCCTGAAGATGAGGAACACTTGGAAGCTGTTCGAGATGTTGACTATGCCTTGAACCCTGATGAATCAGTGTTGGGCTCTGATGTGGAGGAGAACCTCCTATCACCTTCAGAAGACTATGAAAAGGCCAGCACAATCTGCCTGTTCTAGAAGGAGGAGGTGGTGTTGATTTCCAGGGTCTCTTGTACCTTGAACTTGGCAGATGCTTCCCACACAGAGCAGGAGCCGAAAGTACACCCGCTTCTTCATGGGGTACAGAAATCCACTACTGTCTTCCCATTTCTGGAGGTGATCATAGATATGATCCAATCCGAGTGGGACTCATCCTACTCCCTACCTAAAGGGTTAAGGGTCTTTAAGAAGATCTATGCTGTCCCCGAGGAGGAGCACAATGAGTGGTTTAACATTTCCAAGGTGGATGCACAGGTCACAGCGGTTACCAGAAGGATCACCATTCCCGTGAAAGGCGGATCGGCCTTAAAGGATGTCCTGGATCGCAAGTTTGATTCTTTGCTGAAGAGTCAATTTGCCGTGTCGGCGGCTATTCTGCAGCTGAGGCTTTGCACCAGCTTGACCTCTCAAGCTCTGCTCCAGTGGATTCAGTCTTTTCCGCCTGATGATACTCCTTCTCTCGTGGTTGGCTATGGCCTTCCTTTCTGATGCCATGTATGACCTGGTATGCCTGATGGCCAGGGATGATGCTCTGACTACTGTATCATGGTGTTGCATTTGGCTCCATCATTGGGCCAAAGAATTATTAAATATCGCTCATGTGTCAATAAAGTGGATTTTGCTTTTATTTCTTTATCTTTTTCTTATATATTTCTATTAATTAACTAACTTGAGGTCTCAGACTCTGCGGCTCTGCTATTGGGACTGAACGTCCGTTATTCTAGCAGTTTGCCCTTTTGCATCAATGACCTCATACTGAAAAGCACATATTCAGGTGACTATATTATGTTCAACTTTTTTATGTCTTTTAACAAAGACTACTTATCTTATATATGTTGCACCCGTCAATGTGAAAAAAGGACAGTTTAAGAATCCCGACGCCCTCTATGGGTACCGCTCTCGCGTTTCAGATTGAAACTTTCTTCAGGGGATACTCCTCAAACTCATAGTCCTATAAGCTTTTCAACTGAAAAAAACAGACATACATAAAAAACCAGATCCTAGTATCAAAACGTCCACCATTTTATACTAAAATTCTTACAGCTTTCCTTCTTACCACATATATTGTTATCTCTCATTCTATCTAAACAGAAAAACTAAATCTTGTTATGAACACCTTAATTACCTCTACCCGGTATCATATATAAAAACCAGTTTACCATTATCAAAATGCTGCTGCCTGCATTTCATGTAAATGTTATCGGTTTTCTCTTCAGCTCAAGAATGAAACGCCGCGCATGCGGATTGTGAACTAAGACACCGTCTTTAAAGAGGCTGGAAACTATTTCCACCTGTTGTAATTATCATACTCCTCCCATATATAGGAAAAACCACGCGATCATTACGAGTCCGTATAAGGGAGCATAAAAGTCGCTTAAAGAATAAGGTACACGAGGCCCCAATAGTGGATCACTGTATAAAGGAACATCATACATATGATCAATTACGAGTATGTGGGATAGATCAAATTATCCAAAGAAAAGGTAGTGCCGATATAGATCGGCGCCTTATTAGGCGAGAACAATGGTGGATTTTCACTTTTGATACTGTGATACCTAAAGGTTTAAATGCAACAGTGGAATGGTCTAATTGTGTTTAATGACTGGAGAGTTAGAAATAATATTTTATTTTATTATCATTGAAATAGGCCGGAGGTTCTAAAAAGGAGGGTTTGTTTAGATAGAAGTCCCTGTCATCAACATAGGTTATGAGAAGAGAAGAAATGCAGTTATGTGGGAAGTAACTATTAGAGGGGAGGAGTATGATAATTACAACAGGTGGAAATAGTTTCCAGCCTCTTTAAAGACGGTGTCTTAGTTCACAATCCGCATGCGCGGCGTTTCATTCATGGCTGCAGTCATTGGACCTCGAGCCATGGGTTCAGGACAAGTTGGTCGATGTCCCCTGCCGAGGTGAGAACCTTTTTGGCAAACCTGTGATACCCTCAGTATCAGGCTGCCCAAGCTGCCCCCCAGGGTCAGCAAGCCAAGGGCCAGGGTAATGGGCCCCGTAGACAGAGGACTCCCAAGCCTCAGGCCCCTGCTACCACTCAGCAGGGTGGGGGTTTTTGACTCCTTGAGTGTAGCCTCTCCTCCACTGCTCTCCCAACCCTGCACAGGAGGTCGCCTCGCCCTCTTTGCCCACCAGTG
The DNA here is from genome assembly GCA_033557465.1 of Ichthyophis bannanicus. Lineage (NCBI taxonomy): Eukaryota > Metazoa > Chordata > Amphibia > Gymnophiona > Ichthyophiidae > Ichthyophis > Ichthyophis bannanicus. The sequence goes on from CM066035.1 coordinate 697,870,089, forward strand.
GCCCCTTATCACCGGGGACAGTTGGGTGCTGGAGATAGTCCACAAGGGCTATGCCCTCCATTTTCACCAACTGCCTCCACCATATTTTCCAGGGGAGCCTCCCCTGCACACAGACCTTCTTCTACAAGAGCTTCATGGTCTGTTGGTGGACAGGGCGGTGGAGCCTGTGCCTCCCCACTTGCGAGGTCACGGATTCTACTCCAGGTATTTCCTGGTACCCAAAAGGACCGGTGGCCTTCGACCCATTCTGGACCTCAGGAAGCTCAACAAGTTCCTAGAGAAAGAAAAGTTCAAGATGCTTACTCTTGGAACACCTCTGCCCTACCTCCAGCAGGGAGATTGGCTATGCTCCTTAGATCTAAAGGATGCGTACACTCACATCCTCATTCATCCAGACCACAGAAAGTACCTCAGATTCATTGTGGGAGGAAACCATTATCAGTACAGAATACTACCTTTTGGCCTGACCTCCGCTCCCAGGGTCTTTACCCTGTGCCTGGCAGTTGTGGCGGCCTACCTGAGAAATCAAGGCATCTTTGTCTTTCCCTATCTGGACAACTGGCTCATCAGGGGTCAGACGTCCCTGGAGGCCAGACAAGCCACCCTCAGAACCATTGCTCTGCTTCAAAACGTGGGCTTTGTCATAAACTTCGCAAAGTCCACTTTGCTCCCCTCCCAGAACTTGGAGTTCATAGGGGCAAGGTTGGATTCTCAACTGGCAAAGGCATTCTTGCCAGAAGACAGGGCCCAAAGACTGATGGACGTGGCCAAACAGTTTCTGAATAAGCCCCTGGTCTCCGCCAGACTCTGCCTCAGACTTCTGGGCCACATGGTTTCGACAGTGCATGTGACTCCCAATGCCAGGCTCCATATGAGGCCTGCACAGTGGTGCCTTCGGACTCGGTGGTCTCAGGCCACAGGCTGCCTAAGAGACAGGATAAAGGTGTCCAGACCCCTTTTGGCCTCCCTCAGCTGGTGGCTACATCCACCCAATCTGCTGAAGGGGATGCCCTTCCAAATGCCAGAATACTCGGTGGTCCTCACCACCGACGTCTCTCTACGGGGCTGGGGTGCTCATTGTCTGGACAAGTGCACTCAAGGCCTCTGGTCTCCCTGGGAGGCAGCTCAACAGATCAATCTCCTGGAACTTCGAGCTATCTGCTTAGTTCTCAAGGCTTTTTCTCCGGCCCTGGCTCACCGCTCAGTCTTGATTCAAACAGACAACCAGGTAGCCATGTTTTATGTGAACAAACAGGACGGGACTGGGTCCAAGCTCCTTTGTCGAGAGACTCAGGACCTTTGTTCCTTTGCCCTGAAGCACAACATGCTTCTCAAGGCGGTGTACCTTCCAGTCCAGGAGAACTGCCTGGCCGACCGGTTGAGCAGAATTCTGCAGCCCCACGAGTGGCAGCTGCATCCCTTGGTGGTTCAGAAGATCTCCCTGAAGTGGGGTCTCCCTTGGGTAGATCTGTTTGCCAGTCCGCTGAACAAGCAACTGCCCAAGTTCTGCTCCAGGCAACCGCATCCTTTGAGGATAGCACCAGATGCTTTTCTGATGTCCTGGTCTCAGGGCCTCCTGTATGCGTTTCCTCCCACGCACTTGGTGGCCCGAACTCTTTTCAAGACTCTTCAGGACAACGCCTCGGTCCTGCTGGTAGCTCCCAGGTGGCCGAGGCAGCCTTGGTTTCCACTTCTGCTTCTGCTTCAGTGGATCAACAGCCTAACGCAATTCAGAAAAAGCCTCAAACATCATCTCTTCCTAAGCTATTTCCCAATCTAATTTTTTGCACAAGAAAGCATTTTACAGATACTTCCCGACCATACCATTTATCCCAATTGATACATCCAGATTTGACTAACGTACTTGAATCTTCTGTAAATAGTTAGCTAGTTTTTACATAGTTTTACCTTGTTATTCCCAAGTTTACAAATCCCTGTTACTTGTAAAATGCATTTTCAGTTCTATGTATGCATATTTTTGTTCCATGTAAACCGAGCTGATGACAATAGCGCGGTATATAAAAGATGTTAAATAAAAATAAATAAATACCTCTGGGGTTGCAACCCGACCTTCTCTCACAGCAGCAGGGTTCCCTTCCGCACCCCAATCTCAAAGCTCTCAATTTGATGGCCTGGAGGCTGCAAGGGTAGTTTGGGCTCCCTGGGGCCTACCTTAGGAAGTTGAGGAGGTTGTCCTAGCCTCTAGGAAACAGTCCACTAGGAAAACCTATGCCCTCAAATGGAAGAAGTTTTCTCTGTGGTGTCAGCTACGTACAGAGGATCCTTTCTCCTGTACTGTGCCAGTAGTGCTTCAGTACTTACTGCACTTATCAAATCAGGGACTTAAGTCCAATTCTGTTCGGGTTCACCTCTCAGCTCTAGCAGCTCACCACTCACTGGTGGAGGGACATTCTCTCTCAGGTCATCCCTTGGTGTCCCGCTTTCTCAGGGGCTTGCTTTTGCTCAAGCCCCCCATCCGTCCTCCTGCTCCTGAGTGGGAGCTGAATGTGGTCTTGCAGCAACTGACTCGCCCACCCTTTGAGCCGATGGCTACTTGCCCTCTACGCTTCCTTTCCTGGAAGACTCTCTTCCTGATAGCCCTCACCTCGGCTAGGCGAGTGAGTGAGCTTCAGGCCCTGGTCTGTGATAGACCTTACACCAGGATTTATAGGAACAGGGTAGTGCTTAGGACTCACCCAAAGTTCCTCCCTAAGGTTGTCTCCTCTTTCTACCTCAACCAGGAGGTGGTTCTTCCAACATTCTTCCCTAGGCCTCATGCTAGCCAGGCTGAAGCAGTCCTGCATACCCTGGACTGTAGGAGTGCCTTATCCTTCTTCCTTGACCGTACGCAGGGACATAGAAGGGCTACTCAGCTCTTCGTCTCCTTTGACCCCAATAAGTTGGGGTTGGCTGTATCCAAGCGTACCTTGTCCATCTGGGTGGCTGACTGTATCACCTGGGCTTACAAGGCGGCTGACCTTCCTTTGCAGGGTAGGGTCACGGCCCATCGTGTCAGGGCAATGGCTGCCTCAGTGGCTCATCTCCGCTCTGTGCCCTTGGTAGACATCTGCAGGGCTGCAACTTGGTCTTCAAGCCAGACTTTTGCGGCCCATTACTGTTTGGAGAGGGAGTCCCATAGGGACAGTGCTTTTGGCCAAGCAGTACTCCGGAATCTCTTTGAGGTTTAGGCAACTCCTGCCCTCCTGCCCTCTGTTGGGCTACTGGTGGAGGTTGTGTCCTTGAAAAGCCTTTCTTTGATGCTGTGACTAGAGGGAGTTCTCTTGTTCAGCCTGGGTTCCTGGTAGTCCAGAGCTAGGGAGTCACCCATATGTGAGGACTGACTTCCTGCTTGGTCCTGGAGAAAGAGTAGTTACTCACCTGTAACAGGTGTTCTCCAGGAGCAGCAGGAATCAGTCCTCACAACCCTCCCTCCTCCCCTTGGAGTTGCAGTTGTACATAGTTTGTTTTTACATTTTTGTGTGCTGTTCTTAGCTATGTCATTTGACTGAGGTAAGATGGCACCTTTAGGCGGGAAGGGAACCGCGCATGCGTGCCAGCATTCCCAAAGGCTTTCATGGAAAGCTGGGGAAATGCTCCGCTGGGGCTTCATCGGCGCCGATGACACCCATATGTGAGGACTGATTCCTGCTGCTCCTGGAGAACACCTGTTACAGGTGAGTAACTACTCTTTCCTAGACTCACCTCTGCCTTCCACTGGCTACCTCTAACTCTCACTCCCCTGTAGTCTTACACCAACGGTACCTTCATGTTCATTTCAAATTTCCTCTCTCCTGCTGGTATCTTTTTCAATATCATCAGTGCAGCCAGCAAGAGGAAGGGAAGAGCAAAATTAAGATGCCTCTGGAAGTACAGAACCAAGGGAGAGTCTGGAGCAAAAAAACAGATGAACTTTTGAGGGTCCCTGAGAAGGTGAGTGAGAGCAGGAGGGTGTTGCCCATCTAAACTGTAGGACAGGGATGGCCAACCTATGGCACATGCACCAAAAGTGGCACATTGTATGATTTCCAGTGGCACATTAGCAGTGGGAGTTAAGGGCTGCTTCAGGGCATGTGGAGCCGGACAGTGCGTTAGCGCGGCAGGTGAGTTTAAAATGGTGTGTACAACTGCATAAAGGGGATAGTAGATCTGATGGGATGCAATTATGGTAGATAATGGTAATAGGTGAATATTAAACAATGCAGCACAGATAACACCAATCCCTGAGGGACAGCTGCGTTTGTGGGGGCCCTTGGCTGCTGTACACAGATCACTTGGTAGCATATAGGAGTTCCCAGTAAAATCTGCTCTTAGGTGTGGCACACGCATGCAGGTTGACTGACTTTGCTGACCTATATCTGAAGGTACTGCTGCGCCACAAAAACATGTCTCCTATTGCCTCTGGTAAGCATTGCAAGCCAGATAAAAGGGCACACTGAGACTGGCTGCCTGGGACAAATGAAAAGTTCCTGCGGGCCATAGGAAACATAATGTAATCCAAATCCGTCTTTGTCTTTTAAAGCACAATTTAAACCCGGTCACTCACCAGCACAGGCAGCTTCTGTTGTCTGCTCTTCCTCAGGATTAGAGTCTTACCAAGTTCTTGCCTTACTATATATTTATTTTTATTATTATTTAACTTTGTTTATATGCCCTTGTTACAAGAGAATTACTTTCAACAAACTCCTTGCTTCATACAGCAAATAGATTGACAAAGTGCCCCCCCTTATTTATTCTCCCTTTCTGTCTTAATACTTCCATTAACACCTTATCAAATCAGACATTACATTTTATGTAAAAATGCTAAATATGTCCATATTAACATATTTTTAAAGAACTGAATGGGGATACAAGTGTAGTATGGTGCATCTGAACTAGAGCGTGAAAAAATTGGTGCATGGAAGGCAAAAGGTTGGCCACCTCTACTATAGGAAGTCCAATGCGTGTAGAGAGACCAAACTCTATTACATCCCTAGCCATCAGAGCAAGAATAATTTAAAATTGTGTTAAGAGATGTTTGGTGATTTCTTTTTGTCTTTTAGAGAGGAGAGTGATTTTTCCCTATTTTATGTCCCCCAAAGGAGATAATTTAAGAAACATTTTGGTAGTTTTCCTATTCAGAGTCTGGAGGTACTGACACAGAATGAACCTGATCTAAATTCAAAGGAGGTATTGTGATTTTTGGAGAATATTTCTGTGGGAGTATGTTACAGGAGATTACAGAGTAGTTTGGGGTACCCATTCTGGCACTGACAAAAAGAAGCAGAGGGAGTACCCCCAGGATCCTAGAAGAGGATTAAAGAAGAAGACAGTAAAATGGGATCTGCCCAGGACAAACATTAAGAGAAAGAAAGAGAATTGGGACTTTATTTGCCTTATTCTTTTCAGTTTTACCTTATTTCATTTTTTTGAAGTTGAACTTGGACAAGATAATTGTTTTATGGGTGGGAAAACAATTTGAGTCTATACCATCTGGCAAGTAAATATTGGAGGGCAAAGCTTTTAGGAGCTTGTTTTCAAAGTCGCGGTAGCGGTTTCTGATCGTTATCGGAGCCGCGGCCCCATTGAAATCAATGGGGCCGTGGCTCCGATAACGATCAGAAACCGCTACCGCGGCTTTGTAAACAAGCCCCTTAGTTGTAATCACAGATTAAAGTTTGGGGATTATCATTGATTCAACTTTGGGCCTGATTTTCATCTGGATGGTGCTATGTGCCGTGTCGGCACATAGCCCACCCGCCATCCATCTAACCCGGATTTTCAATGCAAAGTCATATGCGACCCTGGCATTGAAAATCCGGGTCTCGCTGCACAACCTGGAAGCCACAGGAGCTAGCTGGGTAGCACCGATTTTTGATGCTACCCGCTTAGCCCCTGCACCTGAAAAATAGGCGAGAAAAAACCCTTCACCTATCTTTAAGGTGCAGAGGGCTAAATGTCGAAAATCGATGCTACCCGGTTAGCCCTTTCCTCCGCCCCAGGATGCCCCTAACACATCCCGATGCTAACTGCATAGCATCTGGGCACGTTAAGGACTTATCCGGGATTTTCGAGGGGAACTACCCTTGTGGTGCCCTTTGAAAATCCCGGATATGGCATTTACATGGGTACCTAGGGCAGTCACCCATGTAAATGCCTTCGAAAATGCTACCGTTTATCATTAGAAGCCCACGTATCAATTCTTCTTAAAAATGTAGAGGCAAATTCTTTCTTTGTTGATAAAACAGTTTTAGACAGATGACCCAGGCAGTGGGCCTCTCATCTTTGGATTATTGTAAAATAATCCTGGAAAGGTTACAGCCGTTACAAAAATACAGCGGCTAAGGTGTTTCCTAGAGGGAAAAGGGGAGAGAGAAGCACATTTTTTAAAAATCTCTTCATAGTGGCTACCTATTGATCAGAGAATAATTTTTAAATTGTTGATTTCTTTCATTTAATATTGGAATTGACCCTACATATCTTTCCAGTTTTGTATCTAAATACCACCCACTTAGGATCTTTAGTTGGCTATACCATCTGCCAAGGATCTCAGAACGGTTGCAACAAGAAACAGGACAGTTAGGGCCCCTCTGATTGGAAATCAACTCCCAGTGGAGCTTTAGAATGAGCCAAGTTATATTTTATTTAGAAAAAAATTAAAGGCCTAGCTCTTTGAGGATTTATTGACAAGAAAGTAAAATTATATTGCTAAAGATTTAGGAAGGTAAAGTGATGGGATCAGTGATGGATTGATTGGATAGTGGGGATGGTGTATGTTTTTGGGAGGATGTTTATGTACTGGGTTGGTTTGTATCTTGCTTAATGTTATGCTTTATGTAGTAGTAGTATTTAAAATTGTATGTTGATTGTTTATCCTATGAATTTGTTTTAAAGTAAAGGTTTAACTTGCTAACTTCCAGGTTTGGATTTATGTGCAGGCCTACCAGGCCTGTGCCAAGAATGCCAAAATTTGGATGGAGGATGGAAATACATTTCCTGTCCTTCCATCACCCCCCACATTCCAACAGTCCTGCCCTAGACTTTTAAATCCTCCGACCCCCCTCCTCTTTCTGCCTACTCACTGATGTGATCCTAAGAGAACAGTGAACACAGGGATTAAGTCTGTAATTGCAGGTTCCAAATCTGCTGGGTTTCTGTGTGGGGGATGGGGCCTGTGAAAACAAGCTTAGTCCCTGTACTCACTGAATTCTAAAGATCATGCTGCTGGAGTGGTGGTCCAGATATTGAAGAGACAAAAGGAACAAAAAGCTTTAAGATCCGGAAGTTGGGGGAAGGAGGTGCAAGGGAAGGGCTTGGCAGTTTGTGGGATAGGAGCAGGATGGTACCAAGCTAAAAATGTGCTCTGTATGACTAACTAATCTGGTGCCTCCCCCTCCACTCAGCCATATTTAGTAACTCACTCTTTGTGAGTTTCCTGGAAGCCCAGTGATGATATCAGTGCCCCTTTTTGTACTTGCACCTTGTGCAGCTGCACCTCTTGCACAGCTCTTGGTGCGGTGCTGGGTAGGAGTAGAGGTGAGGATCGCTTGGTATCATCATGGACAGTGTCCAGGGATAGCATAAGTGAAAATTTGTTAGTATTATGTCCTGAAAATGGGCTAATCTACATGAACAAGCAGGAAGAAGTCCTCACATATGGGTGATGTCCCCGACAGAGCCCCATGTGGGAACTCTCCCCAGCTGCCACCGGAAGCTTTTGGGAGCCTCCATCATGCATGTGCGCCTGTCTTCCTGCCTGCTGCACCACCATCTTATCCTCAGACTGCTTTTTCCACAGAGCTCCACAGACGTGTTCCTGACAGCTGTTGAAAAAAGTTGTTCGTTTTGGCCCTTCAGAGTTTTCAATTTGTTGTTTTCTGCTAGTCTTTCTGCCTGTCGTTGGTGCATCATCCCTTGTTGGTGCTGGTCTATCATTTTCAGGAGTTTTTCCTCTTGTTTTCTTCTTTGTGTCTCGGGAAGTTTTTCAACTTTTTTTCTTGGGCTTTTCTTGCCTGCTGGTATTGAGCCGTTTGATTTTGTGGTGACCATTTTTCCAGTCATGTCAAAACCGGCCAGCGGCTTCAAAAAGTGCACTTGCTGTGCACGCACCATTTTGATCACCGACCATCATAATTGGTGCATCCAGTGCCTTGGCCCTGACCATGAGCCCTCTTCTTAAGTCTGTGTCTTCAAGTGACCAGGAAGGGCCTCAAGAGCCAAAAGAAGCAGAATGAGTCTCTCTTCGGGCCATCGGATTTGGCATCCTCAGCACTGGCATCAACGCCCTCAAAGGGCTCCATCGGGGCCTCAGCATCACATGGTGCCCATGCTTATTTGGAGCCAGGAGGCCATAATAGCCTGGAATGGAGGCTCCCCCTCGACACCCATTCGGAGCCTCATAAGGACTCATTGCTACTGAATGAGGTGGCCGGAGACCATGCCAAGCAAGGACACCAGAACCCTTCTGGGTGCGACGTCGAGGGCAATGGCTGGGAGTGACCTGCAGAAATACCCAGTGGGACGAATTGATTCCCAAAGCCCCAGAGGACCACAGCAATCTCCTGATGCTCTTACCATCATGGAGTAGGACATGTCCTTCCAGGACTTCGTCCGGGACATGGCAACGGCAATTCCCTTCTCCCTCGAGGTGGAGGATGAGCCAAGGGCAGAGGAACTGGAGATCCTCCAGTACCCCTTGGTGCCAAAGGAGGCTGTCAGGCTGCCTGTGCACCACATATTGCAGCAGCTCCTGCTTCACATGCGGGAGAACCCCATGACGGTGTCAGCCATCAGCCGCTCACTCAACTTAATATACCAGGTAAAAAGGCCTCAATTACCGCATCACTCCCTGGTGGTGGAGTCCACCATGCAGTGCATTGAGGACCCATTCTTCAGTGCCCCCTAGCCAGGAACAGAGGGCCCTTGATGGTTTTGGCAAGTGGTGCTTCCAGGGCTTCATGTTGGTTGCCCATATCCTGTCCTACCAGCTCTACATGGGGATGTTCTTAAAGGACATTATATGGGCTTCAATGTGTTTAACTCCCTGATTCCAAGAGTGCTTAGAGGTCTTCCACGCCCTTGTGGGCCATGGGAAGGACGTGTCCAAGTATATGGTGAGAGCCACCTACGATGCCTTTGAGTCAGTGGACAGGGTGACTGCAGTGGGCATCGGGGCATGCTGACTGGCCTAGCTGCAGTCCTCAAACCTAGGGCAGTGGGTCAAAGACAAGTTGGTGGATATGCCATGCAAGGTGAGAACCACTTTGGCAAGCCCATGGAGGAGAGAGCAGCCGAGATAGAAACCGAGCTGATGACTATCTCATGTCTCTTGTGCAAGATAGATGACCCTTCCAAGAAGAAGCACCAAGGGAATAAGCCTTTCTACAGGCTGTAGTGAAGATAGTACCAGAGCACCCAGGTGGCTCAGCCCAAGGTGCAGGCTCCATGCCAGCAGCGGCATGCCAAGCCACAGAAGGCTCAGCCTAAACCCCAGCCACAGCCGGGGGCAGGTTTTTGATGCCTTCCTCAGGAGCATAGCCCATCAGGTGGGCGGTCAGCTCATTCACTTTGTGAACAGATGGCCTCTCATCACCATGGATTCCTGGGTGCTACAGATCATGCAAGACGGGTATCTGCTGCATTTTGCCCAACTCCTGCCTCGGTTCTTCCTGTGGAGTATCCTCTTGACCTGCACCACTGTGGTCTCCTCCTGGTGGAGGTCACCACTCTCTTGGCCAACTTGGCATCGAACTGGTGCCCCCAGCTCAGGTGGGGCGGGGGTTCTATTCCCGGTACTTCCTTGTTCCCAAGAAGACAGGTGGGTTCTAGCCCATCCTGGACCTCCGGGACCTGAATCTGTTTCTGGTATGGAAAAAGTTCAAGATGGTCTCCCTGGGTACCCTGCTCCCATATCTCCTCCAGGGTGATTGGCTATGCTCCTTTGATATGAAGGATGTGTACATACACATCCCAATCCATCCTCTTCACAGAAAATATCTGCACTTTGTGGTCAGCGGTCAGCACTTTCAGTACTGAGTGCTTTCCTTTGGGTTAGCATTGACCCCCCGGGTCTTCATGAAGTGCCTAGTGGTCATCTCCGCTTTCCTATGGACTATGAGGGTCTTCGTCTTCCTGTACTTAGATGACTGGCTTATAAAGGCCTCCATGCCGGACAGCGTGTGGCACTCAGCCCACCTGATGATTCAGGTGCTCGAGCAACTGGGGTTTGTCATAAACTACCCCAAGTCTCATCTCTGGCCGTCACAGCAGCTCAAGTTCATCGGGGCCCTCCTCAACACCATGCAGGCCCACGCCTTTCTCCCACAGGACCGCCTATAGTGACTCAGAGGTGGTTTCTGCTGTCCGTCAACAGCAGCACACAATGGTGCAAGGGATGTTGGGCCACATGGCTTCCATAGTGCATGTGACACATTGGCCCATCTCCAAATGCGCCATGCTCAGTGGACTCTGCTCACTCAGTGGCGGCCTGCAGATGCAGGGTCTGTGGTCAGAACAGGAGAGCCTGCACCAGATAAACTTTCTGGAACTGTGGGTAATCACAAATGCCCTCAGTGTGTTCCAATACTGTAATAATCACTCCATGTTAACCCACTAATAATCAAAGTGGAAAACTGTCTTCCAGTCAGAGAACTGTTAATTAAACAATATAACTTATAGCTCCCAGGACGTCTCAGAACTCAACGGCGCTCTAAATTGATAGCTTACTTGTAAGTAAAGCTTCGGCGCCTAATAGCATCAACGACAGAACCTGGGAGTTTTTTTCATTTATCTGTTGCTTTCAGAAAATCAAAGTGTTCAAAAAATCACCAGTTCTCCTCCACCTCTGTGTCAGAAGCTATAAAATTGAAAACTCTTATCTGAATTGATCTTCCTCTATGCCTCCCTTACGCCTCCCTTGGCGCCTCTATAGCGTTTCACTCCGAATAGGAATTTCTTTAGGAGGGTTTGCTCAACAATTGCTACCCGCGTTCCACACTCGACTTGTCTGAACTGTTGAAGGATGTCTGTCGATGCAGTGTTCCAGGCACAACTGGCAAACCAGGTTGCCCTGATTCAGATTGACAATCAGGTGGCAATGTTCTGTGTCAACAAGCGGGGAGGCATGGGATCGTACTCCTGTGCTGGGAGGCAGTGCACCTATAGAAGTTCACGGTGACTTACCTGTCTGGAGAACGCAATACTCTGGCAGACCATCTCAGCAGGGACCTCCAACCCCACGAATGGACCCGCAACAGGAGGGTGGTGGAGTGTATCTTTCAGGAGAGGAGCAAACTGTTGGTGGATCGCTTTGCCATGCCTCACAATGCCCAGGTGGATCACTTTTGCTCCCCGATGGCTTCCAGAGACTGGCTGACCTCAGATGCCTTCTTCCTGAGCTGGGGAATGGGACTGCTTTACGCATACCACCCCCCCCCCCCCAATCCTGATGGTGCTGAAGATGTTACTGAAGCTCCAGGCAGAAGGGGGTCCATGATACTCATTGCTTCATACTGGAGCAGACAACCATGGTTCTGCCTGTTGCTCCAGCTCTCTAATCGAGGGCCTCTTCAGCTGGGGTGTGATCCCAATCTCATCTCTTAGGAGTGTGGGACTCTGCTGCATCCCAATGTCAAGTCCCTGGCCCTCACAGCTTGGAAGCTGAGCGAGTAGTTCTGTCGGAGCTCAACCTGCCAGGAGAGGTGACCAACATCCTCCTGGCCTCCTGTAGGGATTCAATGCACTGCTCCTATATCTTCAAGTGGTGCAGGTTCACGCTGTGGTGCACAGATAAGGCACTGGATCCTTTCTCCTGCTCAATGGAAAGCTTGCTGGAGTACCTCCTGCATCTTTCTAACTTGGACCTGAAGTCCAACTTAGTTCGAGTCCACCTGAGCACGATAGGTGACTATCACCATGACTTGGAGGAGGAAGCCCATCTTGGCTCAGCCTCTGTTGGCTCATTTCAGGCAGGGCCTGCTCCTGTCGAGGCCTCTGATTAAACCCCTGCTGGTGGCATAGGATCTGAATGTGATGTTGGGGCAGCTCATGTTGGCGCCTTTCGAGCCTCTGGCAACCTGCCTGCTGAAAGTTCTGACCTGGAAGGTCATTTTTCTCATGGCTCTCACCTCAGCTCACTGAGTTAGTGAGCTTCAGACCTTGGTGGCTCACCCACCATACTCAAGGTTCCATCACAACCGAGTGGTACTGCATACCCATCCACACTTCTTGCCCAATGTGGTCTTGGCTCTTCACCTCATCCAGTTAGTGGTATTGCCCACCTTCTTTCCCAGGTCTCATGTCAGCAGGGCAGAGGCCCAGCTGCACAGGTTGGACTGTAAATGTGCGCTGGCTTTCTACCTTGAGTGGACAAGTCCGCACCATTGTTCTACACAGCTTTCTTCTTCTTTGACTACAGCTTTCTTCTCCTTTGGCTGTCTCCTAATGCATGCTGTACATTTGGGTTGTGGATGGCATTTCCTTTGCCTTTGCTGAGGCAGGTCTCAGCCTCGTGGGTCATGTCATGGCCCACAATGTCTGGGCCATGACTGCATCTGTGTCCAATCTGTGCTCGGTCTCCACAGAGGAGATTTGCAGGGCTGCCACATGGTCCTCTGTCCACACCTGTACAACCCCCTACTGCCTGGATGGGGATTCCTGGCATGACATAAACTTCAGCCATAACTTCAGCCAAGCCATACTCTGGCATCTGTTTGGGACTTAGGTTCAACTCCTTCCCACCGGCTCTTTTGTCCATCCAGGCTACCGAGTCGTCTTGGTGTGGATGTCTGCAGTGGACATTGAATTGGTCGAGCCCTGAAGGGGGACTATACATGTTTCTTCCGGTTCTTATTGCCCTGCTTGTGCTGTTTTCCTGTTCGGTAGTCTGTAGCTTGAGAGTCTCATATATGAGGACTTCTTCCTGCTTGTTCATGGAGAAAGTGTCATTACTCACCTGTACCAGGTGTTTTCCATGAACAGCAGGAATAAATCTTCACAGCCCTCCCACCTCCCCATGGAGTTGTTTTATGGCTACTAACTTTTGTATTCTATGGAGGATAAGATGGAACCGTGGCAGGTGGGAAAGCAGGTGCACATGCACAATGGAGGCTCCCTAAAGCTTTTGGTAGAAGCTGGGGAACATTCCCACATGGGTCTCCATCGGGGACATCACCCATATGTGAGTATTTATTCCTGCTGTTCACAAAGAACACCTGCTACAGGTGAGTAACTACACTTTATACACTCAATTCTCGTTATTCGCGGGAGATAGGTTCCTAGAAAACCCTGTGAATACTGAAATCGCGAATACTGAACCATTGCTACCTATCAACATAAAAAATATTTCTTTGTAAAAAACAGCTTACTTACCAAGGGAGAGGTTGCTGCCATTCTATGGAGTGGGTGATGGAGATGGCGAGATGGATGGCAGCCAGTGGAACTCTTTTGCATTATAGGGTGCAGGCAAGGTGGATGAGATGGTAAATGATAAAAAAGTGTTATGCACAGATGTCCTCCAGGGTGTCATTGTCAAAAGAGGGGAGCAATTGGTGGAAAACAGCTCCCAAGGGAGAGGTTGCTGTCATTCTATTTCTTGCATCAGGATGCCTTCTTTGGATTTGGGAGGGCACAGTACTTTTTTGAGTCCTCTCGACCTTAGCTGCCCTGAAAATAACCAAGGGAGAGGTTGCTGCTATTCTATAGAGTGGATGAAGATGGCAAGATGAACAACAGCTCACCATCTGCAAAATCAATTGCCTCCTCCTCTGTAATGAGCCCTGCATGAGTGGTTGAAGGTGTGGGAGATATTTTGCCTGAACTGGCTTGAAGTATTGCATCAGGATGCTTGTTTGGATTTCTACTTCAATTCTTTCAGCATCTCAATGTGGGGAAGAAATGTGGCTTTGAGTTCCCTGGTGATGGCCCCACCCTATAAAATACTATCCCCCCCCCATGTTATATGTTACACCGCTTTGACCCGGTGAAAAGCGGTATATAAATGCAGTTAAATAAATAAATAAATAAAATAAATAAACTTTATTTTTATTTTTTTAGCCAAAATTTCCAAAATACAAACCTTTACATGTGTCGTACAAACAGATATACCTAGTCCAACTGGTTACATCTTATCCCTTATATAAAAGAAACATCATGCTTCTTAAATACTATGCTCTATCTTAACATCATTCTTTAACCTCAATCTCCAGGAACAAGCAGGAATGAGTCTTCACATATGGGTACGTCGCTACTGACGGAGCCTGCGCGGGAACGCTCCCCAGCGTCCAATCAGAAGGCTTTTGGGAGCATCCCACAGCGCCTGCGTGCTGCCTTCCCGCCTTTCCAAATGTCTCTCCTCAGTTGTTCTTTTTCCGCGGAGCCAGCAGGTCGTGTTCCTGTCTCCACAGAAGAATTTCCTTATTTTTTTTTTATTTCTTTTCTGTCGCGTCTGCCTTCCTCGATGCTATACCGGTACCGCCGGTTCTCATTCTTTTCTTTAAAAAAAAAAAAGACCCTTTTTCAAATCATTTTTCTTCAGGTGTACTTCAGTTTTGGGCCTTAGGCCCAAAACCCTTTTCCTTAAATATGGAAAAGCCTGCCTCAGGATTTAAGAAGTGCACAAAATGTGGCGGTACTATCTCCGTCACCGACACCCATGACTGGTGTCTAAAATGTTTAGGCCCTGACCATTCCATTAAAGATTGTGTCTCCTGTTCCATGATGTCTAAGAGAGGTCGACAGAACCGAGCTGCCAAGCTCAGTACCCTGTTTCCCTCTGATGCAGCTTCGGTGGCATCGACGTCTTCCAGGGCTTCTTCTTCCTCACATGGATCTCAGGTAACTAAACATAAATCCAGCCGGTCCTCGAAGGGAAAATCTCCTTCTAAGCATTGAGATGCCCCTGGCCTTGCCCTCGAGGACTCTGCACCGGCAAAATTACCCCAGCGGGAGGCTTCGGCTTCTAAAGCATCATCATCAGGGTTCCAGGATGATCTAGATGGCGTGGCCTCAACAGATCTCCTGGTGCCATGCTCTGGGGTACCGGTGGCTTCCACCGGTACCGACTTCCAGGCATTGGCGGCGTCGATGGATCAGAGGATTCTGTCCATCGAACGCAGTCTGGCGGCTTTCCTTGTGGCATCGATGCCCGTGGTACCGCAACAGACTACTCCTCTGGTACCGGCTCCAGTATCGCCATCGGCACTAATTCCAGTACCAGTGGCATCGACATCGACATCGGTGTCAGCTATGCCAGTACTCTGCCCTCTGCAGCCCTCCGGTACCGATACCCCAGTACCGGTGATTCCCGATACTTATCCCAGTCAGTACGGGTATCGGGCTTTGCAAGAGCATCCCGACAGACGATACTTCGATTCCTCTGATGACTCTGAGGATTCTGAAGAGTCTGTCGATGCAGCGATGTTTCTTCCACAGGAGGAGTCCTCTCCTAAACGAAGGATGTCTCCTCCAGAGGACTTGTCTTTTCAAGACTTTATCAGAGAGGTGGCTCGGTGCCTCTCTATTACAGTAGCCCCAGAGTCAGAGCCTAGAGCTAAGGAGTTAGATATTCTACAGTATCCTAAACCTCCTAAAGAGGCAGTTACCTTGCCTATTCATGAGATTCTGTATGATCTCATGTTAAGGATGTGGGAAGCACCTCTAACCACCTCTCCTCATTCTCGCAGGTTGGACACCATGTATCGTGTCCCTCCTTGTCCTGGTTTCCATATAACTCAGCTTCCTCACCACTCTATTGTGGTTGAGTCTGCAATGAGAAAGATTAGAAGTGCCAAGAGACATGCCTCTAATCCTCCAGGACGTGAATGTAGAACCTTGGATGCTTTTGGTAGAAGAGTCTTCCAAGCTTCCATGCTTGCTGCGAGAATTAATTCTTATAGTCTCTACATGGGAATGTTCTTAAAAGAAGTCACTGACCATTTGCAGACTTTAAGTCCTTTTATGTCTGACAATAAAAGGCAGGAATTTCTCGCTGGGCTCAAACATGCCCAGGATATCTCCAAATTCTCCAACCGTGCAGCTTTCGACTCCTTTGAATGCGTAAGCAGAGCCTCAGCTATTGCCATAGGTGCACGTAGGATTGCTTGGCTTCAAGCATCTGATTTGGAGATCTGGGTCCAAGATGAATTGGGAAATATCCCTTGTACAGGTGAGAATCTATTTGGTAAGGATTGGCAAGCAAAAGCCAATCAGATGGATGCTGAAAATTCTGCTTTGGATAGACTATCCAAATCTACAGCTGCTCCTGCTAAGAAAAGGTTGTTCAAAGAAAACACCTTTTTTTTAAAAAGGGAAGATCCTATCCTGCTTATAGTCAGAGAGCATCTTCTGCAGCTCAGTTCCCTTCCAAACGTCAGCAATCTGCCAAACAGACCAAGGCAAAGGCTGCGAGGCCTGCTCCAGCCCAGCAATCTCAGCCCCCTCAGGGTCTTTGATTTTCTGCTAGAGAACTTAGCCTTCCTGGCTCTAGAAGGACCAGAGCCCTCCACCATTCCAGGAAGGTTATGTCACTTTGCTCCCAGATGGGGGCAAATCACAGCAGAGCATTGGACACTCTCCATCATAAGAGAGGGGTACAAACTTCATTTTTCCAGCTTGCCCCCTCTCACAAGAGTGCACCAGTTCAATTCTCCAACCTCCCTCCTCAGCTTGTTAGAGCAGGAGGTTGCCACTCTTCTAGCCCAGGGGGAAATAGAGGAAGTGCCTTTTCAACAACAGGGCACAGGGTTCTACTCCCCTTATTTTCTTATCCCAAAGAAAACAGGGGGCTTCAGACCCATTTTAGATCTCAGAGAGTTGAACAGATTCCTAGTCAAAGAAAAATTCAAGATGGTTTTTCTAGGAACTCTGCTGCCATACCTTCAGAGTCAGGATTGGCTTTGTTCTCTAGATCTCAAGGATGCGTTCACTCATGTTCTCATCCATCCAACTCACAGAAGGTTCCTTCGGTTCCTTTTCCGGGAGAAGCACTATCAATATAGAGTGCTCCCCTTTGGCCTGGCCTCTGCACCAAGGGTGTTCACAAAATGCATGGCAGTGTTTGCTGCTTTCCTATGCACCCTGGGAATATTCGTCTTCCCTTATCTGGACGACTGGCTCATTCGAGCTCCCACTCAATCAGAGGCCAAGACTGCTCTAACCTGCACTATGAGTATCCTTCAATATTTAGGGCTGGTAATAAACATCCCAAAATCCAATTTGATCCCTACCCAGTCCCTGGAGTTTATAGGGGCGTTGCTGGATACCACAAGGGCAAGGGCCTATCTTCCTCAGGCCCGCTGCCTTCGCTTGATGCAGTTAGCTTCTCAAGCAGAGTCAAAACCCCTACTAACTGCTCGAGAACTGTTACAGTTGCTAGGCCACATGGCATCCACCGTTCATGTGGTACCATATGCTCGCCTTCACATGAGAGCAGCTCAGTGGACTTTATCCACCCAATGGACCCAGGCATTAGGCTGCCTGTCAGACAAAATAGCAAACACAAGTCGCCTCATTTTGTCCCTCCAGTGGTGGAAGTCCCCTCAAAATCTGTTGCTGGGGTGTCCCTTTCAACAGCCTCTAACCCAGGCAACACTTACAACAGATGCTTCTCCAATGGGCTGGGGAGCTCATCTTCAGGACCTCTCCACCCAGGGCATCTGGTCCCCACAGGAGACTTGTCTACATATCAATCTCTTGGAACTCAGAGCAATCTTCCTTGCTCTACGAGTTTTCCACACCCTGCTCAGCCACAAGACAGTCCTTGTCCACACGGACAATCAGGTAGCCATATTCTATATAAACAGGCAGGGAGGAACTGGCTCTCTGTCGCTTTGCAACGAAGCTCTACGACTGTGGGCCCTCGCCAGAGAGCATCACATTCATCTTCTGGCAGTCTATCTTCCAGGTGTTCAAAACTCTTGGGCAGACAGACTCAGTCGAGTTCTGCTTCCACACGAATGGTCCCCTACATATGGACCAGGTATCCAAGATTTTTCAAATTTGGGGAACCCCGGACATAGACCTCTTTGCAAGTCCGTGGAATGCCAAACTTCCCCGGTTCTGTTCCAGAACTCCGGCTCAGGGGGCTCAGGCAAGGGATGCTTTCCTCCTTCATTGGGGTCAAGACTTCCTGTATGCCTTTCCACCCATTCCCCTAATTCCCAAAACCCTGTTCAAGCTTCAGAGAGACAGAGGCCACATGATTCTCATAGCTCCACATTGGCCACGGCAAGTGTGGTACCCTCTGCTTCTACATCTCTCTCAAGCTCCCTCCCTAGAGTTAGGGTCTGCTCCAGACCTCCTCTCTCAGGAGGACGGAAAATTGTGGCATCCCAATCCCCAGTCTCTGCATCTCAGGGCTTGGTTGCTGAAGGCCTAGATCTCCAGGATCTTCATCTTTCTCAACAAGTGAAAGATGTTCTTTATGCTTCCAGAAAACCTTCCACTAGACGTTCTTATGCCTTCAAATGGAAAAGGTTTACCATCTGGTGTTCTGAAAAGGGTCTTAACCCCCAGGCCATACCTCTGGAATCGTTGCTGGAGTATCTCCTTCATCTGTCTAATGCAGGCCTTAAGACAAATTCAATAAGAGTCCATCTGAGTGCTATTGCAGCTTCCCTCAAGCCTCTAAATGGACAACCTGTTTCCTCTCATCCCCTTGTAGCAAGGTTCATGAGAGGCCTCCTTTTAACAAAGCCTCCCATTAGACCACCTCCGGTGGCATGGGACTTAAATTTTGGTTCTTGGTCAGCTTATGAAGCCGCCTTTTGAACCTTTAGCTACTACCTCCTTGAAATATCTTTCTTGGAAGGTTATCAATCACAAGGTTGCAATCACATCAGCACGCCGCATCAGTGAATTGCAAGCACTAGTAGCTAATCCACTTTATACAAGGTTCCATCATGACAAAGTGGTCCTTAGCACTAATCCACACTTTATGCCTAAGGTGGTCTCGCCTTTTCACCTCAACCAAGAGGTCTACCTACCTGTCTTTTTTCCAGGGCCTCATGCATCAAGTGCAGAGAGAAATCTTCATACCCTGGACTGTAAAAGAGCTCTAGCTTTTTACTTACAGAGGACACAACAACATAGAAAGTTTTCTCAACTCTTTGTTGCTTTTGATCCTTCTCATTTGGGACAACCAGTCTCCAAGAGAACACTTTCCAACTGGATTGCCCAATGTATTTCTTTCGCCTATCAGAGCAAGAACATTTCTCTGGAGGGCCATGTCACAGCTCACAATGTGAGAGCCATGGCAGCCTCAATGGCTCATCTGAACTCTGTGTCTATCGACGACATCTGTCGAGCAGCCACTTGGGCCTCGGTTCATACCTTCACAGCCCATTACTGCTTGGGCAAGGACTCCCGCCGCCGCCGCCGGGATGCCTTGTTTGGTCAGGATGTTCTCAAACACCTGTTCCATACTTAATCAACTCCTACCCACCATCCCTCATGGGATGCCAGAGATCCAGGTGGGGAAGTGCAGCCCTGTCCCAGGGACACACAACTTATGGGCTCTCTCCCTGGCATCAAAAGCTAGGGAGTCCCCATATGTGAAGACTCATTCCTGCTTGTTCCTGGAGATAGCACAGTTACTTACCTGTAACAGGTGATCTCTGGGAACAGCAGGAATAAGTCTTCACAACCCACCCACCTCCCCTAGGAGTTCTCTCTCTCTCTCTCTCTCTTCCTTTCCCTCTCTCTCCCTCTTTGTCTCAGCTATAAAACTCAACTGAGGAGAGACAGTTGGAAAGGCGGGAAGGCAGCACGCAGGCGCTGTAGGATGCTCCCAAAAGCTTTCTGATTGTGAAGCAGGAACCCTGTCTCCCACACCCTCGGAAGGAACACACAGACAGACTTGAATGCAAACAGAATCTTTTATTGTGTACATAGACTCAGATAGACAGAGCCGGCACCCTGGACAAAAGATCTGAGACCCCAAATGACGTCCCACACTGTCTTATATACAGTACATTCTCAAATCCCCTTGCTACCTTCCCATTCGCCCCAGGTATCTCTTCTTCACCAATCGGTAGCCCCTGAAGGGGGGAACAGTGGGCTCTCATAAAGCATTCCCGAGTGACCTGTTTAGACTGGTATGCTCTGGTCTACTGGTTTTCTGGGCGAAAGGGTATGTGTAAGTGCTGTTTCACTGCAGCCCAAGCGGGGGGTTGGGGAGGGGGCTTTCTCTCACAACTGCCTTTCTGGCTGCCTCAATTGGACGCTGGGGAGCGTTCCCACGCAGGCTCCGTTGGTACCGACGTACCAATATGTGAAGACTTCTTCCTGCTGTTCTCAGAGATCACCTGTTACAGGTAAGTAACTGTGCTTTACTGGTCCCTAGCACACCGTATGTCTATACTCATCCATTACCTTCCATTCCATTTACTTTATTTAGTGTGAATTATTAATCTTAGATATCCCCTCATCTCTGTAATACATATGGACATTAACACTCCATCCTTTCCCCCTTCTGCTTTTTTGTTGTTGATAAGCTTTTCCCTGCACTCTTCCCAATACCTCTACCATTTCATATGTTATTAAAACAAGGTTATTAAAACAGTTGGTGCATGACTAACTATACCTCTTACAAAAATACATAGGATTATTGTCCGTTACAGGCTGCACTATTATTCCATGAATAAACCTTCCCTATCAATATGCAACCTGTCTCCTCCCCTTGGTCTTTTTAGATTGTAAACATTTATTTATTTATTTATTTATTTATTTAACAGTTTCTTATATACCGCCCCTTCCAGAGATCAGGGGCGGTTCACATCGAACAAGAATCAATATACTTCTGTATATTTTACATGGAACTTGTGTCAAGTCTTTTAACTGAAACATTACATCACAATCCTTTTAACCATGAACATCCAATGAAATCCTCCAACATGAGCCCCTCAACCTATCCGATTCAACCTCACTTTCTCCCCTTAATTTACCCCCCACCGTCCTGCTCCCCCTTCCCCACCCGCCTCCCTCCTCCTCCTCCCCCCTTCCCCACCCCTTACCTCCTCCTAGTCTCTCCCCGCCCCCTCTGTTCCCTAAATTACCTACCACTATTCTAACCCTAAGCCTCCCCTCCCCCTCCCCCCTCTCCCCCCTCTCTGCCGCTTCTGCCCCATCCTCCCACGCTCTCTCTCTTAGCCATTTCCACATCCCCTCCCACCGCCTCTCTGTTTTTTCCCCCTTGCCCTGTTTTTTCCCCGTGATTTTGTACATAAGATAAATGTTTGACATCCTCCTCGAATAGCTGCTCATAGATGGTAGAACCAGCCTATTCCAATGCCCTGCAATTTCACATCTGGCCGCCGTGACACAGTGCCAAATAATTGTCCACTTTCCTCCCCACTGCCCATTCTTCTTTTGCAGGAGACACGTTTCAGGGGTCATCTCTATGGGGGCTCCCACAATGGTGTTGATTATATCCCCTATTCTCCTCCAGTACCTTTGAATCACAGGACAGGACCACCACATATGCATCCATGTACCCTCTTTACCACACTGCCTCCAACATTCATTTGACCGCAACACCCCCACTTTATATAACCGCTCAGGTGTGAGATACCACCTACTCAACACCTTAAATCCATTTTCTCGCAGGGCCGTGGCAATAGTGAACTTAGCAACTCCCCTCGCCACTTCCTCCCATTCCTCCACCCCCCACTCCACCCCCAGGTCCCTTTCCCATGCTTCCATATAGCTCAATTTCCCCACCCCCCTCGCTATTAGCCTTTTATATATTCTAGACAACATGTCCTTCTGCCCCATAGACCCCAAACACGCCCCCTCAAACCAGTCTACTCCCCCTCCTCCACCCCGTCCCTTCCATTTTTTATTAAGCAAAGATACCATTTACGTATACGCATATCTGTCTACTTCCTGCAGCCGATATAAATCTCGAATACCTTCAAAGCCCCTTATCTCCTTCCCCACTACTATCTGTGAAACCTGGCTCAAACCCTGCTCCGCCCATCTCCGCAATACTACACTGCTCGGCCCAACTCCCTTCTCACAACTCGCCTGGAGGGACATAGTGGGTGACCATTTCTTATCCCCCACCATCTGTTGCCTGTTCCGTTGCCATATATTTAAAGTATGCGCAACAAAAGGATTACTCCCCCTCTCCCCTTTCCCTCCCCATATTAACCTTTCCAGCTCTCCGGGCCTAAATTCCACCACCTCCATCCTCACCCAATGCTTAGAAGGTTCCCTTAACCATGCATAGATCCCTCTAAGCTGCGTTGCCCTATAATATAATGTAAAATTGGGGACCCCCATCCCTCCCTCCATCCCCTGTGTTTGTAATGTCCGTGCCGCCACCCTAGGCTTTCTCCCCCCCCTCCCCCATATAAAAACTTCCACCTGTTTTTGAACCTTTTTAAAGACTCTGCCTGGTATCTCTATGGGTAGCACTTGGAAGTAGAACAGAAACTGAGGCAGCAACATCATCTTAATAATTGCCATCCGTCCAAACCAAGAGTAGTACCCCCTACTCCATCCCGCCAGCTGTGACTCCAATTGTCCTAGTATCCTTTTATAATTTAAGTCAAATAAATCCCCCAGGTTCCTCCCCACCTGTACCCCCAGGTACTGAATCGATTTCCGCGCCCATTTAAAAGGAAACCGCTGTTGGATCTCCCTCTGCTGATCCTCCTCTCCGACTACGTTCAGGATTTCTGATTTTCCCCAGTTAATTCGGAACCCTTCCACCTCCCCGTATTGCTGTATCTCACCCCTTATAGCTGGTAACGTCTCCCCTGGATTCGTAATTGTCAACAAGATGTCATCTGCAAAAAGCGACATCCGATACTCTGTTTGTCCCACCTGTACCCCCTTTATCTCTTGACTAGCCCTTATCCTAGCCGCCAAAGGCTCCAGCGATAATGCAAAGAGCAGTGGGGATAGCGGGCATCCCTGCCTCGTTTCCCTCTTCAATGGGAAGAATCCTGAGTACCCTCCATTTACTTTCATACATTCCTTGGGGCACGCATACAAAACTTTAATCCAGTTCCCAAACTCTACCCCGAGCCCCATGGTTTGCAGTACCGAGAATAGAAAATTCCATGACACCTGATCGAATGCTTTTTCAGCATCCAATGAGACTAAAAATGTGGGATCTCCCACTCGCTTTGCCGCCCATATCACATTAAGCACCTTCCTAATGTTATCCGCCACCTGCCTCCCCGGGATGAAGCCTGCTTGGTCCTCATGTACTAACTTGCCCAGGACTTTATTAAGCCACGTTGCTAACACCCGTGCCAACAACTTCGCATCATGATTTAACAGCGAAACTGGTCTATAGGATGCACATTCCTGCGGATCTTTTCCTTCCTTATGTATGAGGGTTATACCTGCCCAACCCATCGTCTCTGCCAACCGCTCTCCCCGCCTCGCTGCATTAAATACTACTGTCAATGGTTGCACCAACAGAGTCCCAAATTTTTTATAAAAACCCCCGTCAGCCCATCTAGTCCCGGGGCCTTCCCTATCTTCATCTCCTTAATCGCCCTTAGCACTTCCTCCGTTCCTATCTCTCTCCCCAGACTCTGCTGCTCCCCATTCTCCAGCCTCGGCAACCCCACTTCTTCCAGGTACTGATGGACCACTTCCTCTGACCCCTCTGCCTGAGCCTCATAAAGCTTTTGATAAAATGCTGCAAACTCTTCTCTGATCTGATGATCCTCTCTCACTATCCCCCCTCTTCCTCTAATTTGAATAATGCGATTCCTTTCCTTTCTCTTTTTCAATTGCCTAGCCAGATACTTCCCCGCCTTATTACCCCCTTCAAAGAAGTTCTGCCACAGTAGTTGCAAATTATATCGTATCCGCCCCTCCTCTAGCGCATTTAATTTAGCCCTCACCTCCATCACCACACCTCTGACCTCCCCTCCATCCCCCTGGGCATCCCTCTCTTCCAGTTCCATTAGTTGTTGCCTTAACTGTAGTTCCTGCTCCTCCTCTTTATTCTTGCCCCCCACTTTATCAACACCCCCCTGACCACTGCCTTAAACGCGTCCCAGACTCCTCCCTCTTTCACCTCCCCCCCCCCTTCTGTTCGAAATATTCCGGTATTAACTGTTCAACCTCTTTTACCACCCTCTTATCCTCCAACAGGCCTTCATTTAACCTCCAAAATTGTCCCCCTTTATTTTCCCCCCTCACCCTCACCGTAACTACCATTGGTGCATGATCCGACCAAGTGATGGGCTCAATCAACCCACCCTTAATCCTGCCTGCCAATTCCTTCCCCACCCAAATAACATCTAATCTCGAATATGTACCATGGACCACCGAGAAAAAGGAAAACTGGCGCTTACCTGGGTTCATCAGTCTCCATGCATCTATCAAG
The DNA here is from genome assembly GCA_033557465.1 of Ichthyophis bannanicus. Taxonomy (NCBI): domain Eukaryota; kingdom Metazoa; phylum Chordata; class Amphibia; order Gymnophiona; family Ichthyophiidae; genus Ichthyophis; species Ichthyophis bannanicus. The sequence goes on from CM066035.1 coordinate 697,894,414, forward strand.
TCATTCTCACTCACAAAGCCATGATATCTCTTTCTATCCGCCCTTCGCCCCTCCCTCTTCCCCGTCGTATCTCTCCCCACATCCCAAGGTAAGTTGAAGTCACCGCCACATATCATTGCCCCTTCTCCCATCACCGCCACCTGCTTTCCTAACTCCTCCCAAAATTCTTTCTGTGTTCCTGTCGGCGCATACACGTTCACCACACAAAACCACTCCTCCCCGACTTTCACACGCATCAGCAAATACCTCCCCCACTTGTCTCTCACTACCGACTGCACTTCCATTTTATTCTCCCCACTTATTAGAACCACCACCCCTCCCTTCTTCCGTTCCCATAAATTTGAGGCGAATATGCACTCCCTGAACCCCTTCGGCTGCACTAATGATTCATGTTTTCTTTGCAAATGTGTCTCCTGCAACATTACAATCGCTGCCCTATGCCTTGTTAGCTCTTTATACAATTTCTGTCTCTTCCAAGGTGAATTCAACCCCATCACGTTTAACGTGACAATTTTTAAAACCTCCTCCCTCACTACACCCCCCTGCCCCCCGACTCTTTGCCCCTCCGCCCCCCCCTGCCACCCCCTCCCTTCCCCGTCCCTCCTCCCCCCTGCCCCGCCTCCCTTCCTTCCTTATGCCCTTTCCCTCGTCTACCTCCCCCCTCTCCCTCCTTCCCTTCCCCCCTCCCCCTCCTCCCCTCTCCTCCTCTCCAATTTGGAGCTCTGACTTCCAAGCCTGTGACCGAAGATCAAACCACCTCCTACCCTCGCCTCTTCTATCCCCCCTTCTCCCCCCTTCCTTCCCCCTTACATCTACCCCCTCCCTTCTTCCTTCTCATTTCCTTCCCACCCATACCCGTCTGACCTCCCCCCTCTCCCCCTCTCTTCATTACCTCTAACTGTTCCCCAAAACCCTGTTCATCATGTATATCATACAGTTCAAGATCATCTGCTGTCAGCCACTTCAGCCAGCTTCTTCTCCCTCTCCACTCCTCACCGGCGCTCCTCCACCAGTCTCGCAAATCTTCTCTCTCCTTCAGCTGCTCTGTGACATCTCAAACTCTCCATCTTAGTGCCCATGGCACTTCCGTCCGCTGTCTTAGCTGGACTTCTAGCTTCTTCCGGCAGATTCTCAGCTCCCAAATCCTTTAGCGCTCTCCAGGCTTCTGCGCTTGTCTTTACTTTCCTCGAACGTCCCTGCACAGTTATTAATAATCCAAAGGGGTACAGCCACTTGTATCTCAGGTCAGCCATCCGCAAATAGGCCGTGACCTCTTTTATTTCTCGTCTGCGCTGGAGTGTCCCCTGGGACAAATCCTGAAACAGTTCCAGTTTCTATCCTTCCCAATGGAAGTGTCTTAACTTTCTCGCTGCTCCTAATATACGCTCCTTCCACTTATAGGACGCCAAGCAGACTATTATATCTCTCGGGCGGTTGTCCCTTATGGGTCGCAGGCCTCTGTGGGCCCTTTCGATTTTCAGCTGCGCTCCTTCCTCCTCTTCTGTACGTTCCCCCTCCAGGATTTCTCCAAATATTTTTTTGTGCCACCATTTCACAGTTCCTATACTTGGGATCCTCCGGTACTCCCCTCACTCTGATATTGCATCTGCGTGACCGGTCTTCCAGGTCTTCCGCTTTTGCCTGCAACTCCTCTTGCACCTTGCGCATCTCCTCCCATCGTTTCTGAATTTGCTCCAGCACTGGCCCATGCTGCTCCAGCTGAGTCTCCAAATCCTCTACACGGCCCCCCAGTTCTGTTATGTCTTGCTTGATGGAATGTAGGATCTCTTTGAGCTCATTTCTAACTCCTCCGATTTCTTCCTTTAAATCCTCTTTTAGTTCCAGAAGTCACTGCTTGATTTTTTCAGTCATTCCCATAGGCTCATCTTCTCCCACCTCTTCCTCGCGTCCCGGCGAGAGTTCCCCCACTGCCTTGCCCATCTTCTCACCTTCCTTTCCTCCTCTTGAGTGCACATAGGCAGAGCGATACTCTGCTAGCTTTTTCTTCACTGCCCCCTCTCTTTTTGCTTTTTCCATGCTTTAGCTTTAGATGATCCTCCTCTTCGTTCCTCTGGTGTCCTCCTCCCGGCAATGCTGTTTCAGCAGTGAATCCCTCCTTCCTGTGGCCTTGCTGTTGCTCTTGGGATTTGGGCACTATCTTCCCTCCAAACACTTTCCCAACACACAAGCTAGCCAGCCGAGGCCTACTCCTCGAGGCGCGGAGTGCGCGCTCCTTAGCTTTTACACCCCACTGCTGTTCTCGTCTCCTTTCTTTTACCCTTCTGCTGTTGCTCCTCCTGCCCTGGTGCTCTCAGGGCTGCTTAGGCTTTTTCTCCCTCCGGCTGGATGCCTGCTGCTCTGTGCTCCTTTGCTCTCCGCTACCGCCTCCTCTTGTTGGGCCCGCTGATGCTATCTGTCTCTTCTTGTGAGCCCCCCCCTCACCTCCGCACTTTGTAGCCGCTGCTCACCTCCATTCTGGTTGTTCTCCAGGACCAAGAAGGTAGTCAGTCCTCACATATGGGTGTCATCGGCGCCGATGAAGCCCCAGTGGAGCATTTCCCCAGCTTTCTATGAAAGCCTTTGGGAATGCAGGCATGCATGCGCGGTTCCCTTCCCGCCTAAAGGTGCCATCTTACCTCAGTCTCTTTTTTTCCGTGAAGCCCACCGGACGTGTGTCCAGTTTTCCCGGTTAAAATTAGATTTTTCAGCGATATTTTGCTCTCTTTCTACCGGTTCGACGCCGGTTCCCCTCCCACCGGGTTCGGTACACCGGTATCGAGCCCGATTCCTCTTTTTCGGTTTTTGCCCTTCGTGGCTGGCGTTCGCGCCCTTTTTTCTCTTTTTCCCTGGAAGGCCGGTCTTTTGACCTCGCGGGGGCTCTTTTTTCCCTGATGGCTTCCAGTGGTTTTAAGAAGTGTGATCGGTGTAAGAAACTAATGTCTCTCACTGACACACACGACTGCTGCCTTCGGTGCCTGGGCCCCGACCACGATCCTAAGTCATGCGGGGCCTGTGGAAAAATGTCTTCCAAGGCACTACGAAGTCGCCAGCAGCAAAAGGAAAGGCTTTTCTCGGACTCAGCCTCCGGCCGGGCCCAGACCTCGTCTGAGGCCTCGACATCTCAGGATTCCGATCCCGAGCGCCATCGAAGCTCTTCGGACAGGGGGTCCCCCAACCGGGAACGCAAGAGGAAGAAACGGCTCGCGAGGGCGTCGTCGGAAGAGGTCCCTGGCTCCTCGAGGGCCAGGTCTAAGACCCCCGACTGTCGCCCCGGGCCTGTGGAACCGGAGAAGCCTGCCAAAGTTCCTCGTGTGGAGCCGGAGTCTGCTGGACACATAAGCCCCGTAGTCCTCGTGGACTCTCCTCCCAGGGAGCCGACGTCGAGCCAGGTGCTGCCGGGGCCCGAGTCGGTGGCTGCTGCGTCTCCCGAGCTGAGTCTCAGGATGACAGCCTTGGAGAGGAGAATGTCTGCCTTCATGGAGCAGCAGCAGGCACTGATGGCCAGCCTGTCTAGCGCATCTGCCCCGACCACCGGGACATCGACGTCCAAGTCGACCCCGGAGACCAAGCCGATACTCGAGTCCATCGTGGCTCAGAGTCGACCTCGGCTGCGGTTCCCTTCGACCTCCCGTTTGGGACCGAGGGCATCGATGCCGATGCTTCCGGCATCGGGGCGGGTGCTCCAGGGCCCCGCGGGGTCGGACCCCGACTCTTCCTCGGATGAGTCGGTTTGGGAGACGGAGGACGAGGAGTCTCCTGACACCTTTAAGACTCGGTGCGTCCCTTCGGACTCACCGCAATCTGAGCCCCGGAGTAGGTCCCCCCCGGAGGACACCCGGTTCTCGGAGTTCATCCGGGATATGGCCACTGCCTTGGCTATTCCGGCGGATCCCGAGGAAGAGCCTCGAGCTGAAGAGCTCGAGGCGCTGCAGTATGACTCTCCTCCGAAGGAGGCCTTTACTGTCCCGGTTCCTCCGATGCTGGAACGGCTCCTCTTCCGTATGTGGGAGGCACCAGCCTCGGCGCCAGTTCTTAGCAAGCGAGTCGATTCGATCTATCGGCTCCGTAAGAGCCCTGGTTTTCAGAAGGCAAAGCTACCACACCATTCCATGGTTGTGGAATTGGCCATGCATCGTCTGACGAGTCAGAAGATGCACTCCGCGGTGCCTCCTGGCAGGGAGGCCCGAAACCTAGATGGCGTCAGTAGAAAGTGTTTTCAGGGCTCAATGCTTGCTTGCCATGTCCAGTCTTACCAGCTGTACATGGGCATGTACTTGCGGGATCTGGCCAAGGAGTTGGCCGGATTCTCTGCTGGTCTCTCCGGGGAACCCTTGCAGAGATTTAAGTCCTTGTCCTCGGGGATTCGGGACTGCTCGAAGTTCATGTCCCGCGCCGCCTACGATGGCTTCGAGGCTTCGGCCCGAGTTGCTGCAGCCGGCATCGCGGCTCGACGCCAGGCATGGCTGCAGTCATCGTACCTCGAGCCATGGGTTCTTGACAAGTTGGTCGATGTCCCTTGCTGAGGTGAAAACCTTTTTGGCAAGCCCATGACCGAGAAGGCCGCTCAGCTCGAGACCGAGCACCTCACCTGGACAAGGCTGTCGAGGAAGACTTCTGCCCCTTCTCATAAAAAGAAGGGCTCGGGTAAAAGCCCTTTTACCCGAGGAAGGGCACTGCCTACAAACAGTACCCACAATATCAGGCTGCCCAAGCTGCCCCCCAGGGTCAGCAAGCCAAGGGCCAGGGTAATGGGCCCCGTAGGCAGAGGACCCCCAAGCCTCAGGCCCCGGCTACCACTCAGCAGGGTGGGGGCTTTTGACTCCTTGAGCATAACCTCTCCTCCACTGCTCTCCCAACCCTGCACAGGCGGTCGTCTCGCCCTCTTTGCCCACCAGTGGCCCCTTATCACCGGGGACAGTTGGGTGCTGGAGATAATCCACAAGGGATATGCCCTCCATTTCTACCAACTGCCACCCCCATATTTTCCAGGGGAGCCTCCAAGGCCTCCTCTGCACACAGACCTTCTCCGTCAGGAGCTTCAGGGTCTGTTGGTGGACAGGGCGGTGAAGCCTGTGCCTCCCCACTTGCAAGGTCACGGATTCTACTCCAGGTATTTCCTGGTACCCAAAAGGACCGGTGGTCTTCGTCCCATTCTGGACCTCAGGAACCTCAACAAGTTCTTAGTGAAGGGAAAGTTCAAGATGCTTACTCTTGGAACCCTTCTGCCCTACCTCCAGCAGGGAGATTGGCTATGCTCCTTAGATCTAAAGGATGCATACACTCACATCCTCATTCATCCAGACCACAGAAAGTACCTAAGGTTCATCGTGGGAGGAAACCATTATCAATACAGAGTGCTGCCTTTCGGCCTCACCTCCGCCCCCAGATTCTTTACAAAGTGTTTAGCAGTGGTGGCGGCCTACCTGAGAAATCAGGGAATCTTTGTCTTCCCCTATCTGGACGACTGGCTCTTCAGGGGTCAGACCGGTCAGGAGGCCAATCAAGCCACCCTCAGGACCATTGCTCTTCTACAACGCCTGGGGTTTGTCATAAACTTCACAAAGTCCACTTTGCTCCCTTCCCAGAACTTGGAGTTCATAGGGGCAAGGTTGGGCTCTCTCCTGGCAAAGGCATTCTTGCCAGAAAACAGAGCCCGAAGGTTAATGGCCTTGGCGAGTCAGTTTCTCAGCAGGTCCCTGGTCTCCGCCAGACTCTGCCTGCGGCTTCTAGGCCACATTTATTTATTTATTTATTTATTTAACAGTTATTTATATACCGCTCTTTCCCATGTTTCAAGTGCGGTTTACATGTAACAGTAGGTTAATTGGTATGAGATATACCAGGACATTTTACATAGAACAGATAATTATAAATTACAAGGAAAATTGTAACATTACAAGTATAACATATTAGAACATATATACATTGCTAGTTAAATTATTAATCATCATGTAAATGAGTGTGTAGTATGGTTAAATTAGTGTATTAGTGTCGTTTATTTTTGAAAATAGGGTATATAATATTAAAAATAAATGTTAGCCTGTATCCCTTTGAGAATTCTGTTTTGGGAGTGTATTATAGTGTAATGTAAATAAGTGAGTTTTTAATTTTTTTTTAAATTCTTTTATGTCAGACAGTAGGCGAATGTTGTCAGGTAAATTGTTCCAGAGTATTGGAGCAGAGTGTGAGAAAGCTCTCTTATTGGTTTGTTTTCTGGCTTTTGTAAAATCTTTTGGTATTGTTAAAGTATTTATGTTTCTGCTCCTTTGAGATCGTTTATCAATGTCAATGTTAATCAGTGTATTTAGTGCAGATGGTGCAAGTTTATTTATAAGTTTAAATGTAGTGACAAGAATTTTATATTTGATTCGGGAGTAAATTGGTAGCCAATGAAGTTCAGCTAAAATTGGTGTAATATGTTCAAGTGGGCTTATATTCATAATCGTTCTAGCAGCTAAGTTCTGAGTTATTTGTATCTTTTTAATATTTTGTTTCGAAATACCATTAAGTATTGTATTTGCAAAATCGAAATGTGGGGTAATAATAGCATGAATTATGTTAATAAAATCTTGTAGAAGAATCAAAGGTCTTAGTTGTTTTAGTGTTTTGAGTTTGTAATGTATATTTTTAGTTAAATATTTTATCTCCAGGAACAAGCAGGAATAAGTCCTCACATATGGGTACGTCGGTACCGACGGAGCCCGTGCGGGAAAGCTCCCCAGCTTCTTAGAATAGAAGCTTTTGGGACCTCCCACTGCACATGCGCACTGCCTTCCCGCCTTCCTGAACAGCTCTCCTCAGTTTCTCTTTTTCCGCGGAGCCAGCAGGTCGTGTTCCTGTCACCGCTGAAGAAATTGTTATTTTATTTGTTTCTTTAGACCGCGTACCTGCCTTCCCCATACCGATACCGGTATCGCCGGTCTTTTCTTCCTTTCTTTAAAAAATTATAATTCTTTTTTCTTATTTTTTAGCTTTTTGGTCACTTCAGAGAGGCCTCTCGGCCTACTCAATTTCTCCTCATGGAGAAGCCAGCCCCTGGATTTAAGAAGTGTACCAAATGTAATGCTGTTATTTCAGTCACAGACACCCATGAATGGTGTCTGAAATGTTTGGGGCCTGACCATTCCATACCGGACTGCCCATCTTGCTCCCACATGTCTAAACGTGGGCTGCAGAACCGGGCCAACAAATTCCATGTGCTGTTTACTTCAGAGAATACAGCATCACAGTCATCCAGGTCTTCTTCTCCGGATGGATCTCAGGTAACCAAACCTTCTGTGGGCAAGTCCTCAAAGAGCAAATCTCCTTCAAAGCATCGAGAGGCTCTTAGCTTAGAACTTGAGGACCCTGCCCCAGCCAAACAACCCCGGCGGGAAGTCCAACTTCCAAAAACGCCAATTCAGGGGTCTCAGGTTGATATCGATGCTACGGCCTCGACAGATCACCTGTTAGCCTGCTCTGGGGTACCGGGTCACTCCGGTACCGACATCCAGGCAGCTATGGCGTCCATGGGCGATACTGTACAGTCCATGCAGCAAGCCGTCATGGCTTTCATTAAAGCTGCAACGCCATCGGTTCCGCTTTCAGCGGTTCCGGGCCCGATACCGGTATCGTCCGCCATGCCGGTATCGAGGCCGTCCACCTCTAAACGCAAGTCGGTACCGTATGGGCTTTCGCTCCATACCGGTTCCATACCCGATACGCCCGATATCGATACCGATCGGTACGCGTATCGTGCGTTAGAGGAAAGCACCGATTCCTCTGAGGATTTTCACTCCTCTGATGATTCTGCTGAGTTTTCACTCAACTTACCTGAGGAGCCCTCTTCTCCTAAAAGGAGAATGTCCCCTCCAGAGGATTTGTCCTTCCAGGACTTTGTTTTAGATATGGCTACAGCCCTTTCTATTACCACATCCTCTGAAAAGGAACCCAGATCCAAAAAACTGGATATTTTGGGATACTCAAAGGCCCCTAAGGAGGCAGTTACCCTGCCTATCCATGAAATCCTTCAAGAACAACTGATGGATTTCTGGGAAAATCCTTTGACTTTGTCTCCTTATTCCCGTAGGTTGGACACCATGTATAGGGTCCCTCCTTCTCCTGGTTTCCAAAAGACTCAATTGCCCCACCACTCTATTGTGGTGAAGTCTGCAATGAAGAAGATTAGGAGTACCAAAAGGCACTCTTCCACCCCTCCAGGACGGGAATGTAAGACTTTGGACTCTTTTGGTAGGAAAATTTTCCAGGCTAGTATGCTTATAGCCAGGATTAATTCCTACAGTCTCTATATGGGCATGTTCCTGGAGGAACTTGCCAAAAAGGTGCGGCATTTTGCCCCCTTTATCCCTGAGGATAAAAAGCAGGGATTCCTTTCCCTAGTGAAACAACTCTTAGAGGTTTCTAAGTTCTCTAATAGGGCAGCATATGATTCCTTTGAGGGAGCCAGTAGGGCTTCGGGCATTGCTATTGCAGCCCGACGTCTTGCTTGGCTCCAGGCCTCTGATCTGGAACCTTGGGTTCTAGATGGCTTACGGAATCTGCCCTGTACAGGTGAGAACTTATTTGGGGAAGAGTGGCAAATCAAAGCCACCCAGATGGATGCTGAAAATGCCACCTTGGAAAGACTTTCAAAGTCCACTTCAATTCCTATTAAGAAAAAGTCTTTTAAAAGGCCTTACTATAAGAAGGCCAGAGTTGCTTCAAATACTGGCCAGCAGTCTTCTCAACCTCGCTATACTGCTAAGCGTCAGCAATCCAAACAAGCACGAGCTAAGCCTGCAGCAGCTACTGTAGCTCAGCAGGCTCCAACCCCTCAGGGGTTTTGACTTGCTCCTAGGGAACTTGCCACTTCTGGTTCTAACACAACCAGAACCTCTCACCATACCCGGAAGGTTGGTTCACTTTGCTCCCAGATGGGAACAAATCACAACAGAACAATGGACCCTCTCTATCATTCGAGAGGGTTACAAACTTCATTTCTCCAGCCTTCCTCCCCATCATATGGTGAGACCATTCAATTCTCCCCCATCTCTCCTAACCCTGTTGGGTCAAGAGGTTTCCTCTCTTCTTGCCCAAGGGGCCATAGAAGAGGTTCCTCTTCCTCAACAAGGGTCCGGTTTCTACTCCCCTTATTTTCTCATTCCAAAGAAGACAGGGGGATTCAGACCAATCCTAGATCTGAGAGAATTGAACAAATTTCTCTTCAAGGAGAAATTCAAAATGCTGTCTCTCGGCATTCTCCTTCCTTACCTCCAGGGTCAGGACTGGCTTTGTTCTCTAGACCTACAGGATGCGTATACACATATACTCATCCATCCATCCCACAGAAAGTATCTTCGCTTTCTGTTTCAGGGAAAACATTTCCAATACAGAGTACTCCCCTTCGGTCTAGCCTCTGCTCCAAGAGTATTCACAAAATGCATGGCAGTCGTAGCCGCATTTCTAAGAGGCATGGGAATCTTTGTCTTCCCATATCTGGACGACTGGCTCATCCGAGCTCCAACTCAGTCACAGGCCCAGATTTCCCTGGACCACACAAGGAGCCTTTTGCAGTATCTGGGACTGGTAGTAAACCTTCCCAAGTCCCAACTCATCCCTACTCAATCTCTAGAATTCATAGGGGCCCAGTTGGACACCATCACTGCAAGGGCCTACCTTCCACATGTTCGAGGCCAGCGCCTCCTGAGTTTGGCCTCCCAAGCTCAGTCCAGCACTCACTTGACAGCCAGGGAAATGCTACGCCTACTGGGTCATATGGCCTCCACAGTGCATGTGGTGCCCTATGCTCGTCTTCATATGAGAGCAGCTCAATGGACCCTGGCCACTCAGTGGACTCAGGCGTCAGGAGCGCTCTCAGACCAAATACAAACCTCCGATCGTCTGTTTTGGTCCCTCCACTGGTGGACTTCCACCAAGAATCTGTTGTTGGGGGCTCCATTTCAACCATTGCTACCCCAAGCAACCCTCACAACAGATGCCTCCCAAACAGGGTGGGGAGCCCATCTGCAAACTCTCTCCACTCAGGGCACTTGGTCTCTACAGGAGACCACCCTTCATATCAATCTTCTGGAACTGCGAGCAATTTACCTTGCCCTCAAGGTCTTCCACTCCCTCCTAGCCAACCTCACTGTCCTAGTTCAGACGGACAATCAGGTGGCCATGTTTTACATAAACAAACAAGGAGGGACGGGCTCTCTGTCGCTTTGCAACGAAGCTCTAAGACTATGGGCCTTCGCCAGAGAGCATCAGATTCACCTGCTAGCAGTGTATCTCCCAGGAGTTCAAAACTCTCGGGCAGACAGGCTCAGTCGAGTTCTGCTGCCACACGAATGGTCCCTACATTTGGACCAAATAAACCGAATCTTTCAGGAATGGGGGACCCCGGACATAGACCTCTTTGCAAGTCCGTGGAATGCCAAACTTCCCCGGTTCTGTTCCAGAACTCCGTGTCAGGGAGCTCAGGCTACGGACGCCTTTCTCCTGAATTGGAATCAGGCATTCCTATATGCCTTTCCACCCATTCCTTTGATTCCCAAGACTCTGTTCAAACTCCAGAGGGATCATGGAACTATGATCCTCATAGCTCCACGCTGGCCACGCCAAGTGTGGTTCCCTCTACTTCTACAGCTCTCCCAGGGATCCTACTTGGATCTGGGAGCTGCGCCAGACCTCCTGTCTCAGGAGGAGGGGACTTTGTGGCACCCAAACCCCAAATCCCTTCACCTCAGTGCTTGGTTACTGAAGGCTTAAGCCTTCAAGACTTTCATCTTTCCCAACCAGTGAAAGATATCCTTTCTGCCTCTAGGAAACCCTCTACCAGGCGTTCCTATGCTTTCAAATGGAAACGTTTTTCCATTTGGTGTGCTCAGCAGGGTCTTGACCCTCTGGCACTTCCTTTGAATTCTCTTCTTGATTATCTCCTGCATCTATCCAATGCAGGCCTCAAGACGAATTCGGTAAGAGTCCATTTAAGTGCTATTGCAGCATCCTTGAAACATATAAATGGACAACCTATCTCCTCTCATCCTCTTGTTGCAAGATTCATGAGAGGCCTGACTCTCACTAAACCTCCCATCAGACCACCCCCGGTCGCATGGGATTTGAATCTAGTGCTCGGTCAACTTATGAAGCCACCTTTTGAGCCAATGTTTTCCACCTCCTTGAAATTTCTTTCCTGGAAGGTCATCTTCCTCATTGCAGTCACTTCGGCTCGCCGCATCAGTGAGCTGCAGGCTTTAGTGGCTAATCCACCTTACACAAGATTTCATCATGATAAGGTGGTCCTTAGGACGAATCCCCACTTTATGCCTAAAGTGGTCTCGCCCTTTCATCTTAATCAAGAGGTATATCTACCTGTCTTTTTTCCAGCTCCTCATGCATCCAATGCAGAGAGGAACCTTCATACTCTGGATTGTAAAAGAGCTCTCGCTTTTTACCTTAATAGGACTCAGCCACATCGAAAGTCTTCTCAACTTTTTGTGGCCTTTGATCCTTCCCATTTGGGACTTCCAGTCTCCAAGCGTACACTTTCCAATTGGATTGCTCAGTGTATTTCTTTTGCTTACCAGAGCAAAAACATTTCTCTGGAAGGCCATGTCACTGCTCACAATGTGAGGGCCATGGCAACTTCTATGGCTCATCTGCACTCTGTTTCCATAGATCAGATCTGTCGAGCCGCTACCTGGGCCTCGGTTCATACCTTCACAGCCCATTACTGTTTGGACAAGGACTCCCGCCGGGATGCCTTGTTTGGCCAGGCTGTCCTCAAGCACCTGTTCCATTCCTAAACAACTCCTGCCCACCTTCCCAGAATGGATGCCTGAGATCCATACGAAGATGGCGAACCTTTACAGGGGATCCCATGCATCTAAGCTAGGGAGTCCCCATATGTGAGGACTTATTCCTGCTTGTTCCTGGAGATAGCACAGTTACTTACCTGTAACAGGTGATCTCTGGGAACAGCAGGAATTAGTCCTCACAACCCACCCACCTCCCCTAGGAGTTGTATCTTTTATCTATCTATCTTCCTGTCCTCTCTCTGTTGACTCAGCTATAAACTCGAAACTGAGGAGAGCTGTTCAGGAAGGCGGGAAGGCAGTGCGCATGTGCAGTGGGAGGTCCCAAAAGCTTCTATTCTAAGAAGCTGGGGAGCTTTCCCGCACGGGCTCCGTCGGTACCGACGTACCCATATGTGAGGACTAATTCCTGCTGTTCCCAGAGATCACCTGTTACAGGTAAGTAACTGTGCTATATGTGAATCCATATTTAGATTATTGTCAAGTATCACACCTAAATATTTTACTTCTTTTTTTATATTAATTTCATGAGTATCTAGTGTAATCGTGTTTGGGGGTATATATGTTTGATTTTTAGTGATAAATAAAATATCTGTTTTAGTAAAGTTGATAAGTAGATTTTGTTCTTTGAGCCACTCAGTTAGTTCATTAAAACATTCTGTTATTTTTTGGAGAGGTGGGTGTGGGATTTCAAATGGGAGGTAGAACATTATATCATCGGCGTAAATATGATAAAAGACATTGTGGCGTTTTAAAGATGTTACAAACTGGTTGTAAGTAAATGTTAAATAATAGTGCAGATAAAGCAGATCCCTGCGGAAGACCTTGAGTTTGTTTGAAGGTGTTAGATATTTGGGTGTGGATTCTTACATTTTGGGTTCTGTTTGATAGATAGGATTTGAACCAATTATAAACAGTAGATGTTATACCAATTTTTTGAAGTCTGTTTAACATTGTTAAGTGATCAACACTGTCAAAGGCAGCTGATATGTCAAGGAAAACAAGAATAAAGGCTTGTTTAGTATTATCAATACCTCTTAATATTGTGTCATAAAGGATCGTTAGTAAGGTTTCTACTCCATGGAAGGGTCTAAAGCCATATTGATGTTCATCAAGAATGTTTAATGTGTCAATAAAATCTTGTAGTTGAATTTGTACAATTTTTTCAATAAGTTTAGCCATAAAAGGAATACTTGATATAGGTCTGTAAGATTTTGGGGATAGTTTATCTAATGTGTTATTTTTAAGTATAGGACGTATTTGAACATGTTTGAGGGATGGTGGTAAATAGCCTTTTTGCAAGGATAGATTCACTAAAGGTAGAATGAAAGAAGAGAGTATTGGGAAAGTCTTCTTTATCCAATCAACTGGGCATGGATCAAGGTATGAAGTTGTTGTATTAATGTTAGTTATTGTAGTTTTGAGAGTAGTTTTTGATATTAAGTTGAAGTTGGTCCAGTTATTGTGACCCCCAATGCCAGGCTCCTTATGAGGCCTGCACAGTGGTGCCTTCGGTCTCAGTGGTCACAGGCCACAGGCAGCCTCAGAGACAGGATGAGGGTATCCAGACCATTTCTGCACTCCCTCAACTGGTGGCTACACCCACGCAATCTGCTGAAAGGGGTGCCCTTTCAGATTCCAGGTTACACAGTGATGCTGACAACAGATGCCTCCCTGCAAATCTGGGGAGCGCATTGTCTGGGCAAGTGCACCCAGGGCCTCTGGTCTCCCTGGGAAGCTGCACAGCAGATCAATCTCCTCGAACTCAGAGGTATTCGATTAGCACTCAAAGCATTCACTCCTACCCTGGCTCAACAGTCTGTCCTGATTCAGATAGACAACCAAGTTGCCATGTTTTATGTGAACAAACAGGGCGGAACTGGGTCCAGGATCCTTTGTCGGGAAGCTCAGGACCTTTGTTCTTTTGCCCTCAGGCACAACATGCTCCTCAGGGCTGTGTACCTTCCTGGCCAGGACAACTACCTGGCGGACAGATTGAGCAGGATACTGCAGCCCCACGAGTGGCAGCTACATCCTTCAGTAGTTCAGAAGATCTTCCTGAGATGGGGTCTCCCTTTGATGGATCTCTTTGCCAGCCCCATCAACAAGCAACTGCCAAACTTCTGCTCCAGGTAACCACATCCTCTGTGGACAGCAGCGGATGCTTTTCTGATATCTTGGTCTCAGGGCCTCCTCTATGCGTTTCCTCCCACGCCCTTGGTGGCCCGAACCCTATTCAAGATTCTCCAGGACAAGGCCTCGGTCCTGCTGGTAGCTCCCAGGTGGCCGAGACAGCCTTGGTTTCCTCTTCTGCTTCAACTGGCGGTGGATCCCCCACTGCCTCTGGGGTTGCAACCCAACCTTCTCACACAGGACCAGGGTTCCCTTCTGCACCCCAATCTCAAGTCCCTCAATTTGATGGCATGGAGGCTGCAAGGGTAGTTTTGGCTCCCTGGGGCCTACCTCAGGAAGTTGAGGAGGTTGTCCTAGCCTCTAGGAAACAGTCCACTAGGAAAACCTATGCTCTCAAATGGAAGAGGTTTTCTGTGTGGTGTCACCTACGTACAGAGGATCCTTTCTCCTGTACTGTGCCAGTAGTTCTTCAGTACTTACTGCACTTATCCAATCAGGGACTTAAGTCCAATTCTGTTCGGGTCCACCTCTCAGCTCTAGCAGCTCACCACTCATTGGTAGAGGGACAATCTCTATCTGGTCACCCCTTGGTGTCCCGCTTTCTCAGGGGCTTGCTTTTGCTCCAGCCTCCTATCCGTCCTCCTGCCCCTGAGTGGGAGCTGAATGTGGTCTTGCAGCAACTGACTCGCCCTCCTTTTGAGCCGATGGCTACTTGTCCACTCCGCTTCCTCTCCTGGAAGACACTCTTCCTGATAGCCCTTACCTCGGCTAGGCGAGTAAGTGAGCTTCAGGCCCTGGTCTGTGACAGGCCTTACACCAGGATTTATAGGAACAGGGTAGTCCTCAGGACTCACCCAAAGTTCCTCCCAAAAGGTGTCTCCTCTTTTCACCTCAATCAGGAGGTGGTCCTTCCAGCATTCTTCCCTATGCCTCATGCAAGCCAGGCTGAAGCTGTCCTGCATACCCTGGACTGTAGGAGGGCCTTATCCTTCTACCTTGACCGTACGCAGGGGCATAGAAGGGCTACTCAGCTCTTCGTCTCCTTTGACCCCAATAAGTTGGGGTTGGCTGTGTCAAGCGTACCTTGTCCATCTGGGTGGCTGACTGTATTACCTGGGCTTACAAGGCGGCTGACCTTCCTTTGCAGGGTAGGGTCACGGCCCATCATGTTAGGGCAATGGCTGCCTCAGTGGCTCATCTCCGCTCTGTGCCCTTGGTAGACATCTGCAAGGCTGCAACTTGGTCTTCAAGCCAGACTTTTGCGGCCCATTACTGCCCAGAGAGGGAGTCCCGTAGGGACAGTGCTTTTGGCCAGGCAGTACTCCGGAATCTCTTTGAGGTTTAGGCAACTCCTGCCCTCCTGCCCTCTGTTGGGCTACCGGTGGAGGTTGTGTCCTTGAAAAGCCTTTCTTTGCAGCTGGGACTAGAGGGAGTTCTCTTGTTTCAGCCTGGGTTCCTCGGTAGCCCAGAGCTGGGGAGTCACCCATATGTGAGGACTGACTTCCTGCTTGGTCCTGGAGAAAGAGTAGTTACTCACCTGTAACAGGTGTTCTCCAGGAGCAGCAGGAATCAGTCCTCACAACCCTCCCTCCTCCCCTTGGAGTTGCAGTTGGTCATAGTTTATTTTTTCATTTTTTTGTGCTGTTCTTAGCTATGTCATTTGACTGAGGTAAGATGGCACCTTTAGGCGGGAAGGGAACCGCACATGCGTGCCTGCATTCCAAAAGGCTTTCATAGAAAGCTGGGGAAATGCTCCGCTGGGGCTTCATCGGCGCCGATGACACACATATGTGAGGACTGATTCCTGCTGCTCCTGGAGAACACCTGTTACAGGTGAGTAACTACTCTTTCTCCCCGGTACTGCTGCTGCATTATCCCTGCAACCTGCTCTGTTGACTGGCCAGCCCACTCCTCTTCCTGGGCAGCCCGAGGGTCCGCACAGCGCCCGATCCTTATGTATTCCGATGCTGGTGCTTCACCTTTGCACCTCCACCCTGCTGGGCGCCGCTCTCCTTCCTCCGCTCCCGATGTCCTCCCCGCGGCCTCCCTGGCCGCTTCACAACGCTGCCACGTGGCTCCCTCGGAGCTCTCTTCACTTCGCCACTGCTGATTTTCCCGGGGCCGGCGCGACTCCCGCTTGCCGCCGCTATGACTAGGGCTCTCTGCTCTCTCTGCTTCTGCTTTCACCTTCACCTTGCCCGCATTCTGCACCACCACTTTGCTTGTTTGGCAGGGGTTGGCGGCGGGCTCCTCTATTCCGCTGCCATTCAACCTTCTGATGTCACTGGAATTCTGACTTCCCTTTTGAACATGAGGCTGCATTCCAGCATAGGATCAGATTCCTCTATCTCCTTCGATAACTGTTCCATTGACAAATTTTGACAGATTTCCAGAAGTCCATCATTGTGGTTTCTGGGTTTGCATCCAAAGCATTGCATGCATTGCAGTAGAGCTCCTGCGTATAATGGGCCCAATATTCAAAGGGCAGTTACACAGTTTATGGCCCTGTAAACTGTTTAACTGCCGCTGAATGGCATATTCACTGAATATCCCCTCTCTTCTCCCTTACATATCCTGATGCTGATTGCTTAGCATTGGGGCATGTCGTAGGTGTTCCGGGGAGGAGCGGAGGTGGCGACAGTCCCTAACCGGGCAGCAGCAATATTGCATGTTGCCTGGTTAGCGACCTGTGCCGAAAAGATAGGCAAGGAAAACCCTCACCTATCTTTAAGCTGCAGGAGCTTACCGGGCAGCATGCAATATCGCTGCTGTCTGGTTAGCCACTGCGGCTTCTGGTCATCTGCGGCAAGCCATTGCTGGGGCCAAATATGGCCCCATCATTAAATATCCAGGGTTCAGGGTCAATGGGTATGGCTATGCGCCATTGTGGCGCCTAGCCTTCCCAAATGAATATTGGTTCCAATGGCTTTTAAAAGCCTTTATGATTCCCTGATCCAATGGCTGGATCAGAGAAGTGGTGTTTTGGGAGATGAAAATGATTTTGACGTTTGGGTGTGCATTTTATTTTATTTTTTATCTTTTATTTAGAAATCACCCATAAACAGAAAGTAAACAAAACTTACACAACCTCCCTCCGGGGTTGTTCCTTATCCCCAGAACGGAGGAGACACTCACAGTTACAGTTACAGGTACATTTTATCATTTTTGTTCCCCTCTCCCCCCTTCCACCTTCCCCCCACCTTCCACCCCCTATACCCCCCCCCCCCCGGTCAGCACCCACTTCACTCCGGTTCCTAAGCTACTCACACCAAAGACTACACGCTAAGTACCCACTTGCAAGATCACATTGCGGCACCGAGGGCTCAAAGCAGCAGGAAGGCGGACCACCTTTTAACGTTACCCTGAGCCCCCCTACGCTCCAGTAGCATCAGCTGATGAAAGGAATTCTGCCACTCCCAGAAAGAAGGAGGGCTGCTTTCCCGCCATTTATGCAGGAGCGGCCCCTTACCCACCAGACATGCCTTCTACACCAACAAACGCTCCCATTTCCCTTTTGGATGATTAAGGCCCAACTGATCTAAAGTAACAAAGGCAGCATCCCAAGACACCTGTTGTCGTATAAGTCCCGACATAAACGAGCAAATTTTCATCCAGTACGGACGAATAATCCTGCAGCCCCACCACATATGGAGTAATGTCGCCAACGGTTCGGAGCAACGCGGACAACTCCCATCCAAAGTCATATGACACCGGAGGGCCCGTCTCGGCGAAAAGTATACCCTAGTTATACATTTAAACTGCGTTTCCCTCCACCGCATTCCATCGGCTAGTAGCATTATCCGTCTGAGAGCTGCAAGGATGGTACCCTGAGGAAGCTCCCGCCCCATCTCTACGGACCAAGCCGATTCCACGGCCCTGAAATCTGGCCGAAATCGAAACCCATCCAACCTATTTTTCAGGGCACTTATCGACGGTACCTCCTCCTCTCCCAACTGAAAAAACTCCAGAATCTGCACAGACTGATCGCAATGAAGCTCTACCTTTGGGAGAGCAGCCACGTAGTGGGAAAGCTGGAGATAGGCAAAAAAGTGCTTGGGCCCCAAATCATATTCCCGAGATAATGCTGAAAATGACTTACATTTCCCGTCAGGGCCAACTACATGCCCTAAGTTTCTAATACCTCTCGCAACCCAAACACGAAAAAACGCTTCGTCTGTACCAGGAGTAAAACTAACATTACCCTGAATCGGAAGCCAGCTGGAAACCTTCCAATTCCGACCCCAATAGACATTGAGCTGCCGCCAAGTTCGTCTCACCGGGGCCAGTACCACACTGTCCAACAGATAGCTGGGCATAAGGAGGCTCTCCTGATGTAACAAGGCTTGCAAGGTATGAGGGGCCACATATGCCTCCTTCAAGGCCCTAGGGGTATACACCTCTGTACCACCCAGCCAATCACCCAAATGCCGTGCCTGACAGGCTAAGGCATAGACGCCCAAGTCAGAAAGCCCCCAACCCCCATATCTCCCCTTCCCCACTAAACGCCGATATGAAATACGTGGTTTCGCCCCTCTCCACAAGAAGCCCCGGAACTCCGCTTCAAAACGCCGAATATCCCGTCGCAACAGCCAGACTGGGAGGGTCTGCAGCCAGTAGAGTATCCGTGGAAAAATAACCATCTTAATCGCTGCAATTCTCCCCGATAGAGATAATGGAAGGGGTCTTCAAGCCCGTAATTGAACACTCACTCTGGCCATCTCCCGGTCCAGATTACTCCCATAAAGCTGGGATAGCCGACGGGGCAGCACAATCCCCAGATAGACAAAGTGGTTCTCTGCCCACTGGAGAGGGAACTCCCCCGGCCAGCCACCCCGCAACTGACCCAAAATATCCAACGCCACTGACTTGTCTCTATTAATACTTAGGCCTGCAAACTTCCCAAAGGTCTGGAATTCCTGCAACAACCTTGGCAAAGATTCTCATGGTGAAAGCAGATGTACCAAAAGGTCATCCGCAAAAGCAGAGATCTTAAATTCACAGGGCCCAATACCTACCCCCCTTATCGCACGGGATAACTCAACCTTACGTATGAGAGGATCTAGGGATAGCACAAAAAGAAGAGGGGAAAGGGGACACCCCTGTCACATCCCACGTCTCAGTTGGAAAGCCTCAGACAACACCCCATTGCACGAAATCGCTGCAGTCGGATCGACGTACAGGCTAGTAACCATTTTACAGAAAGAATCCCCAATGCCATAACAAGGAAGTAGATATCTCAAATATTGCCAATTGACCCTATCAAAAGCTTTTTCCGCGTCGAAGCTTACCAACAAAGACGGTAAGTGTCTGTTCTGCACCCTCTCAAGCGATGTTACTATTTTATGCAAATTGTGTACCGCATAGCAGTTTTTAACAAAACCTACTTGTGAGTCGTGGACCAACTGATTCAAGAAGCCCGCCAGGCGTTCCGCTAGAATTTTCGCAAGTAGTTTGAGATCAAAATTGAGCAAGGAGATAGGCCGATAGGAAGCCGGCTGGATAGGGTCCTTACCCGGTTTAGGGATAAGGACAATGTGAGCATGATTGTTTCCCCATCGTAAGTAGCCCTGCTCAGACCTCCTATTATGCACCTCAACCAGGGTGGGAGAAATCGGTTCACTAAGAATCTTATAAAATTCAGCACCTAGTCCATCAGATCCTGGGGATTTATAACAGCTCACCTTAGAAATAGCTGCTTGCAACTCCGCTACCGTTATCGGCTGATCTAACTGCTCTCGTTGTGATGCAGTTAGTTGGGGTAATTCTAAGTCCCCCAAATAATCTACCATATGAGAGGGGGCAGTCGGCTCTGCATCGTAGAGTTTCTGAAAGAAGGATCTGAATACCCGAGCTATCTCCTTGCTCTCTCTATGAAGCATCCCCTGGTCATCTCGAAGCGCTGGCACCAAGTTTGAGCTCCTAGGGCCCCTTAAACACCGAGCCAACAATTTCCCCGGTTTATCACCATATCGATATAACTGATAACGATAATACAGTATGGACTTCTTGGCCCTCTGGTGCAAAAGCTCATTAAGTTCCATTTGACTTTCCCAGAGCTGCTTTTTAAACACAGCAGTCGGGTTTTGTGCCCATTTATGCCTCAGCTTCGTGACCAACTTTTCCAAACAAATAATACGTTCCGTGCGCAATCTTCTTTTCCTAGCAAGAAACCCGATAATATCCCCGCATAAGACCACTTTCGCCGTTTCCCATATCAGCTCAGGATCATCCTGGTGTCCTCTGTGGTCCGACTCAAACTCCCGCCATCGCCTTTGGAGAAAATAACGGAACTGATTGTCCTTGTAAAGCTCAAGCGGGAAACGCCAGATATTGGTCCCAGAACTATTACCACTCCAGTTAAACTCCAACCAAATTAACGCATGATCAGAGATCTCTAGTGGTCCAATTTGTGCATCGAGGACCTTAACAAACAATCCTGCAGAAGCCAACAAATCTATACGCACACTGGAACTGTGCGCCCGGGATTGATGCGTATAGTCCTTTTCAGAGGGATGCAATAACCTCCAGGGGTCCACCAGACCCAACCTCGTACGCAATCTAATCAACGCCCGAGCCGTCTGAAATCTTTCCCTTGCTCCCCCCCCAATAGACGTATTCAACGCCACATCCATAACGCCATTAAAGTCCCCTCCCAGAATCAGCGGGAAGTCCAGCAACAGCTCAATTTTAGAGGCCAAACGAAAGTAGAAGTCCAGATCCAACACATTAGGGCTATATAAATTACCTAAAATAACGGACTTCCCCTCAAGGGTTCCCTGCAATAATAAAAATCTGCCTGAGGGATCCCCAAGTTCCTTTTCCACGTCAAACCGTATGCGCTTATGAATCAAAACCACTACACCACCTCTCTTACCCTGGGCTGCAGCTCCCCATACCTGCCCCACCCATTCCCTGCATAATTTACGGTGCTCCTCGGCAGTCTGGTGGGTGTCCTGTAGTAAGGCTATATCCGCCTTTTGCCTCGCTAAAGCCTGAAAAACTTTGGACCTCTTAATTGGGCTCCCCAGGCCGCAAACATTCCAAGATATGATCTTCAAAGTAATTGGGTAATAATATCAACTTGTAACATGACAGTAAGCAATTTCCAAGGGGGGGGGGCCCCAGTCTGAAGCTCCCCCAATAGGTGCACTAGTAGCTCATCAAAGACACTTTCCCTATGTCGTGGGCATGACCATACCCCCTCCTCCCCCCCCTCCTCCCCCCCTCCCCCCCACCCCCTCCCCCCATACTGCTGCCTTTCCATGCTCTACCCTCCCTCTAGTGGGTAGTCTTACTCCCTTGTCCCTATCCGCTCAGATGCGCCCGGTCTCCACCGTGCCTTATTACCCAAAATACGCCCCCTCACCTCACAGAAGACACGCAATCAGACCTCATAAAAGGACAGTAAATAAAATCCAAATATACATATATCATTATACATTGCAACATAACCTTGTTAACAACATTATCATAAATATAAGGGAGTGGGAAAAGGAAGAAAAAAGAAAGAAAAACACATTACTGGAACAGACTCCCCCTCCAATCCAAAAATGGGTCCCACACTCCCCCATGACAAGGACCCCTTCCCCCCGACTAGTCAGGCTACTGGCCCCACACTCCCTCAGTGGAAGTGCAAAACCCACTGGGATCAATCCTCTTGGGTACGGGCGTCAGAGCCTACCCGAAGCCCGGGCCCAGCCAAGCACAGAATGCCTTCCCAACGTTACACATATATACTATCATGGCCAGGCCCCAAGAAAGGGAACCCCAAACACCAGGATACAGACGTCAACCCCAGCAATACCACGGCCAATTTGGGTATCCCCCCTCCCCCACCCCAAAATGTTGTCCTCTAAGGGGGGAAAGAGAAACGAGGAGGGAGTCCCCCCAAAACAGGTAACATCTCCACAGCATACTGAGCAATGAGATCCCCATTAACTCCCAACCCAGTACAATTCACAGCTCTCACGTTAAGGTGCACCCACCAAAGTCCAAATTGAAGGGAAGTGCAAAAGAAAAGTTCCCATCACGGCTTTCAGGGGCTAGCCAGTGACACTCTCCCCACTTGTATCAGCTCCTCAATATATCCACATTAGGAACCACCACCCAGGAAAAAGATTTAGGCGTCATTGTGGATACCATGTTAAAACCCTCGGCCCAGTGTGCAGCGGCAGCCAAGAGAGCAAATAGAATGCTAGGTATGATAAGGAAAGGAATGGAAAATAAAACAAAGGATATTATAATGCCTCTATATCGTTCCATGGTGAGACTGCACCTTGAATATTGTGTGCAATTCTGGTCGCCGTATCTTAAAAAGGATATAGAGTTATTAGAAAAGGTTCAGAGAAGAGCCACCAAAATGGTAAAGGGGATGGAAGGATACTCCTATGAAGAAAGGCTAAAAGGTTAGGGCTCTTTAACCTGGAAAAGAGACGGCTGAGGGGAGATATGATAGAAGTCTATAAATTAATGAGCGGAGTGGAACGGGTAAACGTAGATTGATTGTTTACCTTATTAGAATATAGAAAGACTAGGGGACATGCAATGAAGCTACAGGGTAAACTATTTAAGACTAATAAAAGAAAATATTTTTTCACTCAACGTGTAATCAAACTCTGGAATTTGTTACCGGAGGATGTAGTAAAGGCTGTTAGTGTAGCTGGGTTTAAAAAAGGTTTGGACAAGTTCCTGGAGGAAAGGTCCATAAGCCATTATTAAGAAGGGACCCAGGATATCAATGCTTGAACCAATACAAGCATTGTGGAACCTGTATCCCTTGGGGAAACTGCTAGGTACATATGACCTAGATTGGCCACTGTTGGAAACAGAATACTGGGCTTGATGGACCTTGGTCTGACCCAGTATGGCATATCTTATGTTCTTATGTTCTTATGAGTTTGCTCCTCCGCCGATGCAAAGGCCCGGTGATCGCCACTGTGGAGCACGTGCAACCTAGCCGGGTACTGCACAGAAAGCTTTATTTTTGCATCAATTAATTTTTGGCACAGAGGAGCATAAGCCCTACGCCATTGACTCAGCGCAGCGGAATAATCTTGGGCCACTCGGATTTTCAAGTTATCATGTAGCAGACCTCCCTTCTGTCGTGCTGTGTGAAGGATGGCCTCTTTGTGGGGGAAGTACAAAAACCATGCCAAAACAACACGGGGTCTTTGGTCGCGTGGCTGCCTGGGCCCCACCCGATGCGCTTGTTCGATCAGCATTTTGCCACCATCTTCGATCCCCTTGACTAACTGTGGTAGCAGAGATTCCAAATGCTGTTTCAGATCTTTATCGGCGATCGAGTCCGGTATGCCCATAAACCGTAAGTTATTGCGCCTCGATCGATTCTCGAGGTCATCAATTTTTGATTCTTGCTGGAGCAGCTGAGATTTTAAAGCCTCCACGTCGTGGGTAAGAGTGTCCAGGCCATCCTCGGCCTTCCCGATGCGATCCTCAGCCTCTTGCAGCCTGCTCCCCAGTGCACCCACCGAGCTCTGTAGGATGTCCATTTTTTCATGTAGGGCAGTAAATTGCATAGCTAGCGCTGCCGCCACCACATTAGAGACCTCCTCCAAAAAGGCCGGGGAGCCCGGCGAACTAGGCTGCGAGTTAGTGTCGGCCATCTTAGACACCGTGCCCACATGCTCCTTCTCCCTTCGTGATGACTTAACTGAGGTCGCCATTACGCCGCTACTACCCACCGCAGATTTTTACCCCACACCAGCTTCACCACACGCTACAGCGTATCTTAACAATGCTATTGAATGTAAAAATGTCACTAAAGACCCGGTTTAGGCCAATGGAGACTGGAGCACAGACAGAACACGTCTGCTGTCCTCACCGCATCATGTGTCCTCTGGGTGTGCATTTTTAAGCTCCTCTTGAACATGAACGTGAACGTGAACGTGCATTGTCTAACATAAAAAAAAATCCTTGAATACAAGGTTTTTGCCATCAAGGTATGGTTTTGCTTCTGGATGAAGAAGATGTTGAACTAATCCCAGAATATTTCAGATGTCATCCAAACCTTTCGGTTCCATCTCTAATGCACCGGCATGCGGTTCACATCTTTTCCATTCAGTGCTCGAGGATTTTGGGCTCTGTACACCATCAAAGACTTGCACTTGAAGTTGCCTCTAGCATTTGCACAGAAAATCAGTGTGGAACCATCCTTAAATGTTTTAAACCCAGATGCTTTGGTGACAGTTTTTGACATATAGGTATGCTTTTCTGTCTGTTTATAGAACAAGCCTGTCTCATCAGCATTAAATACTTGCTCCAGTACGTACCTGTTCTGTCAAGCAGATATTTTAGAAATGCTTCAGCAGCTTTCACATCCATGGACCTTGCTTCACCAGAAAGTTTGATGTTTTTCAGGCCATATCTGTTTTTGAAGCAAGCAAGCCATCCACTACTAGCCGAGAAGACTTTCATGTTTTTTTGACCCTTTGTGATATGTTCATAGATCTGCCTGGCTTTAAGGCATATAGTAGTGGCATCCACAACACTTTTTTTTATCATTCACCATCTCATTGATCCACAAACTTTAAAGTTTTTCCGTTTTTTCCATGGCCTCATCACAGACCACTGAAGTAGCATTTGCACTTTCTACTGCAGATTCATGCACAGCTTTAAGAATATATTCTTCCTTATGGTGGATCAACCTAATTGTGGATTAATTCACCTCAAATTCATGGCCTACCACTACTAAAGAAATCCCAGAATGAAGTTTGTCTATCACATGAACTTTATCAATGAGACTCATAATAGCCTTCTTTCGCTTAGGCACACTTAGAAGCACACTTTCATTAGCACTTGCTCTACACTTCGATGCCATTATTAATAAAAAAAATTAGCACAAACTGCGATCTGCGAGAACAAGGAGGCAGTGTCACTTCTTTGAACCCCACCCCGATGCTGTGTGCTATCAAAACTTTTTGCCTACGGCGCATGGCTGCAAATAGCTGTGAGGTGCTCGTGAATAAGAAAAATGGGTTACTCTTAATTTTACGTGAATAAGTGAATCTGCGAATATGGAACGTGAATACTGAGGATTGACTGTATTTACCTCCTCTCCAGGGGTACATTTTCAGGAAGTCAGTTCTAGCTAGTTAGGTGGTTAGAAACTTTTCAACATGCATCCCTTTAAATCTAAAATGAAAACTTCTCTCTTCTGCTTAGCCTTTAGCAGTACTATTTTGTACTGCTTTGATTGTTAATTTATGCCTGGCACCATATAAATATAATAGATAAATTAAAAAATTGAAACAAGAGCTGCAGTCATTCCCTCATTCTGCTCAAAAGGCTGAACTTTGAGCCCTGTTGCAAGTTGTGGCATATGAACCAATGTTTCTTTATCCAGTCTTCCATGGACTGATGTCCAAGGGTGAGTATAGAAGAGGAGCTTTTTTATATTAATGCAGTGGCTCTGGCTGATAGAACAGTAAATCATTTCAGAGCAGAGTTTAAAACAATGAGAAAGTCTGTATCCAATTTAGGGACGTTTGTCCCTTTGAGGGTTTTAATCTCTTGGTTTAATGTGTGACCAATGAGTCATTTCCTTTCTCATATTACATCATTTGGTTGTGCAGAGGGATACTCTGTCTATTATCATCAGAATACCCAGTGTTTGACTTTGATGTGGCTTACTGTTATCCACTTCTTTTATAAACAAGGCCTGTTCAAGATGAAGTGAGGTTGAATTTATTTATTTATTTATTTAACTGCATTTATATCCCATTTTTCACCAGGTCAAAGCAGTTTAACATAAAAGGGGGGGGGGGGGGGGAATTTAAAAAGGTACAGTTGTGGTCAACATTATTGGCACCCTTGCATTTTAGATATGTTGTGTACAATATCTTGAGAAATAATTGGAAATATTCCAACTGTATGTCATTATAATATTTTAATAGTATGTTCAAAGATATACAACAAAAAAAGAGATGTCTGCAACTTAGGCATAGTAATTTTGAGAAAAAAACCCAAAAAATATGACCTGGACAGCAATATTTTATTTTTTAATAGTTTTTTTTTATACTGCTTTATCATTTCAATCAAAGTGGTTTACATTGCAACTTAAACTTGGTAATGTACATTAAACAGGGACTTTGGTAACTTGGATTTTTATGGCACCCTATTGATGCCTTTGAATTATGAAGCTGGTAACGAATACTGTGTATACCATGGACTGCCCGAAGAATAAACCAGTCAGTACTAGAGGAGATCAAACCTAAGCTTTCTTTAGAAGCTCAGATGACAAGATTTTGATTTTCATACTTTGGACACATGTGAAGAGAGAGATCATTAGAGAAAGATCATTAGAGAAAGACATCATGCTTGAGAAGGTAGAAGGTCAACGCAAAAGAGGAAGGCCAGCAATGAGATGGATCAATACAATAACAGCAGCTAGGGGTGCCATTCTGTCAACAATGAGCTGCTTGAATGAAGACCGAACATAGTTTAGGACAACTATCCAGAGGCTCACCATGAGTCGACACCGACTTGACGGCACTTAACAACAACAATACTATACCTGAATGTAACTCACCCTGATCATCTCCTGGAAAGCTGTGAACTATTATTTTTCACTAATAATAAACTGATGCACACAATCCCTTGCAGCATGACAAGTTGCAAACCAAGCGAGGGACTGCTTCTGCAATTATTGGTGTCAGATTTGAAAACCAACTTCGTTAAGGTACGTCTTAGTATGATTACCGCATATCACTCCATCTAGAAGGTAAATCCATCTCTATATAGCCTTTAGTTTTCATTTCATGCAGGGCTTGCTTCTACTGAAGCCTGCTCTCAGGCCTTGTGCAGTGTCATGGGACTTCAACATTGTCTTAACCCAATTGAACTGCAAGATACCTGTGAATTGAGGTACCTGTGAAAGGTCCTGTTTCTGGTGGTGGTAACTTCAGAATACAGAGTTAGTCAGCTCCACACTCTAGTAATGGATCCATCCTATACCTAGTTCTTTAATACTAGGGTGCTTCTGCAGATGGATCCAGAGTTCCTTCCTAAGGTAGTGTTATCACCTTAAGCAGATCATCCTAACATTTTTCCCCAGACCTCATGCTCACAAAGGTGGAAATGCACTGTACACTTTGGATTGCAAGAGAGCTGTTGCCTTCCATTTGGAGCAGACTAAACCCCTTAGAATGTCCACCCAATCTTTTGTTTTTATTGACCCAAACAGGCCAGAGCTGCCATCAACAAATGCACATTATCAAATTGGCTAGTGGATTGCATCTCCTTTGCTTATGCCTACACAGGCTTTTCTTTCAAGGATCACATCACCGCTTATAATGTCAGAGCTATAGTTGGGTCTGTAGCATACATTCACATTCCATTACTACTACTACTTCTACTATACTGTTTGGGAAGAGACTTCCAGTGTAACAGTAGGTTTTCGCTGGTCCACACTCCAGAATCATTATGGAAAATCAAATCCAACTCTTTTCCTCCTAAGCCTATTTATTTTTATTTCTAGGCTGCCTTTCCAAAAATATATTTTTTTAAATGGAGCAATGGTTGTGGAGGGCAAGATGGGATTAAAACTGATGCCTGGTAGTTGAGCTCTGGAGTGCTCAGGATACTGACACTTCCCAGCTGCAATTTATTCCTGTATTATGGGGCAGAAGAAATGCAAATAAAAGAACATATCCTTGAATTTGACAAAGTTTCCAGCGACAACCCTGGTAATGACAGGGTGGGGCTAACCATTAGGCAAACTAGGAAGTTGTTTAGGGCAGAAGCTTCTTGGGGGAGGCAAAGAGCAGATTCTGGTAGCCACTGGTAGGCAAAAGTCTTAAAGTTTTCCTAGAGCACCAACACCTTGAACCAATTCTGGGGCCAGCCCTGGGTAACGTTTGAGGCGACTGGAGTGCTGGCATTCTTTGGTATGTCTCCCCGTGTCATCATCTGTGGACCTGAGTATTAATGATGGGTGATTAGTAGCAGTAGTAGTAGTAGTAGTAGTAGTAGTGTTTCTTATCCCTGAGCAATGAACTGCACCCCATGACTTGGAAATGCTAGTTCTGCCAGAATCATGTTTCCCTTGGGCCGTTAGACTAGCATGCTGAGAAGGGGTATGGAAGAGGGTGAACCAGTGTTTGAATCCTCAGTAGTGCGTCAGAGAAGAAGTGCCCTCAATATCAGCATATCCTGGAAACACAGAGGAGAAGGAGGTCTATGGAGAGGGAATTGCCTGAAATTATAACTTTGGAATCTTTAAGGGACACTGTTTTTTATATGTTGTTTTATGTGGGAAAATTTAAATGGAATTTGACTGCTGTTAATTATGCTGTGGCTGAGGTCTTCTGGAAGTAGGGTTGTCAGGTTGGGAAGATAGCTTGGCTGGAAGAACAACTTGGTGAACTTCATTCATTGGGTGCTGCTCAGGCCGTGGATAAGATCTTGCTGTCCAGGAAAACTGAACACTCTCTCAAGAAGGCACTGAAGACCCATCTACAACGTTTGAATCACTTTAGAGAGAACCCCTAAAGTAAACCTATTTCCCCCTGGTCATGCTCTACTCTCCTTTCCTATATCAAACTTGGCATTCTTTTCCTTTTTCAAATTAATGATTTTTATGTAAGCCACATTGCTTGCTTGCACATACTGAGATATATCAAATAAAGGCAAACATAAACATAAATATTCTTTGAGTAGAAATAAATAAATTGTTTCTAGAGAACTTTGCAAAGAGGCCTTCCAGTTAGGAGGCAAGAGACCTGTGAAATTGTTTTAAATAGGGGTTAAAGCCAAGTAACAGATCAAAGGGTCAATTTGAAAGGGTCCCTCTATCAAACCATGGGCTGTGTGAATTACCCAGGAAATTGTTAAAAGAATACCTTAGAAGCACAAGTCAGGGCACTGTGTAGCAAGCCAGCTTTTACTAACTCTTTCTTTCCCTCCCACCCACCCCAAACACAGGATCTAGTGCAAGAGATAACTGTGTTGGGGCCACTTGGCAATAATGATCCTAGCATTATCGCATTTGATTTAATAAATGGAGGGACAATGGCAAGGAAATCCACAGTGCTACCTTTTAACTTCAAAATGGATACTATGATAAAATGAGGAAAATAGTTAGGAAAAAAAACTAAAAGGAGCAGCTGCAAAGGTTAAAGGATTACATCAAGCATGGGCATTGTTTAAAAATACTATCTTGAAAGTCTAGACCACATGTATTATCCACTTCTGTCTTTTTTTTAGGAGATACTAAGAGGTTGTTCTGGTGCCCAAGTCTGCAAGATATCATCTTTGTGTTGGAGAGCCTAGGAGCTGAGCCATCTACACTGTTCTCTGAGGAAAGTCTACGAAAGCACTGCACATCTGAAAGCTGCATGTGAGTTTTAATGATTTTCAGATATCTCATTTGTTCTTGTGAGTCTTCAACTGTCCTGAATGAACCTTCTCTTGGCTGATTTATGAAGCTAAGCAGGGTTGGGCCTCACTAGGACTTGGCTGGATGATACTTCAATCAAAGGGGGAGTCATTTTTTACAGGAGTAACTTATAGAACTCCAAGCTGTACCCGTCTGGGCCAGGAGTCTTATAGCATTGGGATTTTTGGATAATTCTTTATATCTCATCTACTGTTATCGGAGCACCCAGCTGTTCAGTTTGCTGGTCTGATAATCAGGACAGGCCCACTTGAGCCAGGGAGGCAGCTTCTCCAGCATACAAAGTTTTATAATAGCTCCTTAGCACCTCTCTTATCCCCTGGGTGGTCTTATGCATCACATTGTGTCGATCTCTCAACACCGCCACAAATTTTGTACCTTGAAATCCTTTCACACACTGTGCCAACAGCCTCCCACTTTTATCCCCATGTTGAAATAATTGAAATATATAGTACAAAATTGACTTTTTAGCCCTTTGAAGTAGTAAGGCATTTAAGGCTGCATGTGTCTCGAGTAGTCTGGCCCAATTTTTAGGCACAGGAAGTCGCACATACAACCATCTGTCCAGACAGATCTGTTTCTGAAATCTGATCAGCCTTTAATTTAAAAGCTTCCTCCTTCTGACTGTGTATACAATGATGTCTCCTTGTAGCACTGCCATAGCCATTTCCCACAGCTGCTCTCTCAGATATAGTGCAAACCGTTCCTCTTTATAGAGCTCCAAGGAGAAACACCAATCTATATGACAGCTCCTGCTTCCCCCACTCCAAATCAATCCACATCACAGCATGATCCGATATCTCGTATAGTTCAAGGACTGCATCTGCCACCTTCGAAAAAAGCCACAGAAACCAGTAGATGATCAATGCATGAACTAATCATATGAACCTGTGAGGTGCATCTACCAATTCACACAGGTTGGCTAACCTATGAATACTCTTAATGACCCATGCCCTTCCATCCATCCTCCCTATTGAGGTGTTGAGATCAGGGTCCATCATCCCATTCAAATCTCCACTCCAAATGACTGGGTAATCTGGCATCTCGTCCAGTTCTGAAGCAAGGGTCGCAAAGAAGAGCAGATCTGGTGTGTTGGGCTTATAGACATTGCACAAGATAACACAATTTCTCTGGGAACAAGCAGGAAGTCAGTCCTCATATATGGGTTACGTGGGCGCTGACGGAGCCCGCGCGGAGCAAATCTCCAGCTTTCAAAGAAAGCCTTTGGGAGTTACCACCACGCATGCGTGGTCCGCTTCCCACCCAAAGGAGCCATCTTGCCCAGTCTTCTTTTTTTCCGCGGAGCCCTTCAGACATAGTCTGTTCTCTGTCTCGGAAAAAGTAACATAGTAGCATAGTATATGATGGCAGATAAAGACCAGTATGGTCCATCTAGTCTGCCCAACAAGATGGCAAGAGTAAGTGCACCTGCCACTCCGTGCAGGTCACCCCTCCCCATGCCTTTCTTTAGGGGTGTACCCACTGCTCCGTATAGGGCAGCCCTGTTTGTTGAGATATGTTATGCTTATTTTGATTTTATCCTGCTGCTATAAAGGGATCCACTGTGTCTGTCCCATGCGATTTTGAATTCTGTCACTGTATTCGCCTCCCACCACTTCCATCGAAAGGGCATCACCCTTTCAGTGAAAAAGTATTTCCTAGCATTGCCTTTCAATTTACCCCCTTGCAACTTCATGCTATGCCCTCTAGTTTTGCAGCTTCTCCGTATTTGGAAGGTTTGTTGTTCATTAATACTCTTTAAGTATTTAAATGTCTGAATCATATCTCCCCTATCCCTCCTCTCCTCCAGAGTGTACAAGTGATTTTCTTCTTGCCTTATTGGCTGTTGTTTTTTTCTTTCCGGCTAGCACCGGTACCCTTCCCGCCTGCCCCCGGTATCCCGGTATCGGGTTGGCTCTCTTTTTTCTTTTCTCTGTTACTTTTTTCTTTTTGGGCGTTTGCCCCTGTTTTCCCTTGCTGGCAGCCTGAAAGGTCTTTGACCTTGCTGGAGTACTTTTTCCCCCCATGGCTACCAGTGGGTTCAAAAAGTGTGACAGGTATGATAAAATTATGCCCCTCACTGATACGCATGACTGCTGCCTCCTTCGCCTCGGCCCAAACCATGACCCGGCTGTTTGTGGCTTTTGCAAACTTATGTCCTCGAAGGCCTTGAAAAGCTGCCAGCAGCAGCATGGAAAAAATTTCCCTGATTCCCCCATGCCTCCGAAAGCCAGGGCCTCGTCTGAGGCCTCCACGCCTTGGGAGGAATGCGCCAAACCCGAGCAACGGCGGGGGACCTCAGAGAGGCTGCATCTCTGGATAGTTCAGAACGGCCAGGTCCCTCACAGGGCTGGTCACAGAGCCCCAAGCACCAGCCCGAGGCGTTGGGGAAGGAGCGCCCGATCAAACTCTCTTGGAAGGATCTGGCCACAGATTGACCCTGGCAAGCGCATCCTATCCTAGTCGAGGACTCCCCTCCGGGGGAACCGGCTTTGGGCTCGAGTACATTGGTGCCCGAGTCAGATGCTGCGGAACCTCCCGAACTCATAAGTGGAGGAGTGGCCTAGTGGTTGGGGCAAGGTACTTCAGGCCGGAAGGTCGGGGGTTCAAATCCCACTAGAGGACAGCAACCTTGGGCCGGAAGGACTGGGGTTTCTAGTCCCACAGGTGCTCCTTGTGGTCTTGGGCAAGCCACTTAACCCTCCATAGCCCATGTTCCCTGTAAAATAGTTATCTCCAAGTTATAATGCCCTGTTCAATGTAATTTCAGTTTGTTCAATGTAAACCGCACTGATGCAGAATAGCGCGGTATATAAGAGAATGAAAATAAATAAATAAATAAAAAAAATGTCCAGGATGGTGTCCTTGGAATGCAGGATCACTGCCTTCCTGAAGCAGCAATGGGCATTAGTATCCGGTATGTAGGGTTGCTCTGCCCAGACCACCGGAGGTTCAACGACAAAGTTGACCCCAGAGGCTGAGCCGATGCTCAAAGCCCTACGGGCCCAAGTAGATCCTCGGCCGAGGTCCAGCTCGATCTCTCGTTCTTCGGGACGGAGATTGTCACTGGCAAGCTAGTGCGCGCTGGAGCAGCCTGACCCCTCGGGGCCCGAGGAATGCCACCTTTCTTCCTCGGATGCCTCCATCTGGGAATCTGAAGATGAGGTGTCTCTGGACACTCGCCTTCACTGAGATGTTCCGTCCAATTCCCCAGTATCGGAGCCTCGGAGAAGATCTCCTCCGAAGGACATGGCTTTTCAGGACTTCGTTCGAGATATGTCCAAAGCCTTGGCTTTCCCAACGGAGTCTGAGGAGGATCCTTGAGCAGATGAACTCGATATCCTCCAATACAAGGCCCCTCCTCAGGAAACCCTCACAGTGCCCATTCCACCTATCCTGGAACGCTTTATGCTCTGCATGTGGGAGACACCGGCATCGACGCAGGTTGATCAGCAAGCGGCTCGACTCGATGTATCGGGTCCGCCGACGCCCTGGTTTTCAAAAGTCACAACTGCTGCATAATTCCACGGTTGTGGAATCGGCCATGCTTCGACTAAAAAGTCAGAAGACGCATTCCTTGGTACCACCCGGCAGGGAGGCCCGCACCTTGGATGCCCTCGGCAGAAAATGTTACCAGGGCGCGATGCTGAATTGCCGGATGCAAGCCTACCAGCTGTACATCAGCATGTACCTGAGAGTCCTGGCAAAGGAGATCGCCAGATTCTTGGCTGGTCTCTCTGAGGAGCCATTACAGCGCTTCAAGGGCTTAACCAGAGCCATTGGTGAATGCTCCAAATTTATGTCTCGAGCGGCCTGCGACAGGTTCGAGTCAGCGGCCAGAGTAGCTGTGGCGGGCATTGGTGCACGCTGCCAAGCCTTGCTACAGTTATCAGACCTTGAACAATGGGTACAAGACAAGTTGATCGATGTCCCATGCCGTGGGGAGAACCTATTTGGCAAACCCATAACAGAAAAGGCTGCTGAACTGGAGACCGAGTTCATGATGAGGACTAGGCTCTCTAAGAAGACCTCGGCCCCTTCCCGAAAGAAGGGCTCAGGGTAAAAGCCCTTCTACCCGAAAAAGGTCCACTGCTTACCGAAGTTACCCCCCTTATCAGGCCTCCCCAGTGCCCCAGCAGGGGCAACAGGCCAAGGGGCAAGGGCATGGTCCACATAAGCAGAAGGCTCCCAAGCCCCAGGCTTTGACCATGGCTCAACCCGGGGGAAGCTTTTGACTCCTACAGCATGGCCCCTCTCCCAAGAGAGGCTGGACAGCCCACAGGAGGTCGGCTCTCCCTGTACACCCACAGGTGGGGAGCTATACCACCGACGCATGGGCATTGCAGGTGGTCAAGGAGGGTTACCCCCTCTGCCTAGCCGAAGCACCCCCGCATTATTTCGGCCTCCTCTTCACTGGGACCTTCTGTTGAAAGAGTTGGTAGGCCTTCTCGAGGACCGAGCGATGGAACCAGTGCCCCACCACCTCAAGGGCAAGGGGTTCTACTCCAGATATTTTCTCGTGCCAAAGATGACATGGGGCCTAAGGCCCATCCTCTATCTGCGCAACCTCAACAGATTCCTGGTGTGGGAGATGTTCAATATGCTCTCCCTTGGAACATTGCTGCCTTACCTCCGCCAGGGAGACTGGTTATGCTCCTTAGTCCTAAAGGATGCTTATACACACATCCTAATCCACCCAAACGACAGGCAATACCTACATTTTGTGGTGGGGGGCCATCATTTTCAATACAGAGTGCTGCCCTTTGGCCTTGTCTCGGCCCCCAGGGTATTCACAAAGTGCCTTGCGGTAGTCGCCACCCTTCTCAGGCTTCAGGGGATTTTCATCTTCCCCTATCTTGATGACTGGCTCATCAGGGGCATCACGGCCCCCGAGGTGCAGCAGGCCACGGCATGCACTATCCAGATCTTTCAGCACTTGGGCTTCATTATCAATTATCCCAAGTCCAGTCTGTGTCTGGCTCAAGAGCTGGAATTTATCGGGGCAAGGATCAATACCCTCCCAGCCAAGGCCTTCCTACCTGCAGACAGGGTCAGCAGGCTTATGGCGCTGACCAGAAATGTACAGTGCCGTCCCTCAGTGCCAGCAAGACACCTGTTGTGCCTTCTCAGGCACATGGCCTCCCCAGTCCATGTCACACCATATGCCTGCCTACACATGCGAATTGCGCAGTGGTGCCTCAGGGACCAGTGGTCCCACGCAATGGGGCATCACCAGGACAGAATCAAAGTCACCAGTGCCTGGAGAAGTTCCTGAGCTGGTGGCAGTCACCCCACCACTTGCAAGCGGGGATGCCTTTTCAGGCTCTTCATCACTCGAGGGTCCTCACTACAGACGCCTCCACTGCCAGGGGTACCGCACCCAGGGCGTCTGGTCTCCAGACGAGCGTGCCCACCAGATCAATCTGTTGGAATTGTGTGTGATCAGCCATGTGCTAAGGGCGTTCCGGAGACCCTTGAGTCACAGATCCATCCTAGTCCAGACGGACAACCAGGTTGCCATGTTCTACGTGAACAAACAAGGGGGTAAAGGGTCCCGCATCCTTTGTCGGGAGGCTATGGACTTGTGCTCATTCGCAGCTCGAGAGGACATTCTCCTCAGGGCAGTGTATTATTATTTTATTATTATTATTATTTAACATTTTTATATACCGCACTATTTATTATCAGCGCGGTTTACATAGAACTACAAAACATCAGATAAGATAAGATACATATATCTGTTTTTACATGGAACAGGAAGAAAAACTTAGAAAACAGGGGTAATTGTAACAAAGGATAATAGAACTTGAACTATATACATATGATAGTAATATTACTTGAAAAAGTATCATGTTAGATAGGGATGGGATTGGAGCTGTTTAGATGAACTTGTGTTATTGTGTTCTCTGGAAAGTATATGATGAAAAGGTGATGCTTCAAGGCCTTTTTGAACTGGGGGGCCAGGACAATTGGCTGGCCAACAGATTCAGCAGACTGTTCCAGCCACACGAGTGGCAGCTGGACCCGATTGTGGCCTGCAGGCTCTTCCAGATTTGGGGGGGCCAATGATGGACCTGTTCGCCAACCCGGACAACCACCAGTTAACCCGTTTCTGTTCCTGGCAACCACATCCTGCCAGGGTGGCTGCCGACGCCTTTCTAATCTTATGGTCAGTGGGTCTTCTGTATGCATTTCCCCCGACACCTCTGATCACCAAGACCCTGTTTAAGATACTTTGCGACAGAGCTTCAGTCATTCTGATAGCCCCACGGTGGCTTTGGCAACTGTGGTTCCCACTCCTCCTGCAGTTAGTGGTGGAGACTCACATCCCCTTGTGGACAGACATGTGGCTTCTCTCCCAGGAGGGGGGCTCTCTCCTGCACCCCAACCCCAGCTCCCTTTCGCTGATGGTGTGGCTGCTGAGAGGGTCTCACTAGCTTCGCTCCTACTTCCGAGAGAAGTGGAGGATGTTCTGCTAGCTTCACACAGAGCATCTACTAGACGGGCTTACGCCTTTAAGTAGCGCAGGTTTGTGCTCTGGTGTGTGGCTCAGGTGTGTGGCTCCTGCCTGGTGGTTATGGTGTTGCAATACCTTCTCCACCTCTCTGACTCGGAGTTCAAGTCCAACTCCATCAGAGTACATCTCAGTGCCCTTGCGGCCAACCACCATCCTGTAGATTGGAAGATCCTCTCAGCGCACCCGACAGTGTCCCGGTTCCTTAAAGGCCTTCTCCTGTCTAAGCCCCTGGTCCACCCTCCGGCAGCCTAATGGGATCTCAATGTAGTGTTGGGGCGGCTCACCCTACCGCCTTTCGAACTTATGGCTATGTGTCATCTCCGCTATCTCTCCTGGAAGGTGGTGTTCCTCGTCGCACTCACCTCTGCCCGAAGGGTGAGCGAGCTCCAGGCCCTCGTGGCGGAGAGGCCTTATACCAGGTTCTACAAGAATAGGGTAGTGCTTCGCACACACCCTAAGTTTCTTTCGAAGGTGGTGTCCTCATTCCACCTCAATCAGGAGTTGGTCCTCCCTAACTTTTTTCCCAGCCTGCACGCTGGTCATGCTTAGGCTGTCCTCCATACCCTAGACCAGCGATGGCGAACCTATGGCACGCGTGCCAGCTGTGGCACGCGAAGGCCTTGCAGCTGGCACGCGGGCCATAGGTCCGCAAAAAAAAGAAAAAGCTGTCTCTGACTGCGGACGCGGCAAGGGCAGAATGCAGCGTCCCGCGGGGCCCCCTCCGCCCGCTAAGCCCCTCTGCAAGAACTTTCAGATTCGCGAGGGAGAGCGTCTCCCTCGCGTCTCTGTTAAGCCCGCAGGGGCTAATGGGAAATTTCCCATCAGCCCCTTTAGACGCGAGGGACTGATGGGAAATTTCCCATTAGCCCCTGCGGGCTTAACAGAGACGCGAGGGAGACCCTCTCCCTCGCGAATCTGAAAGCCCTTGCAGAGGGGCTTAGCGGGCGGAGGGGGCCCCGCGGGACATTGCAATCTGCCGCGGCAGCAGCCAGAGCCTGCTTTTTTTTTTTTTAAATTTGCCGGGGGGGGGGGGGGGGTTAGGACTGCTAATGGGCAGGAGGAGGGGGGGTTAGGACTGCTAATGGGCAGGAGGGGGGGGTTAGGACTGCTAATGGGCAGGAGGGGGGGTTAGGACTGATAATGGGCAGGAGGGGGGGGTGTTAGGACTTCTAATGGGCAGGGGGGGGTTAGGACTGCTAATGGTCAGGAGGAGGGTGGGTGAGGACTGCTAATGGGCAGGAGGAGGGGGGGGGGTTAGGACTGCTAATGGGCAGGAGGGGGGGTTAGGACTGCTAATGGGCAGGAGGAGGGGGGGTTAGGACTGCTAATGGGCAGGAGGAGGGGGGGTTAGGACTGCTAATGGGCAGGAGGGGGGGTGTTAGGACTGCTAATGGGCAGGAGGGGGGGGGTGTTAGGACTGCTAATGGGCGGGGGGGTTAGGACTG
The DNA here is from genome assembly GCA_033557465.1 of Ichthyophis bannanicus. Lineage (NCBI taxonomy): Eukaryota > Metazoa > Chordata > Amphibia > Gymnophiona > Ichthyophiidae > Ichthyophis > Ichthyophis bannanicus. Next base: position 697,931,716 of record CM066035.1, read on the forward strand.
CTAATGGGCGGGCGGGCGGGCGGGCGGGGGTAGGACTGCTAATGGGCTGGGGGGGTAGGACTGCTAATGGGCTGTGGGCTGATGGGGGCTGTCTGGAAATGGGGTGATGGGGGTTTAGGGCTGGAAGTGAGTTGATGGGGGGGGCTAGGACTGGTATTGGGTTGGGGGGTTGCTAGGACTGGAAATGGGCTGATGCAGGGACTAGAAGGGAATGGATGCTGGGTGAGGCTGGAACTAGAAGGGAGCTGATGTTGGGGGAGGATTAGAATGGGATGGGGCTGGGAGAGTAAAATGGAGAGGGGAAAAATATTTTGTGTGGGAGGGATAAAAAATCTACAATTGGCCGGGTATTGGGAGAGTAAGTGGGGATTGAGGATGGAGGGGTAAAATTTGAGTGGATGAAATAGGAATGAGGAAAGAGCAAAAGGAGAAAGATTAGTATGTTAAAGCAGATGTAGAGAGAGAGAATGGAAAAAAAAACTAGAAGAGAGAAGAAAGGACAAATGGACAGCAGATGATGGAGAGTTAGCAGAAAACATGAAGAAACCAGAAGAAAGTGGCTGGAGCAATTGCAACTGTGTAACTGAGCTGAGGTATTCTGTTTATGTAATTCCTTTTTGACATTGCCACTTGTTCTCTTTCCCCAGTAGGTCATGTATTGTTATTGTCTGAAATGTATTGGTTTAATATTTGCAGTGTTGCCTTTTGATAGGTATGGTGTGGTGCTTTGTGAGTCCTGGTAGTGCTGTTAGGATACGGCGGGTTTGCTATTGGTTCTAAATGGGCAGTGTTTGTAGTAGTTCCTAATGTGCCTGGCGGTTGGCACTGGATTATAGTAATGTAGAAATCTTTTAGTCTGTCTTTATCCATACACTCATTAAGAGACATGTTTACTAAAAGTTAGTGTATGTTAGCATTATGCAAATATTTATGCAAATTGACGTGCTGGCACTTTGAGGAAATTCTTTGGTTTTGTGCGGCAGTTTGGGCACTCGGGCTCAAAAAGGTTAGCCATCACTGCCCTAGACTGTAGGAAGGCCTTATCTTTCTACATTCAATGTACTGAAGGCCACCGGAAAGCATCTCAGCTTTTCGTTTCTTATGACCCCAGCAAGCAGGGGCATGCAGTGACCATGCGTACACTTTCCACATGGGTGGTGGACTGTATTGCCCAGGCCTATGAGGAAGCGCGGCTTTCCTTGGAAGGCCATGTTATGGCTCACAAGGTCAGGGCCATGGCAACCTCTGTCGCTCATCTGTGCTCCATTCCTCTGGCAGACATCTGCCGGGCCGCCAGCTGGTCTTCGGTTCATACCTTCGCAGCTCACTACTGCCTGGATAGGGAATCCCGATGGGACAGTGCCTTCGGCCAGGCTGTACTCTGTAATCTTTTTGAGGTCTAGGCAACTCCTGCCCTCCGACCCTTCTGTGTTCAGGCTACTGAAGTGCTAATTCCTTGTCAGTTGAGAGTTTTTTCCACTGCAGCTGCTCGCGGCTCTCAAAGAGAGAGTATTTTGATTATGGGTTCATGGTTGCCTGTAGCTGGGGAGTCCCATATGTGAGGACTGACTTCCTGTTTGTTACCAGAGAAAGCGTAGTTGCTCACCTGTAACAGGTATTCTCCGGGGACAGCAGGAATCAGTCCTCACAACCCTTCCTCCTCCCCTTGGAGTTGCAGTCCTCTTATATTACTGTTTTGTTCTTTTTGCCATCTTTAGCTATGTCATTTGACTGAGCAAGATGGCTCCTTTGGGCGGGAAGTGGACCACGCATGCGTGGTGGCAACTCCCAAAGGCTTTCTTTGAAAGCTGGGGATTTGCTCCGTGCGGGCTCCGTCTGCGCTGACGTAACCCATATGTGAGGACTGATTCCTGCTGTCCCCAGAGAACACCTGTTACAGGTGAGTAACTACGCTTTCCCCACAGCTTTTCAATCACCATGGTGTAACACCCAGAGGTTTCCATTACCTCGAGCTTACATACAAACTGCACATCCTTACCAATCAGGGGCAGCTCAAGGCAATCTGCTGCCTGAGGCAAGGGATGAGATGGTGCCCCCTCCCCTGTAGTGTGTATGGGGGGGTGTGTCTTTCTCAAAACTCCAGTCAGGGATTGAACAAAACCAAAAAGCTGATTAGATAATATGGAGGAAATGCAAGATATTTGCAAACCAAGGAACTAAAAGAATGAACGAGAATCACAGCACAGTTTATAAAACCAAATTATAACTTTTTTATTTTGTTGTTATAAACTGCATTATGGTTCTTGCTTTTTCTTTTTGAACATTATTTTGCATTCACAGAACCCCCTCCCTTAACAGAGGGGGCAGAGCAGAACTAGGACATTCACCCACAGAACTCAATATCTTAAAAAATTTGATTCTGATCATCTCACTAACAAACATTCTACAGTATCAGGCATATTGTGAACTAATACAAAACCCTACAACAAAGTCACTGAGGATCTATCAAGAAAATCTACCATACCATACCATATCAGTACCAACTTTCAAAACTCACATAAGGAGCCCATCCAAAAAAAGCATCACTGTAAATATTGCAGTGGGCCCTGGAACATCCAACACCTATTTGAAAAGCTGAACAATTCAGATTACTACAGTACAAATCCCTACATACAAACTCCATGTTAACAGAACACTAGTCTCGGTCACACACTCAGAACACAGACCCTCACCAAGTACAGAATAAGTGACTAAAACTTAAAAATAAACATATGTAGATAACAATTAAACTGCAACCCTGAAAAGTCAGCTTCTGCATGCAATGCAATACCAGAGAAATAGAAAGAGATACATTTCCTTGTGTTGAATAAAATATAAAGATAGCAACAAGTGTGATCATTAAATTGAAAATAAAATTGTCTTCTACCTTTGTTGTCTGACCATTTTATTCTCTGATCATGCTGGTCCCAATCTGAGGTTCCTGCTTTCCTCCACCTCCCAATACCCCCGCCCCCCCACCTACTTCCCCCCAGGGGTAGCAAGAGGATGATGCAGGGCTATGTGCGGAGATTCAATGCAGCATCATTTGCATAAATTTAGGTTTTTTTTAGAATGTATATGCCACCAATCTAAAATCCTAGGTGGCTTCCAAACATATAAATGCAATTTAGTAAAGCAAATGTTATAATAAAACATTACCTTTGATTAACGAAAAGCCACTTACACAGCCCCTCCCCCCCAATCAAACCATTACAAATATCTGCACATCAGATTTATTTTGCTAGGACCAGATTATTGATGAGGGACGATATAAAATGAGAGAAACTAATCCTGGTAGCCATGAATTCAAATGCTGGATTGGATTGTGCTAGAGCTGGAAAAGTCAGGAACTCAGAAGCGGTGAAGCTATCAGGCTACTAAACAAAATTAAACTGAGACGTTCCCTTAAAATATGAAATTTCCTTGAATCTGAACTAACAAAATATTTTAAATTTCAGTCTGGCAGCATAAAGAATGCAAAACTGCAAATCTCAATGACACTCCATATTCCAGTACCCCCAACCAACAACCTACAGTTGACCTCACCAAGAACTCAGAGTACAGGACTTATAGAGCAAATCTACTATCCATAACAGCACTAACTTCCAAATATCACACAATATGGAGCGTATCCAGAAAAGGGCAGCACCATAAATATTGCAATGGGCCCTAGAACATCCATATTCCTATTCAGAGAACTGAACAAGTCAGATTACTACAGCTCCCTATATAGAAACTCCATGTTATCAGAACATATAACCTCAGTCACACATATATAGAACAGAAATAGATCTTCACCAAGTAAGGAATATATCAGTACAAACTAAAAACAGACATATGTAGTCAAAAAATTATTTTATCCATTACTATTAGGTTTACAGGATTTCTTTCCCCAAATTATACTTTACTGCAGAGTGAGGTAAGAGAAAAAATTCTCACACACAGGCATCTGCATTGTCAGCAGAAACTAACATAATGGCTCAGCGCAAGTAGCGTGAGTGCAACTAATGCCACCTCAGTGGGTGGCCTTAGTTGCACCAGCTGCTGTTTTGCCATGCTGAAATGCGGTAACTGCAGGGTGATATAACTGCCTCCCTGCAGTTAGCCTACGGCCCTGCATAATCAAACTCTGGAATAACTTACCAGAGGATGTAGTAAAAACTGTTAGTGTAGCTGGGTTTAAAAAAGGTTTGGACAAGTTCCTGGAGAAAAGGTCCATAAACTGTTATTAAAGAGGACCCTGGAAATCCACTGCTTACCCCGGGACGAGCATTGTGGAACCTATGTGCCTTTTCGGGAACCTGCCAGGTTCTTGTGACCTGGATCGACCACTGTTGGAAACAAGATACTGGGCTTGATGGACCTTAGTCTAACCTAGTATGGAATTTCTTTTGTTCTTATGTTAATATGTTACCAGTGCAGAGCCTAGGAAACATGCTGCTAAATATGCCAAACAAGATGGGCTCAACAGCACCCATGCAGCATCTCCCATTTTCACAAAAACCACTTGGCACCCAACACAGCACTTCCCACACTCTAAAAATAAGAGGGATTTTGTGACCCCAACACAACACTGCCCACTCCAATATAAACACCAAGAAGGAGTTGGCAATCCCAACATATCTCCTGAAACTACGTACTGGACCATCATAGTGTTAACGTAAATATATATTCCATAGAAAACAAAGGAAATGCAAATGCAAGATGCTTGCACACCAAGGAACTAAAAGAAAAAGTGAGAACTGCAGCATAGTTTATAAGACCGAATTGTAATTCATTTTATGCTGCTATAAACTGCATTATGGTTATCACTTTTTCTTTTTGAATATATATTCTGCATCCACAGAAACCTCTCCCTTGATAATGGGTGCAGAGCAGAAGTAGGACATTCACCCACAGAACTCAATATATTAAAAATTATTTCTGATTCTGGTCATCTCACTAACAATAAACATTCTCCAGTACCAAGCAGAACTAAGAAAAAAACCCTACAAAAGGCACAGAAGATCTACAAGGCCAAATCTACCATACCATATAAACCAGCATAAACTTCCAAAACTCATACAAGGTGCCTTTTATCTCATATATTAAGGTATGTGTGGGAAATGTTTGTTGGTAGGTGGATATGGAGCAATAGGGAGGAGGGAGGGAGGTGAAAAAACTAGGTGAGGTTCTGTCCAAGCATCCAGCTTCCTAGGACCCCATGGTCCCTGCAGACAGCTGCCAACCAACACAAACCTTATGGCACCGACCTGACTGATTTCTTTGGAGTTGTAGTCTGCTAATATCAACTCTGCTAACTCATGGTCTACAGCATCTCTAGGTCATTCTTTCTTTTTCTGATCCAGTTCACCACCTTGGGACCCATCCTCAAGCCAGGAGCACCGCCGACCATCTAAAGCTCCCCTGATCGGGGTTGCAGCGAAAGAGCGGGAAGTCCATCTGCTCTTTGCTCAAATGCTGCTGCCCAATCAGGAACCAGGGACTGTGCCTTAAAGGAAGCGCCATCGGGCGCATTGAGCCAGGAGCACGGCCCTATCATCTAAAGCTTCCCCGATCGGGTTTGCAGCGAAAGAGCGGGAAGTCCATCTGCTCGTCACTCAAATGCTGCTGCCCAATCAGGAACCAGGGAGTGTGCCTTAAAGGAAGCGCCATCGGGTGTGCCACGCCTGGCGGGTCTGCGCCAGAGGGCCCTTTGTTATGGCCCTTAGGTGGGGTACGGTGGCAAGGATAACTACCTTACTACCAAACCCCGAATCTACCACACAGCAATTCAGTTCTATTATAAAAAGAAGCGATTCTTCCAGCCAGCTCACTGCCAGGACAAAAAAGGCATCTCTAGCATCCCGAACAAGCTGACTCCACGAATATTTTTATGCAGCTGACTCCATGAATATACAATCAAGCTTGCATCAGGAATACAAGGTACAGCAGAAACCATGCCTCCCTTTCTAATCCCAGCATACCTGATAATGCTATTTTCACATGCTCTGCCCTACACCCCCATTCTTACCAGCATAAACTCAAAACACCCCATTCAAAATGCATCACCTAGTCAAACAATAAATACCACCAAGCCTCACCCCATCCGAAGATGCACACTCACCCCACCCGATCTAGCACGCACCTCTACCCTAACAACCACACAAGCACTTTCAGTCTCCCTAATAAATGTACGCTTAGTGAGGAATAAACTCCCCATGATCCAAGACCTGATCATATCACAAAAGATCAATATCCTCTGCATAACAGAAACCTGGCTAACAGACTCAGATACAGTACTCATGAACCAGCTACCATCTAATAAATATAGTCTTCACAACTGCTTCCAAATCCACGCCAGGGGAGGAAGAGTAGCCATTATGGCAAAATCCAACCTCCACTTCCGGAACTATGCAACAGAAACTACTAAAGAAGCGGACATACTCACAATCACCAACAAATGCCTCTCCATATGCCTATTATACTGAGCACCTACAGCACACACAGATCTGTCGGACATTCTAAAGCATGTGTCAGAGTACCAGCATCATGAAAGAACAGATAATCCTTGGAGATTTCAACCTCCCATCATTACAGGAGAAACATGCAAATGCCTTTATTGGTGCAATGGAAGCAATGGAACTGACACAAATCATACATGATTCAACACACGAGAAGGGGAATACTCTAGATCTCGTATTCCTCAACTCCTGAAATGCCATCACAATGAAGAACCCTAGGATCACAGCTGTCCCATGGTCTGACCACCGTCTCATCATTTTCACCAGCACATATCAACATACCTACGTCAAAGAGAATGATCAACTCACAAGGAGATTTAAACAATTTAATAAGGTTGACTTCCTAGATCAAGTACTAACTAAATTACAAACTGAGACATCCGAGATCGAAGACCTAGTCGACAACTGGAGCACTGTAATTGCCTCTGCAGCACATACAAAGACAAACCACACAGGAAGCAGGGTAAGTTCAGCGAAAGCCCGATGGTTCACCCCCAATGGAAACTAAAGACCCAACTCAGAAGAACTGAGAGAAAATGGAGAAAAACTAAAAAAGAAACGGACAGAGCAAGATACATGAGTGAGCTGGACAACTACCGCACAGAAACAGATAATGCAAAAAAGGGCCTATTTCTCAAACATTATAAATACCTCAATCAACAGACCACGTGAGCTCTTTGACATCGTTAAGAAGTTAACAAAGACACCTAACCATTCAAACCAACTCCCGAACATACCACTGGAACAGCTGGCAGCACAATATAAACAGCTCCAACAACGACCCACCTCACCACCCGTAACAGCAACAGTAGTTTATAATGCTGCTCACGGCACAGAATGGGGTACATTTGAAACGATCACCAAAGAAAGGATAGAATCCACCATCTCAAGTCTGAATACCGCTACCTCCCAACTCGATCCCTGCTTAGTGGATTAGATTAAGAAAACAAAACAGGATTAAGCACAGCACTAGCCCACATAGCAAACGAATAGCTCAAGCAAGGACACATGCCGGAAAGCCTCAAGACATCTATCATCCACCCAACCCTCAAGAAGCACAATCTGGACCCCCTAGATCCCGCCTCATTCAGGCCAATAGCAAGTCTCCCATTCACCACAAAAATCATTGAGAAAATAATTCAACAGCGACTGCAAGATCATCTAGACAAAAACAACACACTAGACCCACAGCAACATGGATTTCACCCTTCTCATGGGGTTGAGACCCTCATGATATCTCTATAAACACCCTAGTCAAAGGAATACAGGCCAGACAAGATGGATATGCCATGATCTTCCTGGATATATCAGCAGCATTTGATTCCGTCTCTCACAGCACCCTCCTATGCAGACTACAGGAGATTGGCATTCAGGACAAAGTTCTACAGTGGCTCCAGTCTTACCTAACCAAGAGACATCAACTAATCTACACCAGCATGGCAACTTCCCCCCCCTTTCAACAGACTCAAGGAATACTGTAAGGCTCGACTCTCTCCGCCATGCTCTTTGATATCTACCCTCAACCACTCTGCACAATAATACACTTTCACAATATCAACTACCATATCTACGCAGATGACATAATGCTTTATGGACCCATCACAACCTCAAATCCAATGAACACTCATCTAACAAACTGCTTCAATGATGTCTCAAACTGGCTCCAAGAAAACAACCTTACCATAAACCTTAAAAAAACTGAAGCCCTATTTGTTACTAAGGATCAAACCTTTGCCCCCCCCCCCCATCTCACCTCACCCTGGGAGCAACCCAAATACAAGTTCAACCTTACATAAAATACCTGGGGATCATCCTTGATCAAACACTTTTATTTAAGCAACAGATCGCAGAAACAGCAAAAACAATATTCCTCAAAGCAAAGATGGTACAACGTCTCAGGCCACTCGTGGACCCTCAGGATTTCAGAATGGTTATGCAAGCAATGACGCTCCCTCACCTGGATTACTGTAATGCAATATACCTAGGACTACTGGTCACCCACACCAACCCCCTATGGACAGCCCTCAACACTACAGCAAGAATCATCCAAAGAGTGAAGAAAACATGAACACATAACCCCGGTCTTGAGAGAGCTTCACATCCTACCACTCAAAGCAAGGATCAAATATAAGACACTGGTACTTATCCATAAAGTGCTCCACCAACTACAAACTTCCCAGCTCCGGACACTTCTCCCCCAACCAACCTCTGGATGACCAACACGCCTGGCCACAAGCAATGCACTCACCGTGCCACATGAAAGTTCAATCAACAAGCCTGTAACAGAGCATTTGAACTATATGCCCTATCGCTTTGGAACTCCTTTCCTAACCAAATCCGAAACAACAAAGACCTCTCCTCATTCAGAAAACAGTTAAAAACCCATCTATTTCGGGAACACCTAGGATCTGAACTAGACACCACTCACTAACGGCCTATCCTTGGTGGTCACAGAATAGACTGAATCTGGATGAAAAAACAGACCTGTAGATAGTCAACGTCAACATCAAGTACTGATGCCTACCATGTCAGGATCATCAGTGTCGGCCCCCCAGTGATGGTTTCCCCCCCCCTCCTTAATTGTGAGCTGATTAATGTACCCCCCCCTTTTGTTCTTGTAAACTGCTTTGACCCGGTGAAAAGCGGTATATAAGTGCAGCTAAATAAATACATAAATAAATATATATTGATAAGCCTCCTATGAGGAACAGTATCAAAGGCTTTCCTGAAATCTAGGTAGATCACATCCATTGCATGCCCTTGATTTAGTTCTCTGGTCACCCAGTCAAAGAGCTCAATCAGATTTGTTTGGCAAGATCATACTTTGGTAAAACCATGTTGTCTTGCGTCATGCAATCTGTTGGTTTCGAGAAAGTCCATTATTCGCTCTTTCAGGAATGCCTCCATTACTTTTCCCACCACTGAGGTAAGGCTTACTGGCCTGTAGTTTGTCACCTCTTCCCTAATACCACTTTTGTGGAGAGGTACCATATCAGCCCTTCTCCAGTGCTGTGGAATTTTTCCCATTTCCAAGGATCTATTAAAAACATCCTTTAACGGCCTTGCAAGAACCTCTCTGAGCTCTTTCAGTAACCTGGGATGTATCCCATCCGGTCCCATGGCCTTGTCCACCTTCAGTTTTGCAAGCTGTTCTAACACAACATCTTCTGTGAATGGTGTGGTATCTACTCCATTCCCATTTGTATATTTGTCAGTCACAGGTGGTCCTTCTCCAGGATTTTCTTTAGTAAAAACAGAGCAGAAGTATTTGTTTAGCATGTTCGCTTTTTCAATATCACTTTCCACAAATCTGTTCTCATCACTTTTGAGTCCTGCAATTCCGCCTCTGATTTTCCTCCTCTTCCAAATATACCTGAAAAACGGTTTGTTGCCACATTTCACATCTTTTGCCATCTTTTCTTCTGCCTTTGATTTTGCTATCCTTATTTCTCTTTTTGTCTCTTTTAGTTTTATCCTGTATTCTTTTCTGTGTTCCTCTGTTTGCGAACTTTTGAATTTTGTGAAAGCTCTGTTTTTTGCCTGTATTTGCACAGCCACTACTTTGGAGAACCAAATAGGTTTCCTTTTCCTCTTGTTTTTATTTACTTTCCTTACATATGTATCTGTTTCCCCTTTTATTGCCTCCTTTAGTTTAGCGCATTGCAATTCCACTTCCTTTATCCCCTCCCACCCTGCCAAACCCTCTTTCAGGTACTTGGCCATTTTACTGAAATCAGTGTTTCTGAAGTCTAGGACTTTGAGGTTGCTGTGATTGGACGCCGCCTTGGCTTTAATCTCAAACCACACTGTGTGATGCTGCTGCTCAAATAGGTACCCACCCAGATATTCGACACGCTATCTCTGTTGGTGAGTATTAAATCCAAAATCGAGCCTTCCCTGGTTGGTACCATCACCATTTGTCTAACTAATGCATCTTGGAAGGCATCCACAATTTTTTTTACTTCTTTCCAGATTTGCAGAAGGAATCCTCCGGTCCACATCAGGTAAATTAAAGTTGCCCAATATGATCACTTCCCCATTTATGGCTATCTTTGCAATATCAATAATCAATTCTCTATCTGTTTCTTCGGTTTGAGTTGGAGGCCTGTAGACTACACCAGTATGGATGACTATGCCATCTCCTCTTTCCAGCACAATCCACAGTGCTTCTGCTTTTTCCCACATCCCCTGAATTTCAGTAGCTTTAATATTGCTTTTGACATATAGGGCTACTCCTCCTCCTTTTCTACCCTCTCTATCTCTTCTAAATAGATTATAGCCAGCTATGGCTATATCCCATTCATGCAACTCATTAAACCATGTTTCTGTAATGGCCGCAATGTCCAAGTCCATTGCCATCATTAGGGCTTCCAGGTCAGGAACTTTGTTGGCTAGGCTTCTAGCATTTGTGCTCATTGCTTTCCAGCATTTATTGACTGGCTTGCCTGTATTTTGCATGGATTTCATTCTACACACCTCTTCCCACTTACCACATGTGTGGTTTAAAAGTTTGGCTGTTTCCAATAATTGTTTGTTTTAGCTGGGATTGACATCTTGAACTTATTGTTCTCCATCTGTCACCCCCTTTCCCTAGTTTAAATGCCTGTCCATATACTGACTAAATTTTTCACTTAGGATCCTTTTCCCTGCGAAAGAGAGATGTAGTCCATCAGCATAATATAGTCTCTCGTTGGTCCATCTGTTTCCCCAGTCGCATATATATCCAAATCCTTCTTGTTTGCACCAGGATTGTAGCTATGTATTAGAGTTGTTTATGCAATGCAGCCTTTCTGCCCCCTTACCAAGAACAGGTAGAACTTCTGAGAATCCTATAGTGTTAACAATGGGCCTGAGTTTCCACCCCACAAGGCATCCCTCAGGGATCCACACTCTCATCTATACTCTATAATTTATACAGTACATGCAGCCCATCTGCAACATCATTAAACGACACAAGATACAATACCACATATATACCGATGATATCATGGTATATGCCCCAATCGACCTACACGCACCAGACTTAATACCAATTACCAGATGCCTTGAAATCTGGCTCACCAACAATAACCTGATGGTTGACTTCGACAAGACAGAAGCACTGTTCATCTCTAGAAACTCTTTCAACCCACCACAAACAATCAATATCCTGCATAAGACAATAACACTAAAGGATGACGTGAGATCATCATCCTGGACAAGAACCTTAACCTCCAGACACACATCAACAAAGCTGCTGCAAAAGCTTACCACAGATTAAAATTAGGAGACTCGAACCAGTCATAAGTTAGGATCATGTCCGTTGAGTATGCCAGGCCATTATCACCTTGATACTGGACTATGAAAATTCACTATACTAAGGTCTCCCTAAACAGGCCATCCACCAATCCAACTGGTACAGAATATGGCAGCATGAATCATCATGGGCACTGCCAAAAATAATCATATACTCCAACAGAGTATATGCCTATACTCCAACAACTGCACTGGCTGCCAATCCATGCCTATGCAAGGTTCAAAACAACCTTAAACATATTTAAAATCATTCACCACTGTTCAACGGATGTGCTACAGAACATAATAATCAGAGACACCAGCACGAGACCCAGGCAAAACAACAAGGAAAACATGCTCATCACACCCGCAGGATATCATAGAACAAATCATACCACATCCAGAAGAGCACCTTCACTCTTAGCACCTGCCTTATGGAGCTCCCTTCCTGAAGGCATGAGAGCCCTGAAAGACATCAAATATTTCCGCAAGACACTCAAGACACTCCTGTTAGCGTAGTTACTCACCTGTAGCAGGTGATCTCTGGGAACAGCAGGAATTTACTGCTCATTAATGGGTGACATCGGGTACCGATGGAGCCTGTGCGGAAAGCTCCCCACCTACCAATAGAAAAGCCTTTGGGAGCAGCCCACTACATCTGTGCTTCTGCCTTCCCTCTCTTCTAACTGACTCTCCTCAGTTGAGTTTATAGCTGAAGAGACAGGAGAGTAGAAAGAAGGAAAGAACCCTACAACTACTCAGGGAGGTGGGCGGGTTGTGAGGACTAAATTCCTGATGTTCCCGGAGATCACCTACTACAGATGAGTAACTACGCTATCTCCAGGAACAAGCAGGAATGTAGTCCTCACAAATCTCTTGAGGGTTGGAACTTGGATAGGTTCATTGACCTCGACTTCCCCAGCACGGAGATCTGGATTAAAGTGGGCGGGGGGTAGGAGTTGTCATGTCCCAAAGAGATGCCAAAGGACCGCTTGGCCAAAGGCCGCATTCCAGCGGGAGTCCTTGTCCAAGCCTTAGTGGGCTGCAAAGGCAAGGATGGAGGACCACGTAGCAGCTCAGCAGATTTCAGTGATCGGTACTGCGTGTAGGTTCGCCACCGAGGTGGACATTGCTCGAATGTTGTGTGCAGTGTCGTGTCGTGTTGTAGAAGAAAGATATGCAGTCTGCTATCTATGATGATACTGTGCATTTAGAAACAGGAAGTCCCAGATGAGCTTGGTCAAAGGATACAAAAAGTTGAGATGACTTCCTGATGGCCTCTGTTCTTTGTATGTAGAAAGCCAGAGCTCTTTTGCAGTCCAGAGTATGCGGAGTGGCTTCCGCTCAGGAGGCGTGTGGTCTGGGAAAGAATACTGGAAGGATGACTGATTGATTGATGTGGAAGATGGAGACCACTTTCAGGAGGAAGTGGGGCTGTGTTTGTAGAATCCGTTTTTTGTGGTAGAAACGTATGTAGGGGATGTGGGCCACTAGGGCCTGTAGCTCACTGACGCGTCTGGCAGAAGTTAGGGCTATGAGGAAGAGTACCTTCCAAGAAACGTAGCAGAGTTGAGCAGTGGCTAATGATTTGAAGGGTGGTTTGAGCAGTTGAACTAAAACACCATTGAGATCCCATGCCACTGAGGCTGGTCAGATGGGTGGTATGGTAAGCAGGAGACCTCTCATGAACTGTGCAACTAAGGGGTCGGAGGAGATGGGTTTGCCATTCACCGGGTCATGGAAAGCTGAGATTGCACTTAGGTGGACTCTTATTGAGGATGATTTGAGACCTTGAGAAGAGAGGTGCCAGAGGTTGTGGAGTAGTGTCACAACAGATGTGTGAAAAGGATTGTACACATTTTGTGAACACCATGCGTCATATCTGTGCCACTTTAGTGAATAAGCCTTTCTCATGGAAGGTTTTCTGGAACAGAGGAGAATAATTTTGACCTCCATGGAGAGAGGAAGATGACACAATGCTAGGTTTTCAGGAGCCATGCTGTTAGGCGAAGGGATTGGAGGTTGAGATGGAGAAGTGTTCCATTGTTTTGAGAGAGGATACCCGGTCTGGATTCCAATGGGATTGGTTGGGTTTGTGAGACTTGAAGGAGGAGGGAGAACCATGGTTGGCAAGCCCAGAAAGGGGCTATGAGAATCATGTACCCCTTGTCCTCTTGGAGTATGAGAAGTGTTTTTAGGGTCAGGGGCAATGGTGGAAACACATAGAGAAGCCCTCCGATTCCAAGGAATCATGAAGGCATCGTTGGACAGACTGACGTTTGTTGGCAGCTTCGAGCAAAATCATAGAAGTTTGACATTGCGCTGAGTAGCAAATAGATCTATCCATGGAGTTCCCCAGGTGTTGAACAGGAGGTTGGCCACCATCTGGTCTAGATCCCATGCGTGAGGATGGAGCAATCTGCTGAGTTTGTCCACCTACAGGTTGTCCTGACGTGGAATTTAGATTGCCCTGAGCTGTATATGATGCTGAATGGCCTGGTCCCAGATCTGGCACGCCTCCATGCAGAGGGGAAGAGAGCCCATACCCCCTTGTTTGTTGATATAAAACATGGCCACTTGATTGTCCGTTCTTACGAGAACAGAACAGTTGGTGAGAAGATGCTTGAAGACTTGGAGAGCCCTCGACACAGCCTGAAGTTCCAAGAGGTTTATCTGTTGTGTGGACTCGTGGGTAGTCCAGTGGCCTTGCGTGGAGAAAGTGTCCAAATGAGCTCCCCAGCCGAGTTTGGATGCATCCATTTTTAGGGTATGCTGAGGATGGGGGGCGGAATGGTAATCCTTTGAGAAGATTTTCGGGGGTTGTCCACCATCGGAGTGAATGAGCCATGGGTGGTGATATGGTGATGGATGCATGCAGACCTTCAGTGGCTTGTGTCCACTGGGTTGACAGAGTCCACTGTGTTTGGCGCATATGCAGCCTGGCATTCGGAACTACATGTACCGTGGATGCATGTGGCCCAACAGCTGTAGGAAGGATCATGCCAGAGCAGACTGGTATTGCCGCATGGTCTCTGCTAATAGTATGAGTCTCTGCATATGGCCTTGTGGGAGAGAGGCTTTGCATTGGATGGTGTCCAGGATAGCTCCTATGAACTCCAGTCTTTGTGCCGAAAAGAGCTTTGATTTTGGAAAGTTGATCACAAAGCCTAGGGACTATAGGAGGTCTATGGTTTTGTATTGTGCTTAGGAGAGCTACCCAGGAGAGTCTGACTTTATGAGCCAATCATCTAAGAAGGAGAAGACATAGATGCGGTTGATCCAAAGATGAGCTGCCACGACGGTCTTGCACTTTGTAAAGACTCTTGGCGCTGAGGCGAGGCTGAAGAGGAGCACCCTGTATTGATATTATATCTCTTAACACATGAATCGTAGATACTGCCTGTGAGAAGGGTGGATTAGAATGTGAGTGTAGGCCTCTTTGAGGTCTAGGGAGCAAAGCCAGTTATTTTGCTGTAGGCGAGGAAGAAGGGTCCCCAATGAGATCATCTTGAATTTTTCTTTTATGAGGAACTTGTTGAGATCTCAGAGATTTAGAATGGACCTGAGGCCTCCCTTGGAATAGGGAGAGTAGAATACCCTGCGATGTTCCTGAAGGGGGACTGGTTCGATGTCTCCTTGATTGAGGAGTGAGGTGACTTCCTGATGTAAAAAGGTGTCAAGAGAGTTTTTGGAAAGGGCTTGTCCCCTGAAAAGATTAGGGGGAAGTTCTCTGAAGCTGAGACGGTATCCCTTGTGGATGATGGATAGTGTCCATTTTTCGGAAGTTATAGTCCTCCGTTGAGAAATGAACTTTGAGAGCCTTCCTGGAATGAAAATCCAGTTCTGCTCATCACAGAACAGAGGACTACAGAAAGCTAAGCTTTCAGATTTTACAAGTACTTGTTTTTATCTTAATATAAATTTCAGCTTGGGTTACAAGTTTAGGATTATTCAGATTGCTTACATTCCTTGCATAGCCTTTAAATCAGATATCTGAGTGTGCCCTCAGTTCATATAAGATCTACTGGCCAGGGACACTTGTGATATACAGCTACTTGGAATTGAAGTGCACGTTTGATTTAGATTTGCAGAGACCTAGTCTTAGTCTCCTGCTAAATTTGTAGCAAGGCTATACATTTTAAGGTTACAGGGCCCTTTGCATACTAGGGCTGATTCATAGACGTAGGTTTTTAGTTTGAACTTTTCAGCAGCCATTGTTCTGTTACAAGCCTGTTTCACAGGGTGTGGTTAATTGAATCAACTCTGCATCTTGACCAAGTTGACTGATCCAGTTCTGTTCATTACAGCACAGAGGACTGCAAAAAGCTAAGCTTTCAGATTTTACAAGTGCCTGTTTTTATCTTAATATAAATTTCAGCTTGAGCTACAAGTTTAGGGTTATTCATACTGCCTACATTTTTTGCATAGCCTTTAAATCAGATATCTGAGTTTGCCCTCAGTTCATATAAGGTCTACTGGCCAGGGACACTTAAGTTCCCACCCACCCTACCCGTCTCCCCACCCACCCCAGGGTTGCATTGCCTATATAGTCGTCATATACATTGACATCTGTCCTTCAGGTAGATGTTACACCCATCTTTATTTCCTTTTCTCTTTCTCTTAGGACCACTTTATAACAGTCTTATTCAGCATGTTGTGTATTCAGTTCAAGAAATGTGGTGCTTTCATTCTCAGAAGAATCATTTTGAACCTAAGAGCTTGCCCTATATGCCTCAAGTTAGCTGCTATGCATAAAGAACTGACTCTACTAAGGGAAGAATTAGCTACAATTAAACACACCTTCTCAAGGGTAGAGACTGTACAAAATCCACCACCGCTTCCACAAAGAATCAAACAGCCCAGGAACAAATCGATCACAGTGGACTCTGATAGGTTGCGACCTGTAACATGGAGACCCCCTCTACATCAAGAGATAGCCTTGCATAATGCCTTCTCTGCCTTGGATAATGACGGTGCCCAGTCCCTGATAACTGAAGTGCCCTTACATGAGAGAGTCAATGCTCAACCTACTGATAATGCACCAAATATGAAGACAAAAATCACAAAACAGGAAACTACTACTACTTAGAGATTCCATCATGAGAGGCACCAACCTAAGAACACAGTTCAAAGGAGAGAAGATGGTCAAATGCCTCCCAGCCAGCAGGAATACGAACTATATTGTTGGTATAGTTAGTGCAGAAAGTGACCACTCCAAAGTTGACATTTTTATCCACTTGGGTAAAAAGGACCTGGCTAGAAACAGTGCCTCTGCAGTTCAAAGGGACTTCCAGACTCGGAGAGAAACTCAGTCCATTGTTAACACTATAGCATTCTCAGAAGTTCTACCTGTTCTTGGTAAGGGGGCAGAAAGCTGCATCGCATAAACAACTTTAATACATGGCTCCAGACCTGGTGCAAACAAGAAGGATTCAGATTTATAGGCAACTGGGGAAACAGATGGATCAACAAGAAACTATACTGTGCTGATCAGGGCCGTACCGAGGGAAGATCACACCCTGTGCGACTTGCACATTGGGCATACCCCCCCCCCCCCCATGGCGGGAGAGAAGAGGCACACCTGATATGCAAGTCGCCGGCATGCTAAGCAGATCTTTCCCTTCTTGAAGAGCAGGGAGGGAAAGATCTGCTTAGTATGCCGGCGGAAGGTTTAAGGGGCTCATTTTAGCTGTCCTGCCATTGCCTGCCGCCGCTAAGAGAAGAAAAAGTGGCGGCGGCAGGCAACGGAAGACAGCTAAAATGTGCCCCTTAGGCCTTTGCGCCCTGTGCAGCCGCACCACTCGCACAAGGCTAGGTACGTGCCTGGTGCTGATGGACTACATCTCTCTGTCGCAGGGAAAAGAATCCTAAGTGAAAACTTCAGGCAGTTTGTGGACAGGAATTTAAACTAGAGAAAGGGGGTGACTGATGGGGAAGGACAAGTTCAGGATGTCACTTCTGGCAAAAGCAGAATAACATTAGAAACAGCTGCACTTTTAAACCACAAATCAATGACAAGTGGGTAGAACAAAATCAATATAAAATACAGGCAAGCCAGTTAAATGCTGGAAAGCAATGAGCACAAATGCTTGAAGCTTAGCCAGCAAAGTTCCTGACCTGGAAGCCCTAATGGTGGAAATGGACTTGGACTTTGTGGCAATTACAGAAACATGGTTTAATGAATCTCATGAATGGGATATAGCCATAGCTGGCAATAATCTATTCAGAAAAGACAGAGAAGGTGGAAAAGGAGGAAGAGTAGCTCTATATGTCAAAAGCAATATTAAAGCTACTGAAATGCAGGGGACGTGGGGAAAAAAAGAAGCACTATGGATTGTGTTGGAAAGAGGAGATGGCTCTGTCATCCATACTGGTGTGGTCTACAGGCCTCAGACTCAAATTGAAGAGAGAGATAGCGAATTGATTATAGATATTGCAAAGATAGCCACAAAGGGGGAAGTGATCATATTGAGTGACCTTAATCGACCCGATGTGGATTGGAGTAATCCTTCTGCAAATCTGGAGAGAAGTAAAAAAATTGTGGATGCCTTCCAAGATGTGTTACTTAGACAAATTGTGATGGAACCTACCAGGGAAAGCTCGATGGTGGATTTAGTGCTCACCAATAGAGATAGCCTATCCAATGTATGGGTGAGTGCCCCTGTGAGAAGCAGTGATCATGACACGGTGTGGTTTGAGATAAAAGCCAAGGTGCAGTCCAATGATAACAAGCTCAAAGTTCTAGACTTCAAAAACACTGATTTCAGTAAAATGGCCAAGTACCTGAAAGAGGGATTGGCAGGTTGGGAGGGGATAAGGGTAGTGGAATTGCAATGGGCTAAACTAAAGGTGGCAATAAAAGGGGCAAAAGATAAAATATGTAAGGAAAGTAAATAAAAACAAGAGGAGAAGGAAACCTATTTGATTCTCCAAAGAAGTGGCTGTTCAAATAAAGGCAAAAAACCACAGCTTTCACAAGATTCTGAAGCTCGCAAACAAAGGAACACAGAAAGGAATACAGGATCAAACTAAAAGAGACAAAAAGAGAAATAAGGAAAGCAAAAGATGGCTAAAGATGTGAAGTGTGGTGACAAAACTTTCTTCAGATATATTCGGGAGAGGAGGAAAATCCGAGGTGGAATTGCAGGACTCAGAAGTGCTGGGAACGGACTCATGGAAAGTGACATTGAAAAAGCGAAATTGTTAAACAATTACTTCTGCTCTTTTTTCACTAAAGAAAATCCTGGAGAAGGACCACCTGTGACTCCCAAATATAAAAATGGGAATGGAGTAGATACCACACCATTCACAGAAGATGATGTGTTAGAACAACTTACTAAACTGAAAGTGGACAAGGCCATGGGACCAGATGGGATACATCCAAGGATACTGAAAAAGCTCAGAGAGATTCTTGCATGGCCATTAAAGGATGTTTTTAACAGATCCTTGCAGACAGGAGAAGTTCCTCAGGACTGGAGAAGGGCTGATGTGGTACCTCTTGACAAAAGTAACAGGTAAGGAGTGACAAACTACAGGCCGATAAGCCTTACCTCGGTGGCGTGAAAAGTAATGGAGGTGCTCCTGAAAGAGCGAATAGTGGACTTTCTCAAAACCAACAGGTTGCATGATCCGAGGCAACATGGTTTTACCAAAGGATGATCTTGCCAAACAAATCTGATTGAGTTCATTGACTGTGTGACCAGAGAATTAGATCAGGGGCATGCGATCGATGTCATCTACCTGGATTTCAGCAAAGTCTTTGATACTGTTCTTCATAGAAGGCTTATCAATAAACTCAATAGTTTGGGGATGGGTCACAAGGTGGTGAACTGGATCAGAAATTGGTTGACTGACAGACGACAGAAGGTGATGGTAAACGGAACTCACTCAGATGAAAGGAGTGTGATTAGCAGTGTGCCCCAGGGTTCAGTCCTTGGACCGGTACTGTTCAATATATTTGTGAGTGATATTGCTGAAAGACTGAATGGAAAAGTATGTCTTTTTGCAGATGATACGAAAATTTGCAACAGAGTGGACTCCCCTGAGGGAGTGGAGAACATGAGGAAAGAACTACAAAAACTGGAAGAATGATCTAATGCTTGGCAGTTAAGATTTAATGTGAAGAAGTGCAGTGTCATGCACTTGGGAAGCAGAAATCTAAGGAAAGTGTACACGACATGGGATGAGAGATTGGTGTGCATGGACCAGGAGAAGGACCTTGGTGTGATTATTTCTGAGGATCTCAAGGTGGCAAAACAGTGTGACAAGGCGGTGGCAAAATCCAGAAGGATACTAGGTTGCATACAAAGAAGAATTACCAGAAGAAAGGAAGAGCTACTAATGCCACTGTACAAGTCACTGGTGAGGCCTCACTTGGAATATTGTGTTCAGTTTTGGAGACCATATCTCACAAAGGATATAAAAAGACTGGAAACGGTTCAGATGAAGGCAACCAAAATGATTTGGAGCCTGCGTCAGAAGACCTATGAGAATAGACTTGAAGACCTAAATATGTATACTCTGGAGGAGTGGAGGGACAGGGGAGATATGATTCAGACCTTTAAATACTTAAAGAGTATTAATGAACAAACAAACCTCTTCCAAATACAGGGAAGCTGTAAAACTAGAGGGCATAACATGAAGCTGCAAGGGGGTAAATTGAAAGACAATGTTAGGAAATACTTTTTCACTGAAAGGGTGGTGGATGCTTGGAATGCCTTCCCGATGGAAGTGGTGGGGGCAAATACAGTGACAGAATTCAAAATGGCATGGGACAGACACAGTGGATCCCTTTATAGCAACAGCATAAAATCAAAATAAACTTAACTGTCTCTTATGAAAGCATGTATGTTGGTACAGGGTACCGTACACTATTAGACTGACTAAACCTGAGAAAGAGTTAATTCTGTTCAGAACCTTGCTTAGAAATAAAACCTCATATATTAGCTTACTAAGTGAAGGTTTACATAAATAAAGGAAAGGGCAGGTTGTACTCTAGCCTTTCTGTCTCAGGGTTATTAGCTAAAATACTCTCAGGGTTAGCAGATATCAAGCAGTACTCAGGGTTATTAGATATCAAGCAGTCAGCAGTAAACAGTTATGTGTATGTCTCCTCATACTGACCTAGTCAGCAGTAAACAATTATGTCAATTAGGTCAATTATGTCTTGGAATCCTGTTTGTCTCCTCATAATGGCCTATGTAGCAGTAAACAGTTATGTCTTGGACTCCATGTATATCTCCGCACACTCACCCACATTGAATAAAGTTGACCTACGATATGATAAATACGTCATATTTGACGTATAATGATAAAGTGAAATTATGCTGTATCATCTAAAAGAGCCTTATAAATAAAGTGAACCATGGCTAGTAAGTTAGAGTAAACAGGGAGAACGTGTTTCTCTCAGTTTCTCTCCACTAAAGCTTTGGTGTATTTTCTATAGAACTGTGTTGTATTTTATTGCTGACTTTTGGTAACCTTCCCATTGTTTTTGAATGTAGCTTTCTGTAGCTCCAAGAACCCAGTAGGTTGCTGGTGCGGAGGGGTTAAGTAAGCTCTTCATCTTATATCTCAACAAACAGAGGTGCCCTACATGGAGCGGTGGGTACACCCTTAAACAAGGCATTGGGAGGGATAACCTGCACGGAGCGGCAGGTGCCCCTACTCTTGCCACCTTTCTGGGCAGACTAGATGGACCATACTGGTCTTTATCTGCTGTCATATACTATGTTACTATATGTCCATGAAGATTAGAAGGAATCCATTCCTTATGTTGTCAATGCCCTTTATAAGGTTGTTGAAAAAGGAGGTTAACAGGGTTTCTACGTAATGTTGTGGCTTGAACCCATGCTGATGGGTGTCCACTGACACGTTCAGGTCGATGTGGTCCTGCAGTTGCTTTTGTATAGCCTTTTCGATGATTTTTGCAATGAGTGGTAGGCTGGAGATTGGGCGATAAGATTTTGGATCTAATGCATTTAGCATGGCATTTTTAAGGATTGGTCATATCATTGCTTGTTTGAGGGATAGTGGCATGTATTCTTGTTGGAGAGACTTCTTTACAATCTTGTGGAGGTATTGGTTGAGATGGTCCTTTGAGGATTTAATCCATGCCACCGGGCATGGGTCAGCTACTGATGTTGTTGTTTTCAGGGTATCCAAAATGTGTTCTATTTGCTGAACTGTAGGCATGGTGAAGTCTTCCCAGGTTTGTTGAAGCTCCGGCATTGTCGGGATATTCATTGAGGGAGATGAGTTCTGTGTGAGATTGGTGTGCTTGTTCATTATGTCGTTTGCAATTTCTTGAGGGTGTATTTGCTGGACATTTCACTGTGTGATGTCTCTGGTGAGTTTCTGTACAGTGCTAAATAGTTCTCTTGGTTTAATCACTGATTTCATGATAAGGTTGGTATGGTATTGTTGCTTGCAATCGTTGATCAGGTTATTGTATTCTAGTTGTTTGGCTCTATATTGGAGCATGGTGCCCTATGTCTTGTCATGCCTCCATTTCCTTTCAAGCTTCCTTAGTACACATTTTGCTTCCCTGATTGCATTGGAGTACTAGGGAGCATTGGTTCTCCTGCATGTATGTGCAAGCTCCCTGCTTGGGACTAATGCAGCTTTAGATATTATGAGGTTCCAGTTCTTGATTGCTTTGTCCAAGCCTTTGTATTCTTGCTGGAGTTCTGGCAATATTTCCTTTAAGAATGTTTCTTTGTGAAAGGCTCTAAATCTTCTGCACTTACTCTCTCCTGCTTTGTGGCTAGTTAGGTAGCATTGAGAAAGTGAGTATGTGGTGGTTTGACCAAGGTATTGGAGTGATTGTTGGGGTTGTGGTTTGATTGGATTCTAGTAGTTGCTTTGGTATAAATATGAGATCCAGAGTTCTGCCATGTTGATGTGTAGGCACATCAACTTTCTGGATGTATTGTAAGGATTCCATAGCTTTGAGGAATGCTCTGGCCTCTTTGTTGGGTGTAGAGCTTAAGATGTAGTCGCCTAAGGCAATGAGTGGTTTGTGTTGGGCGCTGTGTGCGCAGATTGTCTCAAGTATTGTAGAAAGTACTTCGGACCTGGCATTAGGCTGCCTGTATGTAAGGCATATTCTGAGGTATTTGTTGGATATTCTGATTGTGCTGGTATCTGTTAAGTTGCTTGTGGAAGTTGTTTTAAATTGGTAGTGATTCTTAGCCAGGATTAGAACTCCGCCACCCCTCTTGTGTGTTCTGGGGCAGTTAAATGCTGAGTAACATGGTGGTGTGATTTGATTTAGGATGACCTTGTCTGTGTCAGTGAGCCAGGTTTCTGTGATGCATATGATGTCCAGCTTTTGGGCCTGAATATAGTCGTAGATGGTGTTTGGTTTGTTTCTGATCGACCTGACATTTACTAGAGCACATTTGATAGTGGAGGCAATGATGGGGTTGGTGCGTGAGGTTCGTGGAGGATGTGCAGGTGGTATCTGTATTCAGGGGCGGCCCAAGGGGGGTGCGGGGCCATGTGCGGAGACTCGGTGTGGGGCCTCATTTGCATAAGTGGCCTTATTTGCATAAATATTTGCATAATGCTAACATTCATTAAGAGACATGTTTACTAAAAGTTAGTGTGTGTATGGATAAAGACAGACTAAAAGATTTCTACATTACTATAATCCAGTGCCAACCGCCAGGCACATTAGGAACTACTACAAACACTGCCCATTTAGAACCCATAGCAAACCCGCCGTATCCTAACAGCACTACCAGAACTCACAAAGCACCATACCCTACCTATCAAAAGGCAACACTGCAAATATTAAACCAATACATTTCAGAGAAAAAACAATACATGACCTACTGGGGAAAGAGAACAAGTGGCAATGTCAAATAGGAATTACATAAACAGAATACCTCAGCTCAGTTACACATGCAGAACATAGACCATCACCAAACAAGGAATCACAATTTAGAAACAGGAAGGCAATAATTAAACTGGGAACCCCAAAAGCCAAACTTGGAATGTACAACAACTGTAGAAATAAAACTATAAATTAATTTCCTCTTGTACCAAACAAAGCGCAGACGTTAATGATGCACATTTCCCAGAGCTTTCATATTCCAGTTAATAAATTCAAAATAAAGAGATATCTTTCTACCTTTTGTGCATTTTTTTCCGGTTGCAATTGCTCCAGCCACTTTCTTCTGGTTTTCTTCATGTTTTCTGCTAACTCTCCATCATCTGCTGTCTCTTCTCTCTTCTAGTTTTTTTTCCATTCTCTCTCTCTCTACATCTGCTTTAACATACTAATCTTTCTCCTTTTGCTCTTTCCTCATTCCTATTTCATCCACTCACATTTTACCCCTCCATCCTCAATCCCCACTTACTCTCCCAATACCCAGCTAAGTGTAGATTTTTTACCCCTACCACACAAAATATTTTTCCCCTCTCCATTTTACTCTCCCAGCCCCATCCCATTCTAATCCTCCCCCAACATCAGCTCCCTTCTAGTTCCAGTCTCACCCAGCATCCATTCCCTTCTTGTCCCTGCATCAGCCCATTTCCAGTCCTAGCCCCCATCAGCCCATTTCCAGTCCTAGCAACCCCCCAACCCAATACCAGTCCTAGCCCCCCCCCATCAACCCACTTCCAGTCCTAACCCCCCCATCAGCCCACTTCCAGTCCTAACCCCCCCATCAGCCCATTTCCAGTCAGCCCCCCATAGCCCATTACCAGTCCTAACCCCCCCCCAACAGCCCACAGCCCATTACCAGTCCTAACCCCATCAGCCCACCTCCAGTCTTAATCCCCCCAGCCCATTTCCAGTCCTAGCAACCCCCAACCCATTACCAGTCCTAGCCCCCCATAGCCCACTCCCAGTCCTAATCCCACCAGCCCATTACCAGTCCTAAGCCCATCAGCCCACCTCCAGTGTTAACCCCCCCATCAGCCCATTTCCAGTCCTAGCCCCCCCATAGCCCATTACCAGTCCTAACCCCCCCCCAACAGCCCACAGCCCATTACTAGTCCTAACCCCATCAGCCCACCTCCAGTCTTAATTCCCCCCAGCCCATTTCCAGTCCTAGCAACCCCTCCAACCCATTACCAGTCCTAGCCCCCCATAGCCCACTCCCAGTCCTAATCCCACCAGCCCACTCCCAGTCCTAATCCCACCAGCCCATTTCCAGTCCTAATCCCCCTCACCCAATTTTCAGTTTAAGCCCTCCCATACCCCATTACCAGTCCTAACCTCCCCATCAACTCACTTTCAGTCCTGATCCCATCAGCCCATATACAGACTTAGCGCCCCCATAGCCCATCACCACTCCTAACCCCCCCCCCCATAGCCCATCACCACTCCTACCCCCCTCAACCCCCCAGCCCCCATAGCCCATCACCACTCCTAACCCCCCCAGCCCCCCCATAGCCCATCACCACTCTTAAACCCCCCAAGCCCCCCCATAGCCCATCACCACTCCTAACCCCCCCCAGGCCCCCATAGCCCATCACCACTCCTACCCCCCCAGTCCTCCCATAGCCCATCACCACTCTTAAACCCCCCCAGCCCCCATAGCCCATCACCACTCCTAACCCCCCCAGCCCCCCCATAGCCCATCACCACTCTTAAACCCCCCCAGCCCCCCATAGCCCATCACCACTCCTAACCCCCCCAGCCCCCCCATAGCCCATCACCACTCTTAAACCCCCCCAGCCCCCCATAGCCCATCACCACTCCTAACCCCCCCAGCCCCCCCATAGCCCATCACCACTCTTAACCCCCCCAGCCCATCACCACTCTTAACCCCCCCAGCCCCCCCATAGCCCATCACCACTCTTAACCCCCCCCAGCCCCCCATAGCCCATCACCACTCTTAACCCCCCCAGCCCATCACCACTCTTAACCCTCCCCCAGCCCCCCCATAGCCCATCACCACTCCTAACCCCCCCCCAGCCCCCCATAGCCCATCACCACTCCTAACCCCCCCCCCCAGCCCCCCATAGCCCATCACCACTCCTAACGCCCAGCCCAGCCCAGGGAAATTTTTTTAAAAAAAGAAGTTGTCTTCTCCAGCAGCCGGGGCCGCCGCGGCAGAATCGAGTGTGCCGCGGGGCCCCCCCTGCCCAGCAGAGCCTGCCCTCCCGAGCCTGCCCTCCCCTTTATCACCTGTCTTCGCAGCTCTAATCAAACGCGCCGGCTTTCAGAGCGCGAAAGGGCTAGTTTCCCTTTCGCGGCTCTGTTAAGCCCGCGGGGGCTGATGGGAACTTCCCATCAGCCCCCGCGGGCTTAATAGAGCAGCGAGGGAGAAACTCTCCCTCGCGCTCTGAAAGCCGGCGCGTTTGATTAGAGCTGCGAAGACAGGTGATAAAGGGGAGGGCAGGCTCGGGAGGGCAGGCTCTGCTGGGCAGGGGGGGCCCCGCGGCACACTCGATTCTGCCGCGGCGGCCCCGGCTGCCGGAGAAGACAACTTCTTTTTTCTTTTTAAAAATTTTACTTTAGGATTAGAATGTTTTTTGCGCGGGGCCCCCTGAAACGCGGGGCCCTGTGCAAAAAACATTCTCGCTCAATGGACGGGCCGGCCCTGTCTGTATTATGTTATATGTTTTTCACGTTGTGTGTTTGGAGCACTGGTGCCATTGGGTAGCAGTCGACAGGAGCAGTGATAGTGGTGGGATAGGTGGTAGAAGGCCTATAGGAGTATGTGTTTTGGATCGGGTGCTGTCTCTTTGGCATATTAGGGCTTGCAGCAGTAGGAGGCAAACTATGAGGTGGTGGTCGGTGGCACGCATGTTGGTGATGTTACTAACCTTATGAAAGTGTACTCTGCACCCCTCCTCACCTACAACAGGCAGGGCTCTCGGGTAATAGAAATCCACACACAAAGCAAGGAGAAGGTTAATTGATCACAATTCTTTGAATAATACACAAATCTATAAATAATACACAACACACTTGTATTATAAAAATCAACCAAAGCTTTGGGAGAGCAAGCTAGGACTCTGCCTATGTTTACTCTGCTCTCTTAGCTTTTGGCCATTTTATTTATAGGTAAATATTCCATTACACAGCATAATTTCACTTTATTATTCTACGTCTCGCATCACGTATATTCATAATATACATATTCTATTCTACGTCTAGTGTCACGTATATTCATAACATACTTTTCTATAGGCATGCACGTCATAGACAATCATGAAAAGACATACATATATTCTCAGACATGACTATGTAGGCCTTAATTCTAATTAATTCTAACACTGACAGTTTGATATCTCTGACCAGAGACTGAGAGGCTGGGTAAACAACTTGCCTTTTACTTATCTTTCTAATAACAAGACTAATGTTTATGTTATCTGGAACCTTTCACCCAGTTACTTCTACAGAGTCTTTTAAGTAAGGAGCTACAAATGATATTAACTCTTTCTTAGGGCTTATAGTAATATAATGTTATACACAGGGCCTGACTGTGTATCTAGCCTGGTACAATCAAGCTTTCTTTCAGTCCTTCCTCTGATTCTGTAAAGAATCATTTCACAGATAAGGAAACTCAGACATCGGTATTAAAAATGGATTGTAGCTAGCTTCTGGGTCAACCTGTAACATCATTTTAGGGGGTCAGTGTCTCCACTGATTTCTTACAGCAAGCATATATTACACAAAGAATTATTGTTCCTAAAATGATAATCCCTAATAAGCCAAATAATGAAGCTAATATGCCTTGCAGGGGCCTAGATAATAAACTCCAGAAAGAAGAAACAGAATCAAAAAAATCAGAAAAAGAACTTACATAACTACTACTTGATACAAATGTACGATTCCTAACCTTATCTAGTAGGCCTTTCACTACTTTTCCTTCATCATCAAGCATACTACAACAGTAATCAGAAATTAGGCCACATACGCCATTTTCCTTCGCTAGTAGGTAGTCTAAAGCCATGCGATTCTGAGCTGCATAAGTGGACACCTTGTCTATTGCACCTTGTAACACGCTAATAGCCTCTGTGAGATCCAGGGCTGTAAGTTCAACAACTGCCTGTAATTGCATAATCTGGGTACCATATTCTCTAGTGGGTGCTATGGCTCCAAAAGTTGAGAGCCAAACAGTACCTGTAAATGCATCTATCTGAGATTTAGTTAAAGGACTTGTAGAGTCTACCAACTGTTGTGCTGCTATTATGGCTTCATCCTGAGGGAAAACATCCCTTTTTCTTCTTAAGAATTTATTCAAGGTTGATAATAAAGTAACATTTTGGTAAGGTAAAAACCGCCACGGGGTATCTAACTGAGCAACATAGCAAGTACCTGACCAACCTCTGGGAAGTTCTGTATATGCAAGATTACCACACACAAAATAGTCTCCCTCTAAAGCCACTAATCCATTTTCCCAAATTGTCAAGTTGCGGGGACAGACTAGATTCTGTGTACAATTATTCAAAGCCCACTGAGTAATGTTCATTTCCTTAATTCCTACAGATAGATTACGTTCCCAGGGATGGTAATATCCTAATAAGGGGCAACTCCAGTTAGGTATGTCTCGGACTTGAGTCATTCATACTGTAACAAGTCATAATCATGCACCTGATTCCCTTGAACTTGCATTAATTGTACTATGGAAATATAAGGTTTCTGTACGTGGGATTTCTTATACCAGACGGAAGAATTATGTAGCATTATTATTCTACAAATGTTCCATGGGGTGTCCCCTACCTTTTTCCCTGTACCTTGAGCCATAAAACATATTGGAGGGGACTGTAAAGGCATAGAATTAACTACTCTAGGTTCTGTGTTTGTATGAGACCATTGTACAGTAGTTAGATTAAAAGCTGTAGCTTTGGGCCTAACTTGTGGTAAAAACCCATGTTGAGTGGCCGTCACAGATGGAAGGCAAACTGCACAATGTGACAGATTAAAATGTTTTGTAACTGAGTGTAAATGTGACTCAAAAATATTTGGATATTCCCCATAACTTTCCCAAGATTCTAAATGCAGTACTGCTTCATTAACAATAATATGCCATAGCACAACTAGGACCTGATAAGGAAACATTCTCAACAAACCTTGAAATATCTGTAACTATAATGCTCCAAGACTAAATGGTCTAAAATAAAATGAAAAGCCACCTATTCTGCGTACTAAGATGAAGATATATTCTATAACTATAATTACCCCTTAATTCTCAATTACGTCATGAAGTAGAGGTTAAGTACCCAAAGGTCATTGCTTATATATTAGTAAAATACTAAATCAAACCACCTTTATCCACCTAATCAGTAGTATAAATTCTGGACAAAAGGTTTTTGCATAATTAGTTCATTCAAAAAGCATGTAAATCCTGATGATCTTTTCTGTAATATCAATGTAATGTTCAATAAGTCTCTGTGTTGTATTTTCTTGATTCACTGATGAAGGGAGCCACCGTCTGGAGTCTGTGAAGGAGCCTTTTTACACTGTGTAAGGTGTATCCAACGAGAATGTCCTTCCACTTTACAAGCCGAGTATCCCACCAGGAGCACACAAAATGGACCTAGAAACTTGGGAGCCAGAAGCGTTTTTGGATGCAAATTCTTAATCAGGACCCAATCTGGTGACTTCACTTCTGGATATAATGATTCTGATGATTCTGGATATGATGATTCTGTCATCTCGTTGAGGATTCACCTGCAATAAAGGGGAAACAGACAGGACTGAGTGCAACCGTGAGGAATAAGTCAAAATAATTGGGGATCTGGGATAACTGCCAACTCATGTGAAGAAGTAGCTGGACGTCCAGTAACTATTTCATATAGTGTCAGGCTGGGGGAATTACACCCTGCCATAAGGGCAAAAGGAAGGGCTTCTGTCCAATCTGAAGTTCAATCCTGTGTCAGAGTGCATAAGTGACCTTTGAGTGTTCTAGTCATCCGTTCCACTTGGCCAGAGCTTTGCAGATGATAAGGAGTGTGCAGTTGTCTCTTAATAGCAAACCAAATTTTCAATACCCTCCCAGACACTCGCAACAAAGGCTGGACCCAGACAAGAAGAAAGAACAAAAGGTATACCCCAAACAGGAATAACCTGAGTGAGCAGTAATCTGATGGCAACCCCAGCAGTCATTCTGTTAGTGGGATAAGCTGCTACCCATTCAGAGAAAAGACAAGTGACCACCAAACAATTACCACTTCCCTCCTCTGGCACAGGGCAGATCTGCAAAACAGGCTACAAAATCAAAAAGAGTTCGGAAGGCAGAAATCTTAATAACTGACCCTAAGCTGACCCTACAGTGCCAGAATAGAAACAGTACAGACAAGCTGTGCCAAAGAAAAAAAAATAACAGAAGTTCAGGTGATACCGGAGAACCAAAAAGACATAATTCATAGCCACAGCGGTAAAGCTTATGATGCAGGAACAGGGCAAGTGGAAACAATAGACTGTCCTTTTTCCAGTAAAGAAGTATCTTGATATTACTGCAAGAGAAATGAAAGGGAAAACAAAGTCATATTAGACGGTGTTAAATACAGCAATGTCGGTGACACCGATGCTTGAAGAACAGCTCGCCGTGCTTCTTGGTCTGCAAAATGGTTGCCCTTTGCAAATACTTCTGCTAGCTGTGCACTGGCAAACGGCAAAGAAGCTGATTCCACTACATCATGAACTGTTGTGACTGCATAGCCCACATGAAGTTTGCCCTTGTCATCTCTGAAAGCAGAACCATCCACAAACAAAGGTATAATCCGGGGCTGGCAAAGGTACAGGGGAAAGTTCAGATCTAGCTCGAGAAAACGTCAAAATAGTTTGGAAACAATCATGAGACCCATCCTCCTCCACAAGTGTTGAAGGGTTGCATATTGATGTAGTACATACTGAAACATGAAGCAGAGAAATGTTTAATTCCAGAGTCAATAAAACATGTGGAGGACAAAGGCTGAGTCTTGGTTAGATGGAACAAAAGGGCGCTGTAGAACCAGAAAATCAGTAAGTTTCAATTGCAAAAGCCACTGCTACCAAACTACGTAGACATAGTGGGAGTCCTAAAGTCACTGCATCAAATCGCTTTGAGAAATAGCCTACTGGCTTGCAACCAGTTGGGAAAGCTTGTAAAAGCACACAGGTAGCAGAGGAATCAGAAATAGCCACATACAATTTGAATGGTAAAGAATAATCATATACAATAACATGATGCATTTCCAAGTGCAATTTTTACATTTAAAACAAACCTCCCACTGTGATAATGTGGATACAATGAGGCCTTCAGATCCTTCTTTCCAAAATGAGAGCATAAAGCGGAGCAGTAAGATCTGAGAAATTCGCTAGCTATTATTTACAGAAAATTAATAAACTCAGGAAGCTACACAATAACACTGGTGTCGCTGGAAAAAGGCAATGACAGAATAGGTTTCAATCTAGCAGAGGTAATTGCACGACCAGATGGTGTTAGAACAACACCCAGGAAAGTAACAATTTGAGATACAAATTGCAGTTTAGACAGATTAACCTTCAAACCTAAATTAGTAATATGAGCTAATAGAGACAAAGAATCTGACAAACTCATAACATGGTGAACATAAAAGCAAATCATCCACATATTGAACTAAAGAGGAATGGTCGAGTCTTACATCAAATAATGCAGTTCTTAGGGCCTGTGAAACATATGCAGGACTATCGGTGTACCTTTGACACAAAGTATACTGCTTATTGTCAAAATGGAAAGCAAACAAAAATTGGCTTTCTTTGCTAATTCTCACTGAAAAAAATAAGCAGAACTTAAATCTACAACAGAAAACCAGGTAGTCCCTGAAGGTATCTGTGTCCAGATATCATGTGGATTAGGCATCAAGGGAAAAATTGGCAAAATCACATTATTTACTGCTTGCAGGTCTTGTACAACTCTATAAGTCTTACCGTCAGCCTTTAGTACAGGAAGAATTGGAGTCTTACATGATGAAGTTGTAGAATAAATGACACCTTGTTTCTGAAGATCTTCAGTCACAGGACGAAGTCCTTCAATGGCAGCTGCTGGCAGTGGATACTGCTTGAGTCTAGGAAGCTGAACTCCAGGTTTCACGGTGATTTTTACAGGCGGGATAGAAAGACATCCAACATTAGATCCCGGCACTGCCCACAAAGTAGAAGGAAGTTTTCCAAGAGCAGGATGAATGGTACTGGCATCTGCAGGAGACAGCACTTCAGAGAGAGAATACAGCTGGAAATATAACTTCCCACTCCGCCAAGATAGAGTGAATTCAGCTGTTACCGGAGGGGGAGGAGGGAAATCAGCTCTCTGATCAGTATAACAAGTACGCATTTCTCTGGACTGTCCACGCCCTCGCTGAGGATTCCCATAACCTCCTCTGTTTTTACCTCTCCCCCTTGCCCATGGGTGGCTGTATAAACAATCTGTAGATTGAGCAATTTAGTCTTTTTACATCTATTTTAGTTTGCTCTTCTTGCTGATCCTTGCTAAATTTCAAGTCACTGTATCAAGCTCCTTCCAGAATTGCATCAGCTGTTCTAGCTGGCCAATCTATTATTGAAGTTTCTAAAATTTCTTTTTATTCTCGGGATTAAACCATTTACAAAAATATTAGTGAATCCTGAAGGTGTGTCTTCTGCTTCACCAGAATAGTCTTTAAAAGCTAGCATACACCTAGTGTGAAAATCTGTAACCTTTTCACCCCTATCGTGCCTTAGAGATGTTAATCTCGACCAATCCTTTACAAGTTTGCATAATACTGTAAGGAATTCTAACAATTTTTTTCTACATAAAAACAAAATTATCTCTTTGAATCTTCTCTTGGAAATCTTATCACAGGGTCTGTCATGAACCCTATGAAAATCAGCTGGATTAAAAAACACAGTTCTGAGCAAATTATCTAGAGCTGCCCAAATGGGATTATAACTGTTAATTATTTGAGACCATAAAGACACAAATCTACCAGGGTTATCCCTGTAATTCGGAAAAGTTTTAGTCAAATCAAACACTTCTTTAAGTAGTCACAATATCATTTCCCACAACTGCTTCAGATTAACAGTGGCAGAACATAAATTATGTTGCTGGTGTAGAACGTCCTGAATAGAGCCTAGATCAGGGGTCACCAACCTCCAGAGGGCCGCGGGCCGCACAGCCGACTACCGGGAGCCTCGCGGGCTGCACCCCCCTTCTCCCCGCCCCTGCAAAAAAACCCAATGCTCACGGGAATAATTACACCATGAATTATAATGATTATCAAATCAGCTCTAACCTGTATTTTAAAAGTGATGAAGGCAAAACTGCTGCAACCAGGTCCTCAAATCTTGATTTACTCCTTTGTAATAAATATTGCAGCTCCCTGCTCTCAGGTGCCTCCCAACTTCAGTTTAGGTGAACTGATCCACGAGACCTGCAGGGAGGGGGAAGATAAGGTCCACTGGACTGATGACGAGACCTGCAGGGAACAGGAAGGTAAGCTCCTCCTCGCTCCCCATCGTGTAAATAAATCCTTGGCGGGCCGCACGAAGGGACCTCGCGGGCCGCAGGTTGGTGACCCCTGGCCTAGATCATAATATAATTGATCACACTCCTCTTTGTAAGTTTCACAATGTCTGTCTAAAGCTCTTTCAATCTTATCAACAATGTCACTAGGAACTTTCAATTTTTTCACAACAGAAACACTATCACCTATTGCTACTTTTAAGATTCTTATTACAAGTACAACACTTCCCGTTTCTTGATTCAAATGTGCTCTCAATTCCTTGAGCTGGGAGACATTCCAAATATCCAAAATACACAATACTACTCCCCCTAACTGCTGTTGCTCTTTAAGCATTTTCTTTTTCTCTTAGTTCTGCTACACGAGTGATCCTCACCCACTCAGCTGGTCATTAGTTACATTTCCTAACACAAACATCTTTGTTTCAAAACATAAACATTCCTAATGTTTTCATCATATACCATCCGTTCCCACCATGTAAGCACAATTGCACGGTTTACCTTTAACCGCTAACTCATATCTCAGGCAATGGACCTTATCTACAGAGAAAGTTCCCTCCCAAGGAAACTGCAATTTCACATTACCTTTTGTCACTGAATCCCTATGTGCTACGGAATCGATGGCTACATCACCATGCTTCTCATACATACAATAGAAGCATACAATAAGAAGGGCTACCTTTCTTAAACACTAAAGCCCTAGCTCTGTCATGCCACTTACGCATCTGAGACGGAGCCTGTCTACTTAACAGATTACCCATCACTGGTAATTTTCATAATACTCACAAATCTATCAGGCACCCTCTGCCCTTCCCTTAACAGATTACCCATCACTGGTAATTTTCATAATACTCACAAATCTTCAGGCACCTTCTGCCCTTGCCTTGAATGCAGAGATCCATCCGAGTCACGGCACTAACTGAAAGTGTACTCTGCACCCCCCCCCCCCCTCACCTACAACAGGCAGGGCTCTTGGGTAATAGAAATCCACACACAAAGCAAGGAGAAGGTTAATTGATCACTATTCTTTGAATAATACACAAATCTATAAATAATACACAACACACTTGTATTATAAAAATAAACCAAAGCTTTGGGAGAGCAAGCTAGGCCTCTGCCTATGTTTACTCTGCTCTCTTAGCTTTTGGCCATTTTATTTATAGGTAAATATTCTATTATACAGCATAATTTCACTTTATTATTCTATGTCTCGCATCATGTATATTCATAATATACATATGCTATTCTACGTCTAGTGTCACGTATATTCATAACATACTTTTCTATAGGCATGCACGTCATAGACAATCATGAAAAGACATACATATATTCTCAGACATGACTATGTAGGCTTTAATTCTAATTAATTCTAACACTGACAGTTTGATATCTCTGAGAGACTGAGAGGCTGGGTAAACAACTTGCCTTTTACTTATCTTTCTAATAACAAGACTAATGTTTATGTTATCTGGAATCTTTCACCCAGTTACTTCTACAGAGTCTTTTAAGTAAGGAGCTGCAAATGATATTAATTCTTTCTTAGGGCTTATAGTAATATAATGTTATACACAGGGCCTGACTGTGTATCCAGCCTGGTACAATCAAGCTTTCTTTCACCTTACACGAGCTTATCCTTTCACTGGAGTGGGTTGGACCATCGAGGATGGTTGTTGTATCACTTTTGTCTCCTTGCATATACTTCCTTCATTCGTGGGCCTCTCCTAAGGGCCACGCCAAAGGACCCTTTGGCTTGGCCTTCCGGGCACGGGCTCACCAGATGTGGGTGCACCTGCAGTAGTTCCTTTATGTGGATCTGTGTTGCCAGGTGATGATGCCTGTGGGTGGAGCTTGGCGCTATCGAAATACGTCGGCTGCTGGACTGTGTGGCTCACCTTTAGTGCAGATGCACCTGGACTAAATCCAATGAGAGCTGCACAGTGCTGTGGGTCCATTGCTGACCACATGCTCAAAACATCTGTCAGGTGGCTGATGCCATGTGCTGTGGTAAGAGAGGCTTCCTGCCTGCAGTAGTTTCTTTATATGTGGATCTGTGTCACCGGGTGATGATGCCTGTGGGAGGAGCTTGGCACTATCGAAATACGTCGGCTGCTGGACTGTGTGTCTCACCTTTAGTGCGGGTGCATCTGGGCTAAATCCAGTGAGAGTTGCATGGTGTTGTGGGTCCAGTGCTGACTGCCTCTTCAAAACATCTATTGGGTGTCTGATGCCGCGTGCTGCGGAAAGAGAGGCTTCCTGCCTGCAGTAGTTCCTTTAAATGTGGATCTGTGTCACCAGATGATGATGCCTGTAGGCAGAGCTTGGTGCTATCAAAATACTTTGGCTGCTGGACCGTGTGGCTCACCTTTAGAGTGGATGCACCTGGGCAAAATCCATTGAGAGCTGCATGATGCTGTGGGTCCAGTGCTGACCGCGTGTTCAAAACGTCCGTCGAGTGTCCGATGCCATGTGCCATCTCTTACTTCATCCACCTCAGAGTGTTGTATCTCTGGGCAAACTTAATGTCCTAGCAGACAGGCTAAGCTGAATCCTTCGTCCCCACGAATGAGCCTTGCATTGGAAGATGACTGCTCAGGTCTTCCAAATGTGGAGAACCCCACTCATTGATCTTTTTGCCAGTCCACAAAACATTCAGCTTCTGTTCTTCTGCTCCAGGGTTCCGTTGCTGCACCGACAAGCCCTGGACACCTTCCTTCTCCATTGGAGACAGGGACTACTCTACACATTCCCTCCCTCCTTGATACCCAAGACACTGTTCAAGCTAGAAGCCAACAGGGGTTCAATGATTCTCATAGCCCCCATTTGGCCTTGTCAACCATTGTTTCCTCTGCTTCTTCTCCTTGCATAGACTCAGCCACTCAACCTGGGATGTGCACCCGTCCTCCTCTCTCAGGATTACAGGATGCTTCTCCATTCCATTCTTCACTTCCTATGCCTGACAGCATGGCTACTGAAGGGCTAGTGCTCGCTGACCCTGACCTACCACCAGGTGATCTTATGCCTTCAAATGGCATAGGTTTGCCCTTTGGTGCTCCTAAAGGACCCTGACCCCTTTTCTTGCCTGGTGGAATCGCTTCTACAATATCTCCTCCACTTATCCTTGACAGGTCTTAAGACTAACTCAGTGAAAGTTCACCTTAGTGCCATTGCGGCCTCTCACAGACCAGTGGATGGACAGCCTAGCTCCTCAAACCCCTTAGTAGCAACACTTCTTACAGGGTTTCCTGATGTTGAAGTCATCCATTAAGCCACCTCCGGGTGGCCTAGGATCTGAATGTGGTTCTGACGCAATTTCTAAAGCCACCTTTCGAGCCTTTAGCCATCACTTCACTGAAGTTTCTATCCTGGAAGGTCATCTTCCTTATTGCCCTCACTTCAGCTCACCGCATCAGTGAGCTGCAGGCTCTTGTGGTGCATTCCCCTTATACTCGGTTCCACCATGACAAGGTAGTTTTGCGAACCATCCTCATTGCCTCCTGAAGTTAGTTTCCTCCTTCCATCTAAACCAATCGGTAATCCTGCTGATTTTCTTCCCTAGACCACATACATCTTGGGCTGAAGCAGCACTACACACTCTAGACTGCAATCGAGCGCTGGCCTATTACTTGCATAGAACTAAAGATCACAGAAAATCCTCTCAATTATTCATTTCCTTTGATCCTAGTTGCCTGGGCCTGCTGGTGATGAATTGTACTCTATCTAGATGGATAGCAGATTGCATTTCTTTTGCTTATGTTGGCCAAGCTGTACTCCAGCACCTCTTTGGGATCTCTACAAGATTCCAGACTATCATTGGGGGGGAGTATCACCTCCTGGAATCAAATCCAGTGGCCCACAACTCTTCCAGACTCTTCGACTACATGTTCTTTGCCTCAGGGATCATGCTACTCTCTCCCCCATACCAGTCTGATACCTGGGACTAGTGAGTCCCATATGTAAAGGCTGTATTTCTGCTGTTCTCAGAGATCACCTGTTACAGGTGTGTAACTACGCTTTCTGTCCGCACATTCACATCTCACTACTCTCTGGAAGGGGATTCCTGATGTGACAGCAACTTCGGTCAAAGTACTGAGGAATCTGTTTGTGGATTAGAATCCAACTCCATACCTTCTAGGCCCATTCTATCTCCAGGAACAAGCAGGAATATAGTCTTCACAAATGGGTGATGTCAGCACCAACGGAGATCGTGCAGGAACACTCCCTAGTGTCCAATCAGAAAGCCTTTGGGAGTCCTCCAATGCATCAGCCTGACTGCCTTCCCAACTCCTCTTCTCAATCTTTCATTCTCTGTGGAACCAGCAGGATGAAATTCCTGTCACCGCAGAAGAAGAATCTTTTATTTTTGTGGATAGCATTTCTGCCTTTCCATTGACGTCGTATTGTCTACTCCAATTCTGGTCCCCCATTTTCTGTTAAATTTTCCGTTTCTTCTAATTTCACTTTCTTTTATATTCTTCAGTTTCCTTGTGGGCATCCCTCTGCCTTGTTAGGCCTTTGACCTTTTACTTTGCCTACTCCAACCATGGAGAAGCTAACTAGTGGCTTTAAAAAATGCACAAACTTCTCCAAAATTATCTTAGTGACCGATAAGCACGACTGGTGCTTAAAATGCCTTGGCCCAGAACACCTTCCAACTCTTGTTCACTGTGCCAATAGATGACAAAGAGTGGCCTCAAGAATTGGGCCGAGAAGTTTGGATCCCTATTTACATTGGATACTCTCTCATTGGCATCCATGTCATCGAGAGCATCCACATCCTTGCAGGGCTCACAGATACCAAAAAGGTCCAAGCACAGTAGTGCATCTAAGTTGCCAAAGCATCTGACATCAAGGTCCCCTGTGAGGTCTGATGTCAGACCAAGACACCGGTCCCATTCCTGACATTGGGACTCACCAAAGGTAGTCTCTGACACCAGTTGTCCATCAAAGCAACCCCAGCGGGAGGACTTGTCCTCCAAAGCAATAGTGGGGTCCCGGGATGCTCCCGAGGTTTTGGCCTCTGGAGAGCTATTGGTGACATGCTCTGGGATGGTGGCAGCCAGCCCCATACAAGACTTTACCCAGATATCGGCAGTCTCCTTAGACCAACATATGCTGTCTATTTAGAAAACTTTGGCAACGCTCCTTGCAGCATCGGTCCCAGTGAGGTCAATTGCACAGGAAGCCCCAGCACCGATACAGACACTGGTTCCCAGTTCAATACTCCTAGCGGTGCCAGCATCGGCATTGACATCAGTGCCAACATCAACATTGACATCAGTATCCATGCTGACATTAAGACCCAAGCCCTTGGGTCCATCAGCAACTGCATCGGCACCTGCATCAATCCCGATGCTGGTCTCCAAATAACAGGCATCATCCTGGGAGTTTGTGGGGCCATTGCGAATGCAACGGACCCCCGAATCCGATACCATGGGGAGTGAACACCAGTCCTGCTGATCCCACAAGCATCTGATTCTTTGGACTTGGATCATCAATCCCTTGATTCCTGAGAGCTCCAGGACATGCCCCTGAGCTTCCTGAAAGGAGGAGATCCCCCCCCACCCCCCGAGGACATGTCACTCCAGGACTTCATTGGGGACATAGCAGCAGGCATCTCTATTACTGCTTCAGCAGAGAAGGAGCCAAGGACAGAGGAACTGGAGATTCTCCAGTATTCTGCTGCTCCTAAGGAGGCTGCCTTTCTTCCAATACACTGAATTCTCCATTCCCTCATGCTTCGAATTTGGGAGACCTCTCTCATGGTGTCACTTATTGGCAAAAGACTCACAGTATGTATCAAGTCTCAGAGTGTCCAGAATTTTAGAAGTCGCAGTTCCCGCAAAAGCTTCAAGGCCTCCATGCTGTCCTGCAGGATAAACTCTTACATCCTATACATGGGAATGTTTTTGAAGGAGATCAACAAAGATCTCAAGGAATTCTCCTCTCTAGTCCCTGAGAAGAAACAAAACTTCTTTCAGAGCTTTCTGAAGCATACCCAGAACATTTCCAAATTTGTCAACAGAGCTGCCTTCAATGCCTTTGAATCCTCAAGCAGAGCTTCCTCTGTGGCTATTGGATCATGAAGGATAGCATGGCTACAAGCTTCAGACCTAGAACAGTGGGTGCAGGACAAGCTCGGCAACATCCCCTGCAATGGAGAGAACCTCTTTGGGCAGAATTGGAGGGAAAAGGTTGATGAGCTAGAGAATGATGTTACCACTCTTGAGGCTATCCATAAAAACCGCTGACCCTTCTAGGATGAAGGCAGCATATAAGAAACCCTTCAGCTTCAAAAAGAAGAGATATTACTCGTCATATCCCCAAAG
The DNA here is from genome assembly GCA_033557465.1 of Ichthyophis bannanicus. Lineage (NCBI taxonomy): Eukaryota > Metazoa > Chordata > Amphibia > Gymnophiona > Ichthyophiidae > Ichthyophis > Ichthyophis bannanicus. Next base: position 697,971,244 of record CM066035.1, read on the forward strand.
AGCCTCATACCAGTCTCAGCAAAAGCAGCAAGGGCCTAGACAACCTAAAAAGCCCAAGGCAGCTAAGCTCCAACCTGCCCCGCAGGCCCAGACTGTGTCTAATTTTTGACTCTCTCCTAGAGAACATTGCCGCCTTGCCTCTGGAGGGATCTCAGCCCCTTCACATAGCAGGAAGGCTCTGCCACTATACTCATTGCTGGCACCTCATCACTTCAGAGCAGTGGACCGTACAAATTGTCCACAGTGGATACCAACTGAACTTTCAGGTTCTCCTACCCTCATGTTTCACAGGGGCTTATCCAACTCAACCCCAACCCCAAAAAGTCACAAAAAGATCCCGCCATCCAGCAGGCCCACACCAAGGCACCCACACTGATCATCCACACTCTAAAGGAATCAACATCACTTACGATCATACAGCGTGAGCTCCCTTACGATCATACAGCGTGAGCTCCTGAGCTCGTTCGCCACCGACTTCTGCTCCTCCACCGGACACCAAAGAAGAGCCACGCGGCTGCAACTTAACAGTCCGCCTATCCCCCAAGCCGCCTTCCCTCATTCAACACCGAGCAACCATCAATTTACAACCAGGTTTGATAAACATTACCAACCCTGTGCATCATATATAGAACTATTACTGTCTCATACCACCCAGAATTAACTACCTTGACAATATTGTTCTGCATGTTATTTCATATTGCAATAGTTAACTAATGATTGATAGTGGGGAGGGACTCCTAGCCGCTTTTTACATTGTTTCCAGTGATACATCCCAAAATTGATACATTGTCTCCTAGCCGCTTTTTACATTGTTTCCAGTGATACATCCCAAAATTGATACATTGTCTCTGCTGCATGTCCATTGTCTCTGCTGCATGTCCATTGCTCCAACTTAAAATTGTGTAATTGATTACTGCAATAGTTAAATAATGATTGCTTGTGGCTAGGGCCGCCTAGCTGCTTGTTACATTGTGTTCAGTACTACATCTCAAAATTGATACATTGACCTTGCTGCATGTCCAAAGCTCCTACTTAAAACTGTTACACCGTGGATGCAGCTTAATTCCCAGCTGACTACCTTGCTATACCTTGGTATATCACCAGCTGCCCACCTTGATATATCTTGCTATACCACTCCAAAAAGGTATCTATAAAAAGCTTTGCTCTCCCAGACTCCTGCAACCATGACCATATCAGCCATAACTTTAGTTTGCTTACTCTCCAGTGTACTATACGAAGCTAATTCACTCTCCCAAGATCACTACCATATCACTACATTACATAGCACAAACAAAAAACACTTCTACAGCTTTCATCAACATCCACAGAACCCTTACTACAAGAGGCAATCTCACCTCCTTCACATAGCAATAGACCAAACATCCAACACAAAACGCAACCGACATGCTCCCCCACAAGAAGGACTCAGATGTGCTCTCATAAACGCTAGATCTGCACGCAAGAAATGGCCAGCCATCTCAGACTTAATAATTAAGCAAAACCTAGACATTTTAATGATCACAGAAACATGGTTCTCAGAATCCGACTCAGTCATAATAAACCAGCTCACACCACCTAATTACTCCACCTACACATGTAACAGAACAAACAAAAAAGGAGGAGGTGTCGCCATTATAACAAAGACAGACCTCCAATATCGTACAATCACATCCAAGAGCACAAAACAATTAGACACTATCTCAATATACAACAACTACAATACCATCAACCTAATATATATGGCACCGAATTCAACATCGGAAGAATTATCCAGCGTTCTTGACTTAGCCTGCAACCCAATACACCCAGAGAAACCTAACTGGCTAATGGGTGATTTCAATCTCCCTTCCATACAAACTGCCCTTTCTAACTCATTCTTAGATGCAATGACAAACCTCAAATACAGCCAACTCATAAACCAACCTACTAATCGACATGGCAATGTGCTCGACTTCGTCTTTGCTCCGCCCTCCTACACGTCCACGAATGATGATTTCGAACTATCCGTCGCTCCAGTACCATGGTCAGACCATAGCCTGATAGTATTCACAATACCAGCACATCAAGATCCATCCAATAATACAACAAAACGATCATCAACAAACACCACTCGTTTCAGACCGCTCAACGAAAAAGAAATTAAGAAAAACATACTTCCAATACTCAAACAACCGTCCTCCGACATCAATGACATAGTTTCCACATGGAACGAAACCATCAATCAATACGCCATTCTACCGCCAGCCTGAAAAAAACCAACAACGAAGAATAATGTAGTAAATAGACCATCTGCACCATGGTTCTCTCAGGAACTAAGGAAGTCTCGTACTCTATTGAGGAACCTCGAAAGAAAATGGCGTAAATCTCACAACCCAACAGATCAACAAATATATTTAACCCACCTTCAATCCTATCGTGAAACAATATGGGACACAAGAAAAACATACCACTCCGAACTCCTAAAACGCTCCCTAAACAAACCCCGGGAGCTCTTCAATATAGTTAAGTCATTAACCAATGAACCTTCTCCACCTCAACAAGAACCCATACACCCTCAGAAGTATGCCAATTTTATACAATCTAAAGCAATCAGAACAACAACCTCTTCATCCCAAAGTCCACTCCAGCAACAAGGACAAAACTTCCCACTCCTTCAGCTCTCAGCTCCCTCTGCAAAATGCGTTGAAGACATTATCGTAAAAATGAATACTACCACAGCACCTAACGACCCCTGCCCAGCACACTGGATAAGAGCTATGCGATCCGACTTTAGCCCTGTCATAGCAGAAATAATAAAGATGTCCTTCTCAACAGGTACCTTTCCATCGGCACTAAAGCAGACCTCCATAAGACCGCTGCTGAAGAACAATCAACTAGACTCAACAAAAGAAGAATCATACCGCCCGATAGCTAGTATACCGCTACTATCCAAAATAATTGAGAAAGTAACCAATAATCAGATACAACAACACATAGACACCTCCTCCCCCCTTGACCCCAGTCAGCACGGATTCAGGGAAGCTCACGGAGTAGAGACGCTGTTGACCACATTAACCAACACACTCATCAGTGGACTAGACGACATCAACAAAGGCTTCGCACTAATATTCCTCGACATATCTGCAGCATTTGACTCGGTGGACCTTGAAATACTACTAACTCGCCTATATGACAAGGGAATCCATGGGCTAGCATGGCAATGGTGCAAATCATACCTGGAAGATCGCTTGCAACACGTCAGGACTATCACTGGTACATCAGAACCTTTCCAGCTAAAACAAGGAGTTCCACAAGGCTCATCCCTATCTGCACTCCTATTTAACATTTACATGCAGCCTCTGTGCGATATCACTCGATCCTTTGGCATTTCCTCGCTGATCTATGCAGATGATGTGCTAATATTCACACCATTCAATATCAAGCTCCCAGATTACACATCTTTAGTAGATTGCTTTAATGCAATAGCAGACTGGCTACTCACGCAGAATATGCGAATAAACTACAAAAAAACTGAAGTACTGATTGTCACGAAAAACAGAGAATTCTCACCCCCGGAGACCCTAAGAGTACGTGACGCAAACCTACCAATCAAGCCCTCCATAAGATACCTTGGAGTGATACTGGACCATCGCCTAGATTTTAAAGAACATATCAACCGCACTGTGAAAACCATTTATTTCAAGATAAGGACCCTACGCCATCTGAAAAATATGCTTGACCCAGACTGCTTCAGAACCATATTCCAAACCATAGTCACACCCCACTTCGACTATGCGAATATAATACTCCATGGTCTCCCAAAGAACTCCCTAAATACATTACAACTAGCCATGAATGCCGCAGCCCGGGTATTATACGGTGCTTCAAAAAGCGAACATATAACACCCATCCTAATGGAGCTTCACTGGTTCCCTATATACTGCAGAATAACATATAAAGCCCTTATCTTGACCTTTAAGGCTATAAATACCATAGCTCCGTCATCAATTTCAAAACTCATCCATCACACTCCCAACACCAGAGTTAGGAGGTCAGCAGCGGCAAATACACTAGCGACACCACACGAGGCCACAAAGTACAAACGATCTACAACAGACAGGGCTTTCGCGTACTACGCACCCAGATGCTGGAACAACCTCCCTACCAACATTAGAGCTATTACTGACCTCAAGCAATTCAGAAAAGCCATAAAGCACCACCTCTTCATTCTACATTACCAAAGCACATCATCAACCCTCTAACATTTACAGATAAAGTGTAACCGCCTACTTACTCAAGATGATGAAAAGAAATTCTATACTGTGTATATAGGTTCTTTACATGCTACAAATATGTACATAGTTTCCCTAAGTTATAATCCCAGTTGTATATTTCCTGTTATATGTAAACTCACCACAGTCTGTTGATTGAAATGAGTATTCCTGTTTAATGTAAACCGCGCTGATGAAAAAGAGTGCGGTATAGAAGAACTGCAAATAAATAAATAAATAAATAAACACACTGCTTTCCTTTTAGAAGACTCACCCTGCTAAATCAAGGGCCCATCAAAAGAGTTTCATCAGGTCAGGAAAGAATGGGGTTCTACTCCCTCATTCCAAAGGAGTCGAGGGGGTGGGCCTACAGGCTCATCCTAGACCTCCAAAATCTGATCAAGTTCCTGGTCAGAGAAAATTTCAAGTTGATTTCACTGGGAACTCCTCCAACCTACCTCCAAAGTCAGGACTGGCTTTGTTCTCTAGACCTAAAATAAGTGTGCACCCATATCCTCATATATCCAGGATATAGGCAGTACCTTCATTTCACCTTTCAAGGGACTCATTATCAGTACAGTTCTGCCCTTCGGACTCGCCTCTGCCCTGAGAGTCTTCATGAAGTGCATGGCCGTGGTTGTCACATACCTTCACAAACTAGGGATATTTGTCTTCCCCTACTTAGATGACTGGATGATCAGGACAGACTCTCCTCAACAAACCACTTGTGCACTCAAATGCACCATAGCAGTACTACAGCAGCTCAGCTTCATCATAAACTTTCAGAAGTCATACCTACTTCTGACTCAGAGGTTGGAATTTATCAGAGCGCTTCTAGACGATCAGGAAGACATAGCTTTTCTGCCTCACGATCGAGTGACCCAGATGATCGAACTGGCCATCCAGATGCAAGAGAGGAACCAAGCAATGGCTCAGGATTTCCTGCACCTTCTAGGACACATGGCCTCCACAGTCCATGTAGTCCCCTACGCTTACCTAAACATGCATTAGACACTGTGGACTCTCGCCACCCAGTGGATGAAAGCTACAGAAAACTTACGAGTCCAGATACAGGTCAAACCAACTCACTTCAGTGGTGGTGTTCCCCAGAAAACCTATGCTTAGGGTTGTCTTTTTAGATACCCCCGCCCCAGTGCACCCTAACCATGGATGCTTCAAAGCTAGGTTGGTGAGCTCAGCTAGACAACTCTCTACTCAGGATTTCTGGATGGTTCAGGAATCAGCCTTACAAATCAATCTGCTAGAGCTTTGAGCACTGATCATTCTCCAGGACCAAGCAGGAAGTCAGTCCTCACATATGGGTGACGTCGGCGCCGACGGAGCCCTCGCGGAGCAATCTCCCCAGCTTTCAAAGAAAGCCTTTGGGAATTGCAGCGCGCATGCGCGGTCCCCTTCCAGCCCAAGGGTGCCATCTTGCTCAGTCTTCTTTTTTCCGCGGAGCCCTACAGACGCTGTTTGTGATTGCCGCAGAAAAAGTTGATTTTATTTCTTATTCTTTTCTCGATTCGACGCCGGATCCTTTTCCCGCCCGGACCAGCTACGCCGGTATCGGGTCCGTTCTTTATTTTTCAGTTTTTTGTCCTTCGTGACAAGCGTTCGCGCCATTTTTTTATTTTTCACTGGCAGCCCTGTCTTTTGACCTCGCAGGGGCCCTTTTTCTCCCGATGGCTGCCAGCGGGTTTAAAAAGTGTGATCGGTGTAAGAAACTTATGTCTCTTACCGACACACACGACTGCTGCCTCCGCTGCCTCGGACACGATCATGACCCGATGATCTGCGGTCCGTGTAGCAAGATGTCCTCAAAAGCGTTGAGGAGTCGGCAGCATCAAAGAGAACGAATCTTCTCTGACTCCGCGTCCGGCCGGGCCCGGACCCGGACCCCGTCAGAGGCTTCGACGTCCCGGGACTCCGGTCCTGAGCATCGTCGGAGTTCCTCTGAGCGGGGGTCTCCTGCCCGGGAACATCATAGGAAGAAAAAACCCGCGAGGGCGGCGTCGGTGGACGCTCCTGGTTCCTCGAGGGCCAGGTCGCATAGCCCCGATAGCCGTCCCGGGTCCTCGGAGTCGGAGAGGCCTTCGAAACATCCTCGTCTCGAAATGGAGCCGCCTGGACACGTGAGTACTGTAGTCCTCGTGGACGCCTCCGAAGGAGCCGACGTCGGGCCCGACGCTGTCGGGGCCCGAGTCGGGGGCTGCTGGGTCTCCTGAGCTTGGACTCAGGTTGACGGCCTTGGAGAGCAGTTTGGCTGCCTTCATGGACCAGCAGCGGGCATTGATCGCTGGCCTCGCCAGTGCATCTGCCCCGGCCACCGGCCATGCATCGACTCAAGAGTCAGAAGATGCACTCCTCGGTGCCTCCCGGTTGGGAGGCCCGGAACCTGGATGCCCTCGGTAGGAAGTGCTTCCAGGGCTCTATGCTTGCTTGTCGAGTCCAGACCTACCAGCTCTATATGGGCATGTATCTCCGAGATCTGGCAAAAGAAATTGCCGAGTTCTCTGCTGGTCTCTCCGAGGAACCTTTGCAGAGGTTCCAAGCCTTGTCCACTGGTATTCGAGAGTGCTCTAAGTTTATCTCTCGAGCAGCCTACGATGGCTTCGAAGCATCGGCTCGTGTGGCCGGAGCCGGCATTGGTGCCCGCCGACAGGCTTGGCTTCAGTCATCCGACCTCGAGCCATGGGTACAGGACAAGTTGGTCGATGTCCCCTGCAGAGGTGAAAACCTCTTTGGCAAACCCATGGCTGAAAAGGCTGCACAGATCGAGACCGAGACTCTGACCAGAACTAGGCTGTCCAGAAAAACCTCTGCCCCTTCTCAGAAGAAGAAGGGCTCGGGGAAAAAGCCCTTTTACCCGAGGAAGGCGGCTGCCTATAAACACTACCCTCAGTATCAGGCCTCAGCAGCTCCCCAAAAGGGTCAGCAGGCCAAGGGACGGGGTAATGGGTCCCGTAGGCAGCAGGCTCCCAAGCCCACAACACCGGCCCCTGCTCAGCAGGGTGGGGGTTTTTGACTCCATCAGCATAGCCTCTTCCCCTCCGCTGGTTTCTCTCAGCACAGGAGGCCGGCTGATCCACTTTGTCCAGAGGTGGTCAGCCATCACCTCAGATACCTGGGTGCTTCATATAGTTCAGAAAGGCTATCTTCTACACTTTCACCAGGTACCTCCCTCCTACTTTCCAGGGGAGCTTCCCAGACTCCCTATGCACAGGGACTTACTCCTTCAGGAGTTAGCAAGTCTTCTTCAGGAACAGGCTGTGGAACCGGTGCCCTACCACCTGCGAGGTCACGGCTTTTAGTCCAGGTACTTTCTGATACCAAAAAGAACAGGAGGCCTCAGACCCATCCTGGACTTGCGAAACCTCAACAAGTTCCTGGCAAGGGAAAAGTTCAAGATGCTTACCCTTGGAATCCTGCTGCCCTACCTCCAGCAGGGAGACTGGCTATGCTCCTTAGATCTAAAGGATGCCTATACTCACATCCTTATTCATCCAGACCACAGACAATATCTCAGGTTTGTTGTGGAAGGAAATCATTACCAGTACAGAGTTCTGCCCTTTGGCCTATCCTCCGCCCCCAGGGTGTTCACCAAATGCCTAGCAGTGGTGGCGGCCTATCTACGGCTTCAAGGCCTCTTTTTTTTTCCATACCTGGACGACTGGCTCATCGGGGCCCAGTCTTCACAAGAGGCCACTCAGGCCACTCATCGCACTGTAACTCTGCTCTAGCACTTGGGCTTTGTCATAAACTTCGCAAAGTCCACTTTGCTCCCCTCTCAAGATCTCGAATTCATCAGCGTAAGGTTGAGCACACTTCAGGCGCGGGCCTTCCTGCCTCTAGACAGAGCACACAGGCTCATGGATCTCGCCAGCCACTTTCACAGCAATTCCCTGGTCTCTGCCAGGCAATTTCTGAGACTGCTCGGCCATATGGCTTCCACGGTCCATGTGACCCCCAATGCCCACCTGAACATGCGACCTGCTCAGTGGTGCCTTCGCACTCAATGGCATCAGGCCACGGGGAGCCTGGCGGACTCAGTACAGGTATCCGACCTGCTGGTCTCTTCTCTGCAGTGGTGGCTTCATCTGCCAAACCTGCTGCTGGGAGTGGATTTTCAATCTCCTCTGCCTTCTCAGGTGCTAACGACCGATGCTTCTCTCCTGGGTTGGGGAGCACATTGCCAAGGGACATGTACTCAAGGCCTCTGGACTCCTTGGGAGTCTGCTCAGCAGATAAACTTCCTGGAGCTCAGAGCCACCCGCCTAGCTTTGAGAGCCTTCTCCCACCTCGCTTCTCACCAGTCTGTGCTGGTCCAGATGGACAATCAAGTTGCAATGTTCTACGTGAACAAACAAGGAGGAACAGGCTCCTTCATTCTCTGTCAGGAGGCACGAAAACTGTGCTATTGTGCCGTCCACCATGGCATCCTCCTCAAAGCGGTCTATCTCCCAGGTCAGGAAAATTACCTGGCAGACAAGCTAAGCAGGATCCTCCAACCACACGAGTGGAGATTGGATCCATTGGTGGTTCAGCGGATCTTTCTCAAGTGGGGCCTCCCCACCATGGATCTGTTTGCCAGTCCTCTGAACCGGCAACTTCCCAGATTCTGCTCTCGACAACCGCATCCTCTCAGAGTAGCGGCGGATGCTTTTCTGATTCCATGGTCCACAGGCCTCTTGTATGCCTTTCCTCCCATGCCACTTGTGTCTCGAACGCTCTTCAAAGTTCTCAGAGACAGAGCCTCGATGATCCTAGTGGCTCCCCGGTGGCCGAGACAACCTTGGTTCCCACTTCTAATGCAGCTGGCGGTGGACACTCCTCTTCCTCTGGGGTTTCAGCCCGATCTCCTGACACAGGATCATGGGTCTCTCCTACACCCCAACCTCCGGTCTCTTCATCTGATGGCCTGGCTGCTGAAAGGGTAGTCCTTGCTCCCCTCCAGCTGCCTCGGGAGGTGGAAGAGGTTGTCTTGGCCTCGAGGAGGCCTTCCACCCGGAAGTCCTACGCTCTTAAGTGGCGTCGGTTCTCCATTTGGTGTGCTCAGCAGTCTGAGAATCCCTTCTCCTGCTTGATAGCAGTGGTCTTGCGATATTTGCTTTACCTCTCCAATCTGGGCCTTAAGTCCAACTCTGTCAGAATCCACCTCAGTGCTCTCTCTGCGCATCACGCACCGGTGGATGGCAGGCCTCTTTCCAACCACCCTTTGGTGGCTCGTTTTCTCCGAGGCCTCCTTAAGCCTCCTTTACGCCCACCAGCCCCTGAATGGGATCTGAATGTGGTCTTGCAGCGGATTACCTGTCCGCCATTTGAACCTATGGCTACCTGCCCTCTTCGTTTTCTTTCCTGGAAAACCTTGTTCTTGGTAGCCCTTACCTCTGCTAGGCGCGTTAGTGAACTGAATGCCCTAGTGTCTGATCCACCTTACACTAGGTTCTACAGGAATAGGGTCGTCTTATGGACTCACCCTAAGTTTCTTCCAAAGGTGGTTTCTACTTTTCATCTCAACCAGGAGGTGGTTCTTCTGACCTTCTTTCCCAGGCCGCACACCTGCCGGGCTGAAATGGTCCTGCATACCCTGGACTGTAGGAGGGCTTTATCCTTCTACCTTGACTGTACGGGGGAGCATAGAAGGGCTGTTCAGCTCTTCGTTTCTTTTGACCCCAATAAGTTGGGGCTACCTGTCTCCAAGCGTACTTTGTCCATATGGGTTGCTGACTGTATCGCTTGGACTTATGGGGCGGCGGACTCTCGTTGGAGGGTCGAGTCACGGCTCATCGTGTTAGGGCAAAGGCTGCGTCAGTGGCTCATCTCCGCTCTGTTCCGTTAGCAGCCATCTGCTGGGCCGCTACTTGGTCTTCAAGCCAGACTTTTGTGGCCCATTACTGCCTGGAGAGGGAGTCCCGCAGGGACAGTGCTTTCGGTCAGGCAGTCCTCCATAATCTCTTTGAGGTTTAGGCAACTCCTACCCTCCGGCCCTGGTGTTGGGCTACCAGTCGGGGGCGTTTTCAGAGAATATTCCTTCTTTCTGTGCTACTGAGCTAGAGGGAGCTCATTTTTCTGCTTGAGGTCTCCGGTAGCCTTAAGCTAGGGAGTCCCATATGTGAGGACTGACTTCCTGCTTGGTCCTGGAGAAAGAGTAGTTACTCACCTGTAACAGGTGTTCTCCAGGAGCAGCAGGAATCAGTCCTCACAACCCTCCCTCCTCCCCTTGGAGTTGCAGTCATATCCTTTCGTTTTTGCTAATTTTTTGCTGTCTTTTAGCTATGTCATCAGACTGAGCAAGATGGCACCCTTGGGCGGGAAGGGGACCGCGCATGCGCGCTGCAATTCCCAAAGGCTTTCTTTGAAAGCTGGGAGATTGCTCCGCGAGGGCTCCGTCGGCGCCTACGTCACCCATATGTGAGGACTGATTCCTGCTGCTCCTGGCGAACACCTGTTACAGGTGAGTAACTACTCTATATCCTCTGGGTCTTTCAGAACCAACTCTCAGGGAGGCAAGTCCTAGTCAGGACAAACAACCAAGTAGCTATGTTCTGTGTGAACAAGCAGGGTGGAACAGGCTCACGTCCCTCTGTGACAAGGCTCTCCATCTTTGGTCTTTCGCCATTGCTCAATGGATCCACCTCAGAGCTGTGTATCTCCCAGGAGAGCTCAACATCTTGTCATACAGACTGAGTCACATCCTGCATCCATACAAGTGGACCTGGAACCCAGACATGGCAGCTTGGATCTATCTGATGTGGGGGACCCCATCCATAGATCTCTTTTCCACCCTGCAGAATGCACAACTTCCGTGTTTCTACTCCAGAGTACCGTGTACCTGCACTCAAGCATCGGATGCCTTCCTGCTCAACTGGGGCCAAGGACTCCTGTATGCCTTCCCTCCAATGCCCTTGATCCCCAAGACACTTTTAAAACTACAGGCCGACAAGGGGAACATGATCCTCATAGCCCCATTCTGGCCCCATCAACCCTGGTTTCCTCTTCTGCTCCATCTAGCCCAGACACAACCTCTCAGATTCGAATGTGCCTCCAATCTCCTTTCACAGGGCAATGGCACAATCCTACATCCCAATCTCCAGTCTCTATGCCTGACGACCTGGCTGCTCAGAGCTTAACCTACAAGATCTTCGTCTTCCACAGCAGGTCAAAGACATCCTTCTAGCTTCAAGGAAACAGTCTACCAGATGAGCATACTCTTTCAAATGGCTCAGGTTTGCTCTATGGTGCTCAGAGAAGGAGCTCAATTCCTTCACCACACCGGTGGAATTCCTCCTCCAATATCTCCTTCATTTGTCTACTATGGGTCTCAAAATGAACTCGGTCAGGGTGCACCTTAGCGCCATCACTGCTTCTCACAAGCCAGTGGAAGGATGGCCAATATCCTCACATCTGCTCATAGCACACTTCATCAGGGGTCTTCTCTCTAAACCACCTATCAAGCCACTGCCGGTAGGTTGGGATCTCAATGTGGTGCTGGCTCAGCTTCTAAAGTCGTCCTTTGAACCCTTAGCCACTACTCTGCTGCAATATCTATCTTGGAAGGTCATATTCCTCCTTGCTGTCACTTCCGCTAGATGCATCAGTGAGCTACAGGCTCTAGTGGCAGACCCTTCATACACAAGGTTCCATCATGACAAGGTCGTCCTCCGGACGCATCCACACTTCCTCCCAAAAGTGGTATCACCTTTCCACTTAAACCAGTCTATCATGCTACTGGTCTTCTTCCCTAGACCACATTCCTCTCAATCAGAAGCGACCCGAACACGCTAGACTGTAAGTGTGCCTTAGCTTTCTTCCTTCAGAGGACACAAGGGCATTGCAAATCCTCACAGTTGTTTGTCTCCTTTGACCCCAGTCACTTGGGTTTCCCTGTGTCCAAGCGCACACTCTCCATATGTATAGCTGACTGCATCACCTTTGCATATGACCAATCAGGTCTCTCCTTGGAGGGCCATGTCACTGCCCATGATGTCCGGGCCATGGCTATCTTGGTAGCCAACCTTCAATCAGTGGCCATTGAAGATATCTGCAGAGCAGCAACTTGGTCTTCCAATCACACTTTCGCTGTCCACTACTGCATGGACAAGGACTACCACCGGGATGCATCTTTCAGACAGGCGGTCCTTCAACACCTCTTCTGTACTTAGATGAAACTCCTACCAGACTGCTTCGATACCAGTGAGCCTTGCAGGGATCCAGGCCCTCCATGACCTACTCCATAATATCCAGTCGGCTTGGTTCCTGGGGCTTTTCCCTATCCATAGGGCACCCTCCTGATTCCCGAGACAAACTGGCTCCTGGCAGTTAGGGAGTCCCATATGTGAAGGCTATATTCCTGCTTGTTCCTGGAGATAGCATAGTGACTCACCTGTAACAGGTGATCACCAGGAACAACAGGTATTAATCCTCAGAACCCACCCTCCTCCCCTAGGAGTTGCAGGGTGTTCTTTTCTCTCTTCTTTCTCAGCTATAAACTCAACTGAGGAGAGGAGTTGGGAAGGTGGGAAGGCAGCCACGCAGGCGCAGTGAAGGGCTCCCAAAGGCTTTCTGATTGGACGCTGGGAAGCGTTCCCACGCAGGCTTCGTCGGTGCCGACGTCACCCATATGTGAAGACTAATTCCTGCTGTTCCTGGAGATCACCTGTTACAGGTGAGTAACTATATTCTTCTGTTCAGGCTATGAAAGGAAAAAAAGAAAAGGAATATTTATATAGTATGCAAAATGCAATGTGTGCCTTCGAGTCAGTGCTGACTCCTGGCAACCCAGCAGCTCCTGGGTTTTCTTGGCAGTGTGACTGGAAGTAGATTGCCAGACCTTTCTTCCTTTCTTCTGAAGCAATGGAGGATTAAGTGACTTGCCCAAGGCCAAAAGGAGTGCTAGTGGGAATTGAAATCCGGTCTCTTGGCTACCAAGCCAGTGCGCTCTAACCAGTAGGCTACTCCACCACTCGCCTCTATGTATATATATATATATGCACATATAAATATAGATATAGATATATAGATATAGATATATAACATACAAAAGGCCTATTGCTAACAAAACGACAAATTTAGTTGCCCCTTTTGAGCTAAACTTGCATTCTTCTTTTCTTCAAGGTAACCTGTAGCTAGGGAGTTCCATACATGAGGACTTATTTCTTGCCTGTGCACAGAGAAAAGGTAGTTACTCACCTGTAGCAGGTGTTCTCTGTGGATAACAGGAAAAATCCTCATAACCCTCCCACCTCCCCTGGGAGTTGTATTCTACTTTAGCAGTAGTATCAGACCAATCTAAAATGGCATTGTGGCGGCAGGTGGGAAAATGGCATGCATGCATAGAGGAAGATCCTAAAAGCTTTGATTAGTAGCTGGGGAGCATTCCCACGCAGGCTACATCTGATGATGTCACCCATACATGAGGAAGTTTTCCTATTGTCCATGGAGAACTCCTGCTACAGGTAAGTAACTACTTTTTCCTTATTTACCAATGCCACCCCACTCGTGATTTTAAAGATCTTTCTGTCTTTTCTAGTTCCTATATTTCTTTATTGATGGGGTGTCAGGAAATGCATATAGTACTCATGGTGCAGTTGTGCAATGGATTGATATAGAGGCATTATAATAGCACATGTAAAGCAAATTGGACGGAAGTATTTTTTTACACGATGCACAGTTAAGCTATGGAATTTGTGGCTAGAGAATGTGGTCAAGGTAGTTAGCATATCTATAGTTCCTGATGGCCAAGTTCATAAATCATTATTAGCTGTATAGACTTCGGAAAGCCACCACTTATCTCTGGATGTTGAGAAATAAGGAATGGATATACTTTTTGGGCTTCTGCCAGGTACTTGTGACCTGGATTGGTCACGGTCAGAGACAGGATGTTAGGATCAATGGAACTTTGGTTTAGCCTTCTATGGTATATATTATGTTCTTAGATACATGGAAGAAACATAGTTCAAGAAGCTCCAGCACAGCTACAAGACGTATGTGCCTTTATTTGTGCATGAAACAAACTAATTTATGCATTACTTCCTTTTGGAGAGAATTTGTATTGATGTGACTGAAGATTACAAATGTTTCAAACAAGTCTCAATTACACTGGTCAACATTAAAATCGTTACTGACTTTAAAAGGCCCTAATCTGTCGTATCTTGGTGAGCTGAACACGAATATAGGATTAAAAAAAATTATTGGCTCTCGTTTTGAAGATATTGCATGTAGTTCATTTTTTACGTTTCACTGTGTAAATTTATCCAGTAGGACATCAACAACATCCCAAATAAGCCTTGAATGATGTAATATTGCATCACATTGCATAATACCAGCATGCACTCATCATCCAGAGTTGATTGCATCATTTTCTGATGCAATGCAATACTACTGCCAGACAGCTGCTGATCACTCTTCATAAAACAAAAATGCTCCACTTCAACTGATGCATTGTGACTTTAGAACTAATGGTGTGGGGTATTATAACAAAAACTTAATACCATTCATACATGAAAGAACCTATCTCTGGAAAAGTCTCAGACTCAATAGCGCTATATGGACTTCAGTACTTATAATACTGTCGAACGCGCTGGCAGCATCAATGACCAGTCCAGAGAACATGAAAATTGCAAAGACAATATTAAATCCACAAAACTGAAGTGTCAATTGCATTTAAAAACCACACCATAGTTTTAACAAAAAATGCTTATCTTGAAACATATCGTGGTGTGAATTGCCCCTACGCCTCCTCTGGCACCACTCCGAACGTTTCACTCTTAAAAAAGAGTTTCATCAGGGGGTCTACAAAGAAATCAACAAATATACAAATCACTTACCTAATACCACAATGCCTACTCCCCACTGCTAAAACCCAAACACTGCAAGCCAAACTCTAAAACCACATACCCAGGGCCGGATTTACCTTGAGTGAGGCCCTACGCCAACAAAAATTGTGGGCCCCCAGCAGGGGCGGCCCAAGGGGGGGGGGGCCTCATTTGCATAAGGGGCCTCATTTGCATAAATATTTGCATAATGTTACCATATACTAACTTTTAGTAAACGTGCCTCTTAATGAGTGTATGGATAAAGAAAGACTAAAAGATTTCTACATTACTATAATCCAGTGCCAACTGCCAGACACATTAGGAACTACTACAAACACTGCCCATTTAGAACCCATAGCAAACCCGCCGTATCCTAACAGCACTACCAGGACTCACAAAGCACCATACTCTACCAATCAAAAGGCAACACTGCAAATATTAAACCAATACATTTCAGAGAACAACAATACATGACCTACTGGGGAAAGAGAACAAGTGGCAATGTCAAATAGGAATTATATAAACAGAACACCTCAGCTCAGTTACACATGCAGAACATAGACCATCACCAAACAAGTAATCACATTTTAGAAACAGGAAGACAATAATTAAACTGGGAATCCCAAAAGCCAAACTTGGAATGTACAACACTGTAGAAATAAAACTACACATTAATTTGCTCTTGTACTAAACAAAGCGCAGACGTTAATGATGCACATTTACCAGAGCTGACATATTCCAATTAATAAATTCAAAATAAAGAGATATTTTTCTACCTTTTGTGCATTTTTTTCAGCTGCAATTGCTCCAGCCACTTTCTTCTGGTTTCTTCGTGTCTTCTGCTAACTCTCCATCGTCTGCTGTCCATTTGTCCTTTCTTCTCTCTTCTAGTTTTTTTCCATTCTCTCTCTACATCTGCTTTAACATACTAATCTTTCTCCTTTTGCTCTTTCCTCATTCCTATTTTATCCACTCAAATTTTACCCCTCCATCCTCAATCCCCACTTACTCTCCCAATACCCGGCCAATTGTAGATTTTTTATCCCTCCCACACAAAATATTTTTCCCTTCTCCATTTTACTCTTCCAGCCCCATCCCATTCTAATCCTCCCCAACATCAGCTCCCTTCTAGTTCCAGCCTCACCCAGCATCCATTCCCTTCTAGTCCCTGCATCAGCCCATTTCCAGTCCTAGCCACCCATCAGCCCATTTCCAGTCCTAGCAACCCCCCAACCCAATACCAGTCCTAGCCCCCCATCAACCCACTTACAGTCCTAACCCCCCATCACCCCATTTTCAGTTTAAGCCCCCCCTATAACCCATTACCAGTCCTAACCCCCCATCAGCCCACTTCCAGTCCTAACCCCATCAACCCATTTCCAGTCAGCCCCCCATAGCCCATTGCCAGTCCTAACCCCCCCATCAGCCCACTTCCAGTCCTAACCCCATCAACCCATTTCCAGTCAGCCCCCCATAGCCCATTGCCAGTCCTAACCCCCCCCATCAGCCCACAGCCCATTACCAGTCCTAACCCCATCAGCCCACCTCCAGTCTTAACCCCCCCAGCCCATTTCCAGTCCTAGCCCCCCCATAGCCCATTACCAGACTGCCCCCATCATCCCACAGCCCACTACCAGTCATAACCCCCCCCAATGCCCTTTAACAGTTCTAAACCCCCCCAACAGCCCATTATCAGTCCTAACCCCATCAGCCCACCTCCAGTCTTAACCCCCCCAGCCCATTTCGTCCTAGCCCCCCCATAGCCCATTACCAGACAGCCCCCATCAGCCCACAGCCCATTACCAGTCTTAACCCCCCCCAAAGCCCATTACCAGTTCTAACCCCCCAACAGCCCACAGCCCATTACCAGTCCTAACCTCATCAGCCCACCTCCAGCCTTAGTCCCCAAACCCATTTCCAGTCCCAGCCCCCCCAATAGCCCATTACCAGTCCTACCCTCCCCCTCCCCCTCCCCCCGGCCTAAAGTAAAATTTGATTTAAAAAAAAAACCTGCTGGCAGCCGCCGCGGGGCCCCCTTTGCTGCCGCGGCAGCATGGACTGACCCGCGGGGGCCCCCTCAGCAAGCTCGATCCCTCCGTGCCTCCCTCCGTGCAGGCTGTGAGAGGCGCGAAGGCAGACTGTCTCCTTCTCGTCTCTGTTAAGCCCGCAGGGGCTGATGGGAAATGTCCCATCAGCCCCTGCGGGCTTAACAGAGATGCGAAGGAGACAGTCTGCCTTCGCGTCTCTCACAGCCTGCACGGGAGGGAGGGAGGGATCGAGCTTGCTGAGGGGGCCCCCGCGGGTCAGTCCATGCTGCCGCGGCAGCAGAGGGGGCCCCGCGGCGGCAGCCAGCAGGTTTTTTTTTTAATTTTATTTTTTAAAAAAAGCCTAAGTTGTTCCTTTTTTGTGGGCCCTTCCCAGCTGTGGGCCCTACGCCATGGCGTACATGGCGTATACGTAAATCCGGCCCTGCACATACCTTTAAAGCACAACCACTTTTAGTGCCGATGCTGCCCACGTTTCACTAGCAACAAGCTGTTTAGAGTAGTCCTCACGAAAACGCCGCGCATGTGGTCTAGGCGGCTGAAGCCTCAATTTAAACTACTAAACTTGCTGACGTCACCTCAGATAATACAGCCTTGAAACCACTGATTAAACTAACCCAAAAGGATCTCACATACATACCCCCCAGTCAATGCTAGTATTCAAACCCATCGGGATTAATGTCTGCAATCTAAAAATCCATCGTTGTTCGCATAATAATAGAGACTGGCCTAAGGTCTTACCCCGTCTAGCAAAGCATACCTGTTCTACTACAAAACTACGTAGATCCTCAAACTCATGGGAAAAAGCTTTACAATGCTGTACAATAGGTGCTGTAACAACGTTACATCGCAGACGGCTTCGATGCTCCCTAAGCCGCACTCTAAAAGAATGTGATGTCTTACCAATGTAAAGAAGACCGCAAGGACAACGAATCGCATACACCACCGAACCCGAAGCACACGACGTATTACTCTTCAAAGAATAAGTTTTAGTATGGTATGTGAAAACTGAAATCTCCTCCATTATCATACATACATCACAGTTGCCACATTTGTGATGGCCACACACAACTGAGCTGCTCACTTCAACATTAGGAGATCTGAGAACCGCTGGACTCAACTGTTCTTTGAGATTTTTATCCCTTCTCCAAACACACCGAAGGCATTTATTCTCCAAACCAGCTACATTCCTCAAAATATTCATATGGCTCCTCAAAATTTTCTGAATCCTATAGCTCAACGGCGAAAACTTAGTAATAAAGTTAACCTGTTCCACAGGAGCCTGTATCTCCTGTGCCTTAACTGACCCAATCAACCATGAGCGATCATTGTACAGCGCTCTCTTATAAGCTCTCTGAACAATAGATTTCGGATAGCCCCTATCGGCAAAATCCCGACATAAGGTAACCGCCTGTCTCTTAAATTCTTTTGTCTCCGAGCAATTCCTCCGGAATCTCAAGAATTGAGACAGCTGCTGAAGCCATCTCACGTCAGCAGTGTACTATACGCAGTTGGAAAGGAAAGTAATCTGGTATTCTGTTCCGATATTGAAAGCCTCATGAATGCCTTAAAAATCACTCATGACCCACAAGACTGGAGACTATTTATAGACTCTTTGAAACTGAGTCTGAAGGCTGTGCTTTTGAACAATGGAAACCGTCTTCCATGTATACAGTAGCACATGCCGTCCACATGAAAGACCCAAAAACAAAAATAGAGTGAAAATTTTTTTATGTATGAGCCAGCGTGTCTGTAAATATATTTATGTCAGAAGATCAGCCATGAGGTTAAACTGACCTCTCAAAGCTATACTTCCATTTTGCTTAAATTTTAATGAGCCCACATCGGAGCCATATAACATAGGTAAACCACCATAAATAAGTGCTACCTACATAAAAAGAACTATTTTGTGATCTTATAAAAAACTGTGCAAAAGTCCAGACAGAAAGATCAAAAATATTACTTATCTCAACTGTTTTCTCACTGTTTTCTCAACTGTTTTCTCACAGATCTTCTCAGACTTCGCACGAAACAGACTGCAATTATATAAAAGTACACAGTACTGCGTTTCGGGCAAATGCAAACTCCGTGCCCTGTCTCAACGCTTAATTCAACTGCAACATTAGAATAGTCTCCCGGCTTATCCACCTCTTCGAAACGCCAGCGCATGCGGGAGACTATTCTAATGTTGCAGTTGAATTAAGCATTGAGACAGGGCACGGAGTTTGCATTTGCCCGAAACGCTGTACTGTGTACTTTTATATAACTGCAGTCGGTTTCGTGCGAAGTCTGAGAAGATCTGTGAGAAAACAGTTGAGAAAACAGTGAGAAAACAGTTGAGATAAGTAATATTTTTGATCTTTCTGTCTGGACTTTTGCACAGTTTTTTATAAGATCACAAAATAGTTATTTTTATGTAGGTAGCACTTATTTATGGTGGTTTACCTATGTAACCGAAGGAGCGCGGACTCACCGCTCCTCGACTTCCTTGATTTTCCCTTCTGTGTCATTCCCCCCCCCCCACCACCTTTCCCCCCCAGCGTACAAAATTAGACAGACACTAAGGCATATTGGTCAACAAACTGGTCGCAGCTTTATTCATTATTTAAATGCATGAATAGAAAACATCCCATAACAAAACCAGCGGACTCCTCCTCCCATCACCAGCCATATCACTAGCAAGGTGATAGCGGCTCCGCTTATTCCTACTTCCCCCCCCCCTTAGCCCCCGGCTTCGCCATATCATTAGCAAAAACCCAGCCAGGGGGGTTGTCCGGGTCGGGGGTACCCCACCCCCGTCCCAAGCTTATCGTAAGCTTCCGGACCCCGGAAACCTCCGGGATCCCGCCAGACCCATTCCCCCACCAACTGCGACACCCCTCAACGCTGAACAGAACCGCCTAGAGCATAACAAAGGGAGGGCGGGCGGGAAAATGCTCCCGGCTCTACCGCTCCCTCCGAAGCCCCGAACTCAACTGCCGCTTCTCCGTCCAGCCTTCCCTCATTGGCTCCCGCTTCCACGGTACGGGAGTCAATGAGTTTGCAAGACGCGGCTTGCTCCCCTGGCAACCCCCCCCTCTTCCCCCCCTGCGCTTCCCCTCGTCGCTTGCCGCGCCGCCCGGTTACAGGCGGCCGGCCTGGACTCCGCCACGCGGCCTTCATTAACCGAAGGAGCGCGGAATCACCGCTCCTCGACTTCCTTGATTTTCCCTTCTGTGTCATTCCCCCCCCCCCCCACCACCTTTCCCCCCCAGGGTACAAAATTAGACAGACACTAAGGCATATTGGTCAACAAACTGGTCGCAGCTTTATTCATTATTTAAATGCATGAATATAAAACATCCCATAACAAAACCAGCGGACTCCTCCCATCACCAGCCATATCACTAGCAAGGTGATAGCGGCTCCGCTTATTCCTACTTCCCCCCCCTTAGCCCCCGGCTTCGCCATATCATTAGCAAAAACCCAGCCAGGGGGGTTGTCCGGGTCGGGGGTACCCCACCCCCGTCCCAAGCTTATCGTAAGCTTCCGGACCCCGGAAACCGCCGGGATCCCGCCACCGGCGCAGTCGGCAAGCACGTCCCGGCGCCGCGCCCCCAGAACAAAGCTGCGACCAGCGAGCATCCTGCATCACAACCCACTCAATAGCCTCCTGCCAATCATTCAATAACAGATCCAGCCCAACCGGGGATAAATGAACCCCGTCCCCCCTATACAAACCCGCACAACCCACCTCCACCCAGGAATGGAGAATTTGGTATCCCTGATGCTCACAAACCCATCGGCCGATTTGCCGATTGATCTTTGCCAGGCCCCGCGACCACCGCCGCTGGTCCCGACAAATCGGCCGAGGGATAATGTCCGACCAGAGCAGTATAATGCCCGGGAATATGCGCAACACCAGACCCAAATCCCTCATTACAGCTCGTATTAACTGTTTACAAGTCCATGCTGATAAGTCATTTCCCCCCAAATGCAGCAGAAGTAGGCGAGGTGGCTCTCGAAGTCGGGCATGGTGCCGAAGCAAGGGGAGCAATTGCGTCCACCGCAAACCCCGCTCACCCAGCCATGAGATGGTCACCACTGCCGAATCCAGGCCCAAATTCGGCCCCACAGGCCGCACAGCTGCACGGCGTCCTGCCCAGAACATGTACGAGTGGCCAATCAACCAGCAGCCACCCGCCAACCGCTCCCGTTCTGCAAAAGAAAGACAGCATTAGTTTTCCCCCCCATCCCCAAGTCCCCCCCCATTAGAAACGGACATAATCCAAAAAGGCCTTAGACCGCCATCTCCCCACGCTCTGCACCTCAGGAGCCGAGAGACCCGCCGCTGCTGCGCTAGTCGCAGCCCCTATGTGGAATGAATGCGGCGCAAAAAATTGCGGCTCCTCCCCAATCTGCCTAAGGGCCAAGCGTAACACCGCGGTGACCTGAAATCTCGTCACCGGGCGAGCATCCGCATGTATAAACAACAAACCCCCGCCCACAGGACGAAGGCGAAGATAACCCCTCATGGCCGACACCGGACAGGTAGCGGCCGCACGCAACGCTCGAAGCACCACCCACCGCCCCCGCCCCAACTGATCGGTCTTGGACCGGGCCAACCAGACCCTCAACACTGCTGCATCAAGACATACATGCCGCAACAGCAAACCACCCACCCCAGCCGAAGTTCCAGAAGAGGCCACCAACTCCCCCACCCGGAACGCCCCAAAAAACGCTAAACAGAATATTGCTTTAAACAGCACCCCTTCATAGCTGGATGAGGCCACCTCGGGTAGCACCGCACACAGCCTCTCCAACAAGACGTGGGTAAGAGGCCGTCGACGGTCCCGGGGGTAGGCTCAACCCGCTCCCAACCTCGCAACAATCTCCCGGTTAAGAAACCTGTCCCCGCCGGGGCCCAACCCACCGCCCTTGCAAAAAACAGGAACCCCGCCAGATGACTCCGGACTGCCGTCCTGGACAGCCCGCCAGATTTTGCTGCTACCACATAGTCGGCCAACAGCCTATCGGAAACCGCATCCACGCTCTGTCCGGTCGCCTCGCAGAAGTCTTCTATCTTGCCGCAGCCACGCCAATAAGCTGCCCAGGTGGAGCGAGCTACTGAACTCCGAAGCATGCTCATCATCTCCCCAGGCCAACTTGCCACAAGCGCTCGGGGACCGGGCACCCGACGACCGCCGCTCCAGGTGCGAGCTTGCGAAAACGCTCCCACTGTAAACGAGAAAGAGCGTCAGCTAACTCATTGCAGCAACCCGGAATATGGCGAGCCCTAATCACGGCATTTAACCGTAAACACGACAGCACCACCTCCCGCATGAGCTCTGCCACCTGCCGACACCGGGGGGTAAAGTTATTAATGACACTCACCACTGCGGCATTATCACACCACCACAATATCCGCTTGTTACGAAAACGGTCAGGCCACAATTCCAATGCCACCCATATGGGGAAGAGCTCCAAGAAAGCCACGTTCTTGACGAGCCCCGTATCCCGCCACCATTGCGGCCACTCCTCGGCACACCATGCCCTGCCAAATAAATGCCTAGCCCGATCCCCCCCGCCGCATCCGTGAACAACTGCAACTCATCCGAGGACATCTCCTCCCCTAGCATAACCAACGACCCATTAAAATCCCTCAGGAAGACATCCCAAATCCGTAAGTCCGCTCTCATCCCACCGGACACCCGAATCCGATGGTGCGGTTGGAGCACCCCCGCTGTGGCCCTCGCCAAACGACGCAGAAACACTCTACCCATCGGAATCACCCGGCACGCAAAATTCAACGCCCCGAGCAAGGACTGAAATTCCTTCAACGTCAACTTACGGGATGCCCTGGCATTGGCTACCAACACCCTTAAACGGACCACTTTATCACCAGGAAGACGCACCATAATCGCAGCCGAATCCAATTCTACACCTAAGAAGGTCAAGGACCGCGCAGGTCCCTCCGTCTTGCCATCTGCTAGCGGAACGCCCAACTCACCCGCCAATAACATAAAGCCCTGGACCAGCGCCTGGCAATCCCCAGAATGCTCACTCCCCACAAACAAAAAATCGTCTAGATAGTGAACAACAGTTGCACAACCGACCTCCTTCACCAATGCCCAATGCAAAAAGGTGCTAAACTTCTCGAAGTAAGCACAGGACACTGAACACCCCATCGGCATGCACTTATCAAAGTAAAAGTGATCCGCAAACCGAAACCCCAACAAATGAAAACTATCGGGATGCACCGGCAGGAGTCGAAAAGCCGACTCAATGTCAACCTTCGCCATCCACGCCCCTGGCCCAGCACCCCTCACCAGTTCGACTGCCCGATCAAATGACGCGTACCGCACCGTGCACCTATCCGGCGGAATATGATCATTAACCGACTCCCCTACCGGGAAGGACAGGTTGTGAATTAATCTAAACTTCCCTACCTCTTTTTTGGGGATAATCCCTAATGGAGAAACCACAAACTCTGGGAACGGCTGATCAAGGAAGGGGCCCGCCACCCGCCCAAGGCGCAACTCAGCTAACAACTTGTCATGCACCACGGCCGCCAACCGCCTGACAGAAGGTGCATTACGCGACAACCGGCCGCGCACTTCCCCCACCACCGGAATGATAAACCCCACCCGAAACCCCTCTTCTAAAATGGCCCTGTCACCCCTTTTGGGATAACCGGCCAACCTCGCCTGTAACGCCGGAACGTTAATCGGGGTAGGGGCTAAGGAGCGTAAGGCCCTATTTCGGCAGAGGCCCACCGGAAGGGGTGGGGGGCTTCTTGCCACACTTGGCAGCTGGATGCCCTCCCCCGCAGCTTGAACAGGCATGCCTAAATTTACAGTCGGGAAAGGGACACGAGGCTTTATTAAACCTCCAGCACACATCCCCGGATCCCCCTGCCAAGCCCCTCTGGGACACCCCACCTCCGGAACTCCGAAAGGAACGACCCCCGCTCCCCTGGGCCGCACCCCCTAACTTCCCACCCCCGAACCCCCCAGACCCCCCCTTTGCGGACATCTGTGTGAGCCATAAGTTAATGTCTTGGGAGCCCCAAGACAGAGAAGGATTCTCTTCCATTTTATCCCGAAAGCGCTCGTCGTAGTTTAACCACGACCAACCCTCATGCATCTGCGCCGCCTCCAAGATTGCATCTGCATATGCCAACAACATCCCATGTTGCTCAGGATGATAATGGCCCCAGACGCTCGCTAAACGCAAAAACGATCTCGTCCAATTCACGACATTCCGCGAAACTTTTTTAACTCTCCCCGCTTTTTCATCCTCCTTCCTCTTCTTCTTGCTGTCCCCGTAACGCCTCCGCCCCTCCATCAACCGGAAAATATCAATATATCTACGCTTTTTGATCCTCCGCCGCAATTTCTTTGGGACCCCCACCCACAACTCCGCATAAGCCGCCAACGAAGAAGCGCCCCCCAGCGGCAGCTCTGTCGCCCCACCACACGCCCCGAGCCCCGCGCCTTCACCGAGCACAGAGGAGGTAGACAACCCACTGGACGAAGAAGACGATGAATCGGATCCGTGCCGCCTCTTACCACCCCTCCGATGTTTCCTGCGCCTCTTCACAGAGCGTTTCGCCGACCTCTTCTTGCGCCCCGTCGTATCACCACGCACCGCAGTTAACTCACCTGGGTCCCCTTGGCCCGCCACACCCCCGACTGCTCCGGCGGGACTCAACGCTGGCTCATTCAGCGTCGAGCTGTCACCCACTCCGCCGAACTCTTGCGTCGCCGACTGGGGCACCGCATCCTGGGTGCCCTCTCTGCCCCGTGCTGCAGCGCCAGCTCCTCGCGAAGACATCTGTGGAAACAGAGCAGGACAAACAGGGGAAGGAAGATCTGCCGGCCCGGCCGGACGCCAAGCTCCCATCCACTCGGCCCCTGAGGACCCCTGCCCCCCCCTCGCCCAATGATCCCAAGCCGTGCAGCCCTGCATGGGCCCCGCCCCCCTTTGCACCCCCCATCCTGGATAAAACATGTGCAGTCCACTGGCAAAAGGACCGTCCGCACCCCCATACGCCCTGTCCCCTGGGCTCAAGGAAGCCCCTTCCCCCCATGCCCCCACCCATCTCCCGACCCAGGGTCTCCGCCCCGCCCCCCTCCCCTCTGCACTCCAAACGCCTCCCCCCTCTGCACCCCCCTTGGCCGTGACCGGGAACGGGACCCACGTGCAGTGGCTCTTGCAGCCCCTTCCGTCAGTACTGCAGCACTATTCCCCCCCTCCCGGCCAGAGGCTGAGGCCCCACGTGACGCAGCCCGCTCCCCCCTTGCCACCCGACCCGCTCTCATACCTCTCCCTCGAGCCCCCACACCGCCCCCCTCCCGGGTATGGGCTTCCACTGCCCTCCCCCCCAGCGATCCCCGCCTCAACTGCCTGGCCTGCCTCCGTGCAGGGCCCGCGGCTTTTTGGGGCGCCCGGCCGCGTTGCTGCCTGCCCGCTGGCATAATCGCGCCCAACCCTGCACTGCCAAGTACCGCAGGAGCCGCTTATATTTTAATCTAGTGATTCTGAGACAGTACTTGCCGCGCCCAGGCACCTCCGGCACCGCGAAAATCCACTGCCTCCACGTGCCGCACACGCCACATCTCTGCAGCTCTGAAGCCCGACAGCCGGGAACTGGTAAGCACGGCTGCTCTCCGCTCGCCCCGCTCCGCACGCACCGCAAGAGAAAACAAAAAAGAAATTGCTTCCCGGCTCCAAAAAATGCTCAAAATGCTCCCGGCTCTACCGCTCCCTCCGAAGCCCCGAACTCAACTGCCGCTTCTCCGTCCAGCCTTCCCTCATTGGCTCCCGCTTCCACGGTACGGGAGCCAATGAGTTTGCAAGACGCGGCTTGCTCCCCTGGCAACCCCCCCCCTCTTCCCCCCCTGCGCTTCCCCTCGTCGCTTGCCGCGCCGCCCGGTTACAGGCGGCCGGCCTGGACTCCGCCACGCGGCCTTCATTTATATGGCTCCGATGTGGGCTCATTAAAATTTGAGCAAAATGGAAGTATAGCTTTGAGAAGTCAGTTTAACCTCATGGCTGATCTTCCGACATAAATATATTTACACACATGCTGGCTCATACATAAAAAAATTTTCACTCTATTTTTGTTTTTGGGTATTTAGTATAGAGTGGTAGTTATTTTGTCAATTTGTGGTCCACATGAAAGAGACATACGATAACTTAAAGCATCTACTGACTTCCATTAACTATAACAAGTACAGCTGGCACCTCTGTGGTGACTTGAAGGTAGTTGCCCTTTTAATGGGAGTGCAGCAGGGATATATAAAATATATGTGTTTCTTATGTGAGTGGGATAGCCGAGCAAGGGATTGGCACTACTTGCAGAAGGAATGGAATCGCAGACAAAATGTAACAGTCGGAGAGAAGAATATCTAGCACCCAGCTCTGGTTGAGGCTCACAAAATCCTGCTACCACCCCTTCACATCAAACTAGGTTTGATGAAAAACTTTGTGAAAGCCATGGACCGCACTTCGCCAGCTTTCCGATACCTACATGAAAAATTCCCTCGACTCAGCGAAGCAAAGATTAAAGAGGGAGTTTTTGTGGGTCCTCAGATTTGAGAGCTCTTCAAAGATGACCGGTTCAACAACTTGCTGCAGGGTGATGCGAAACAAGCATGGAATGCTTTTCGCCTAGTGTCAACAAACTTTCTCGGGAATGTTAGGGCAGAAAACTACAAGGAACTAGTAGAAGACATGCTGATGCAGTATCAGAAACTTGGCTGCAATATGTCTCTAAAGATCCATTTCCTTCATTCCCATCTCGATTTCTTTCCTTACAACTGTGGTATGGTTAGTGATGAAAAGGGCGAACATTTTCACCAGGATATCGCAACGATGGAGCAAAGATTCCAGGAAAAATGGTCCACTACAATGCTGGCTGACTACTGCTGGACACTCCCCAGAGACGCTCCCGAACAGCTGTACAAGAGACAGGCAAAAAAATCTAAGAAGTAGTCTATGACTTGTTTTTTTACAGGTATTAACCGAAGGCCTATTATATTTACTATTGACATGCGTTTTGTGATGTAAACATTAATTCTTGTAGATTACAAAAAAACCAGAGCCAACTTTGCAATTTCACTGTCATATTTGTGTTCAGCATATAAAAATTGATAAGAAATGACTATTTTTATTTCAGTAACATGACTTTTTTAAAAATTTGTTGATCAGTGTTATATAGAGTATACATGAATGGTGACACTGTTCTTTGTTTTGTTAATCGTATATTCATACTATAAGCATTTCTGTCTGCTAAAGCATATAGACTGTTGATGACATATATAACAAATGTGGGGAGACAAGTAGTGGATTCTGATCCCCTTAGTTTCCTGTGCACCTCCTATGTATTTCCCTACCATTGCCCTAGATATATCCTAGTCCTCAGTTGTGTTATCTGTTTTGACTAGACTGTAAGGGCCCAATATTGAATTGGGCAGGCTATATGCTACTATGGTGCATAGCCCTCCCCATTGACCCTTAATGCTGGATATTCAATGCCACGGCCATGGCATTGAATATCTGGGGTCGCCACACATGCTTTGGAGCAGCTGAAGCTAACTGGGTAGCAGTGATATGGCATTGCTACCCAGTTAGCTTCGGTGAGTAAAACTAGGCCAGCTTTTGCTATACCTAGTTTTACCCACCAATCATGAACTGGGTAGTGATACAATATCGCCACTACCCGGTTAGTGACAGCTTCCGCTTCCACTCTGCCCCGAAATGCCCCCAACACGTCCCGATGCTAACCTCATAGCATCGGAGCATGTAGTTGGGTTATAAGGCGATATTCAATGGCACTAACTGTGTAGATGAGGTCAGAGAGGCGGTTGTTGCCAAAAAAAGCATCTTTCAGGAAATGGAAAAAAGGAACTAAATGATGAAAACTGGAAACAACATAAGCACTGGCAAGTTAGAGGCAAAGCATTGATAAGACAGGCAAAGAGAAAATTTGAGAAGAAACTTGCTATGGAAGCAAAAATGTGTAATAAAGACTCTTTCAAGTACATTCATAGCAAAAAACTTGTGACAGAGTCAGTTGGACCATTAGATGATAGAGGGCTAAAAGGGGTACTAAGAGGGGACAAGGCCATAGTGGAGAGACTGAATGAATTCTTTGCTTCAGTCTCTACCGAGGAAGATGTAGGGATGTTACCCATTACTGAAATGGTATTCAAAGATGATGCCACAGAAGAATTGAAAGAAATATCGATACACTGGGAAGATGCATTACAACTATTTGATAAACTGAAGAGTAGCAAATCACCTGGATTGGATGGTATACATCCAAGGGTGTTGAAGAACTGAAATATGAGATTGCAGATTTACTATTAGTAATCTGTGAACTATTATTAAAATCATCTGTAATACCTGAAGACTAGAGGATGGCCAATGTAATACCAATTTTTAAAAAAGGTTCCAGGGGTGATCCGGGAAACTACAGACCGGTGAGCCTGACGTCAGTACCGGGAAAATGGTAGAAACCATTTTAAAGAACAAAATTACTGAACATATAGATAGTCATCACTTAATGGGAGACAGCCAACATGACTTTAGCTAAGGAAAGTCTTGTCTTATTAACCTGTTATGTTCTTTTGAAAGTGTGAATAAATAGGTAGACAAAGGTGAGTCGGTTGATATAGTGTACTTGGATTTTCAGAAAGCCTTTGACAAGGTCCCTCATGAGAGGCTCTTGGCGAAATTAAAAAGTCATGGGATAGGAGGCAGTGTACTATTGTGGATCAGGAACTCGTTAAAAGATAGAAAGCAGAAGGTAGGGCTAAATGGCCAATTTTCCCAATGGAGAAAGGTGAATAGTGGAGTACCTCAGGGATCTGTGCTGGGTCTGCTGCTTTTTAACATACAGTCAAACCTCGGTTTTCATGATTAATCCGTTCGAAAAAGTCCGACTAAAACCGAAACGTATGAAAACTGAAGCAATATTTACCATAAGAAATAATGTAAATCCAATTAATCCGTTCCAGACACCCAAAAATATTCACAAAAAATACATTTTATAGAGAATAACTATATTTTTACATACAGAAAACAATGAGAAATAAATATAAATGACTAATGAAATGGATAAATTAACATTTAACATCACTGAAAGCAAGCTAAGTACAGTACTGTACAGTACAGTATGTTAACATCTGGCCTTAGCCACCCCTGACAAGCTGCTGTGCCCAGCTCTCTTCGGAATCACATTGGATTCAGCCCATTAAAATACCTTTACATTATCTGCTCAATGCTTCAGAATGGCAGAAAATCTTAATGATATAGCTTCAGACGTACCCTGCAAGAGAAAGAACTGCCTCCCACATTCATGCAACATCTCCTGCTTACGTTGACAGCTTTTCTTCCCTGCTACCTCTGAGCCTGAGGGGGCGCTCCAGAGAACGGGCAGGCAGTGGACGAGATCGGGGCCTTCCTCTCTGCGCAATCCTTGCCTCTCTAACTCTGACCAGGCTCGAGGATGTGTTTCATTTACGTGCTCAGCTGGCTTTCGCTTCTCATCACGCTGGCGATCGGTGAGTCCGGGGGGCAGTGCTGCCGGGACGGGGTGGGCGTTCTGACAGTGTATACAGACCGGTGTGCAGCGCGAGGGTGTATGTAT
Organism: Ichthyophis bannanicus; assembly: GCA_033557465.1. Lineage (NCBI taxonomy): Eukaryota > Metazoa > Chordata > Amphibia > Gymnophiona > Ichthyophiidae > Ichthyophis > Ichthyophis bannanicus. Next base: position 698,000,993 of record CM066035.1, read on the forward strand.
TTACAGTACTGTACTTTACGAAAACCGAGGCGATGTACGAGAACCGGGACAAAATCTCAGTCAAAAAAGACGTTGAAAACCGAAGCGATGTATGAGAACCGGGACAAAATCTCAGTCAAAAAAGACGTTGAAAACCGAAGCGTATGAAAACCGGGGCAAATGAAAACCGAGGTTTGACTGTATTTGTAAATGATCTGAATATGGGAGTAAAGAGTGAGGTAATCAAATTTGCAGATGACACAAAATTATTCAAAATTGTTAAAACCCATGAGGATTGTAAAAAATTGCAAGAGGATCTTGATAAATTGGAAAGACTGGGCATCCAAACGGTAGATGAAATTTAATGTGGACAAGTGCAAAGTTATGCACCTAGGAAAGAACAACCCAAACTATGGTTATAAGATGCAAGGTTCCACATTAGGAACCACTATCCAAGAAAAAGATTTAAGCGTCTTCGTGAATAACATGTTGAAACCCTCTGCCCAGTGTGCAGCGGCGGCCAAGGAAGCAAATAGAATGCTAGGTATCATAAGTAAAGGAATGGAGAATAAAACAAAGGATATTATAATGCCTCTGTTTCGTTCCAAGGTGCGACCGCACCTTGATCATTGCATGCAATTCTGGTCGCCATATCTTAAAAAGGATATAGCGTTATTAGAAAAGGTACAGAGAAGAGCTATCAAAATGATAAAGGGGATGGAAGGATACCCCTATGAAGAGAGGCTAAAAAGGTTAGGGCTTTTCAACCTGGAAAATAGATGGGAGATATGATAGATATCTATAAATTAGTGAATGGAGTAGAACGGATAAATGTAGATCGATTGTTTACACTATCAAAATATAGAAAGACTAGGGGACATGCAATGAAGCTACAGTGTTACCTTTTTAAGACTAATAAGAGAAAATATTTTTTCACTCAATGTGTAATCAAACTCAGGAATTAGTTACCGAAGGATATAGTAAAAGCTGTTAGTATAGCCGGGTTTAAAAAAGGCTTGGGTAAGTTCCTGGAGGAAAGGTCCATAAGCCACTATTAAAGGGGACCCGGGATTTCCACCGCTTGCCCCAGTACAAGCATTGTGGAACCTGTGTCGTTTGGGGAAACTGCTAGGTACTTGTGACCTAGATTGGCCACTGTTGGAAACAAGATACTGGGCTTGATGGACTTTGGTCTGATCCAGTATGGCATATCTTAAGTTCTTTTTTGTTGAGATACATTTAACTAATTGAACGAAGGAAAAATGGTAACAAGGAAATAAGATTCCAAAATAATATACAGAATAAACAATACAATTCAATACAGTACCATAAATTAGCCCACACAGTTTTAGAGAGAGGCATCAGGAAATTAATTACACAAAAGTAGGAAAATACCAGTAAAAAGCAGTGCAAAACTTATACGTCAGCTGTATGGGAAGGTGAAATCACAATATTTTCCTCCCTAGCAACCAGGAACTCCAGCAGTTGGCAGGGCTCAAAAAACATATATAATTTTTCTTTATATGAAACACAGCACCTAGCGGGAAATTTCAACAAGAATGTCCCGCCGAGGGAAAGGACCCTGGATTTAAGACCCAGAAATTCCTTCCTCCTCAGCTGGGTACCTCTAGCTAAATCAGGAAAAATGCATACACATGAGCCCATAAACTGCTCACTGAAATTCCTAAAATACAAACGAAGAATTAAAGCTTTATCGGTTTCAAGGGCCAATGTAATAAGGAGGGTAGTAAGGGCAGTGACCAACTCCAGGGGACTCTCTAGAAACCCCGTAAGATCTCCAGTGACCACCGGAGGGTCACTAACAACTCCCTGATCACACTTACCCGTAGTTAAGTACTGAACCCTGGTTAATGGTGGGAGATTTTCCCCAGGGATCTTCAAGACCTTCTGGAAATATCTATGAACCATTTCCAGAGGAGAACACATAGGAGACCTAGGAAAATTAACCAGTCTTAGATTGTTCTTCCAGACTTGGTTCTCCAGATATTCCAACTTCCTAGTAGTCACATTCCGGTCCTTCACATGGGCATGGTGTAATTCCTGGAGTCACTCCAGTTCTCCACTCAACTGTGCCAGTTTCCCCTCCTGTTCCTTCTGCACCTCAGAAACCTGCTGGAAATAAGCCTTCAAAGTCTTAATATCAGTACTCATGGATTCAGCAATTCTCTCCAAGGAAAATTCATTGTAGAAATTGCCTCCCATAGCACTTCCAACATTATTTTTGCAGGCTTCACCAAACCACCGCCACTAGCATTAACTCTCGGGGTCATATTCTCCTGGGAAGGGCTGGTCAGCAACCTTGACACAGCCCCAGATCCTCCCAAAACTCCAGGAGACCCACACGGAGCGTTCACATCGGCAGTTGAGCCCTCCACAGTCTCCTGCTTCGGCGTGCTAGTCACCACGCCAAGCGGAGACTCTCTTCTGCCGGAGATACTGCTTCCGGGACACGGCGGGGGGGGCCCGCTGCTCCGGGGACAAAAAAACCCCGTATGTGCTCAGGTCCGGAGAACACTCCGGACCTGCCGAAGATGCCACTCTCTCTCCCAGCCCGGAGAATCCGCACATCTGAAGCGTCTTTTGGTCCGCACCTGTGGTTCCAGCTTCACCCGGGGGAAGGTAAGCTTGTTTCCTTTTCCTTCTGCCCATACCGGCATCAGGAAAAAATCGAAGTGCTGACAACTACACGCCTCAGGAACCAGACCTCTGAGCAGGAGAATCACACTGCCACCATCTTGCCTCTCTCGGGTCAATATTTATGTGTTCTTATGTTCTTAAGTGCCGTTGAATATCCAGATTTAAGGCATTTACATGGTTTACTGGGGCTGGAAACTATGTAAATGACTCTTGGATATCAGGCCCTAAGCTCTTATGTGTAGGGACTTACATGTCTTTGTACAGTGCTGCGTATGCCTTGTAGCTCTCTATAAATGATAAGCAGTAGTAGTAAAATGTTTAAACTATGCCCATTATACATGGAGTAAGACATTCAACATTCATTTTCCTAGATCCTAGTCCACTAAATGCTGCACAACAGTTTTATGTTCATGAAGATGCAACCAACAAATAGCTAGAAATAACAAAACCAATATTCAAAAGCCTAGCTGCTGCATAAAGATAAGTAGATGCAGAGCTGTACCTAAGACATAAATGCACCCTGTGTGACTTGCAAACCTGCTCCATCCCTTCATGCCCAGCAGCTTCCCATCTTACCTCAGCTCTTTTTGTCCACTCAGCTCCCCCCAACACGCTGCCTTCCTAGCCTGCCCGTGCTCTGCTGCCACTTTTCTGGTTCTCTTGACAATGGCAGTGGTGGTAGCGGCAGCGGCAGACTTCCTCCAATTTAAAAAAAAGCGTGTCTTTCTGACTCCACACTTACAAGGCTGCTCGTGTCAGAGGAGGGAGGGACCAAACTAGCCATGCAAGTGCCGATTTGCAAAGATCCATGTTTGTTTATTTTTAAAATTGGAGGAGATCTGCTGCTGCTGCTGCCACCACCAAGAGAACCGGAAAAGCGGCAGCGTGACAAGGGCAGGCTGGGCAGGCAGCATGGCGGGAGCCCTAAACGTGGCCCTATTTTTTTACACCATGCACGGCGATACCGCTCACACAGGCCTAGTTACAGCCTGAGCAGATGACTTATCTTTTTATCTTTGTATCCAATACACAATAGTGCTATCCATTAGTGCTCTCCATTTAGGAAGGACCACTGAATGTGTAAAATCATACATTAAACAGATAGCTTATCCACTGAAGTCTGGACGTCAATATGTGCAATCCTACTAAATGGAGAAAGATATGTGGACAGTGGCTGAATATCACTGATATCTAGATAATATATTACCTCTCTATGAAACACCCTCCCTAATCTTACATGGATAAATTTTGGTTGGGCATCAATTTGTCGAACAAAAATTATACATTGGCTCCCTTGGAATTTTATTCATTTATTTATTTAACTTGATTTGTATACTACTTTATCCTTCAATCAAAGTGGTTAATGATATAATTGTGGATTTACATAGAACAGAAGGGAAGGGGTTACAAGACATACGTATAGACATAGATTAATTAGTTCTTTGCCCTATCTCATACGTCAGTGGAGCATGAGTTCTTTATGTCCCACAATAATAGACTTCTGTGAATAATAGGGTCTTGAGGAATTTGCAGAAATCCTTGATGTCATTTATGGCTCTTAATTCATCCGGAAGAGAATTCCAGAGTGCAGGCGCTGAGAATGATAAGGCTCTGTTGGAGGTAGCTTGTTTAGTTTTATGGTGCCCTGAAGGTAGGTGAAGCTTGTTCATACTCTTAGATCGTCTGGGCCTGATAGTTGAGTCCTTGGACAATAGTCCATAAAGGACATCCGCTGACCATAGGTTAATAATCTTGTATATATTCATGGTTGTCTTAAATTTGAAATTTGAAACCAAAGGACTTATGCTTTCAGCAGCTAATGTTAACTACATAAGTCATTTTGAATATCAAACCCAATATGTTTAAAATGAACAGTTATTTATGCTATCAAAAATAAACATAGGTGTATTTCGCTATAGTGATAATGCTTACTTAGGAACGTGACTTCATCTTTTTTTCTGTCAGTCCATCCATATGCATGGGTTTGCTTTCACATATGCAAACACACATCCATAAAGAAGAGCAGGAAGAAATCCATTGCAAAAATGAAGTAGTCTCTTGTGGCTAAATAAGCCAAATTGTGCCATGGGAAGCCCGAGCCCTGTGGCAGCAGAGAAGGTGGCCTTTCACAGCTCCAGTCAGAGAAAAGTGAAGAACTGTGCCTTGGGGAGCTCAAGCTTCAAAACAGCAAAAGAAGCAACCTGCCACAGCTCCAACTGCAGAGCAGGGTGAAGACGTATACCATGGTGAGTCCCACAGCACCAAATGAAGTGGCCTGCTGCAGTAAAGATTGAAGAACTGTATGTGGGAGACCCAAAACCTGCAACACAAAAGGAAGTGGCCTGCTGTGGCTGCAGTTGTTATGAAGAATGAAACTGGATCCTGAAAGAAGTAAAGGGAGAAGAGTGTAAGGGGAGAAGGGGGTGAGTATGAAGTGAAGGGGAGATGAAAGAGTATAAGCAGAAAGGAAGAGTATGAGGGAAAGGGAAATGGAAGGGGGCTAGCATGAAGGGGAAAGAAAGATTATGAGGGGAAAAGTAGTATGGGAAGGGACAGGGAAGACTGTAAAGGGAGGGGGAAAATATGAAGGTGAAGAAGAGGCAGAGCAGGAGGAGAATATCAGGGGGAAGGGGAGTGGAGAAGAGTGTTAGGGGGAAAGGGGAGTGAGAGCCTGTAAAGGGGAAAGGGAAATGAGGGAGTGGGAAGAAGTATGAGAACACCCCTAATTATATATCCAGGTCTCTGCACACTATAGCATACCACACCTCCACCCAAACCCCAAACATTTGCAAATAGTGCGGTATATAAGAAATGTAAATAAATAAATAAATAAATAAATAAAAATTCCAACATGCCAAGATTTCACCACATACTGCTTCTTCGTTAGACACACACAGTGCCCTACCACATTCCTCCCACGCTAGCAACCCCCGCAAACAACCCATGCCATCACATTCCACATAATTCTCTAAGTCTCTCCAACATTTCATGCACAACCTACACACCTGCCAGACATCCCTATAGATGTATACCTACAATTTTCTCTATAGACACACCACTCACAAATATATACAAGTCAAATACATTAACAGCCACAGCACACAAACATCATGTATCTGCCCTCATTAATTCACCCGGTCCCTGATTCTACTAGACATACTTTACCATGTCTCTCACAACTGATTCTTCCATGCAGACATGCCATTGTGTCCAATATAAGTGTCATTTTTCAACTTGTTCTTTTCAGTTGACCAGGTAAGCTTGGTAAAACATATCTATCTATATAATACATTAGTGTCCTTTTCAGACAGAAATTTAAGTCATTTTGCTATTTGCTACAGTAGTCATAGAAGATATATTAAAAGATGGTAGAACAATGCACAGTGGTTTAAATCTCTCTGTACCAATATTAGAAACACCAGTGCCATATGGAAGTTCTATCATTAGAAACATAAACAGTTAGACATGCAGTACTAAAAATAAATGAAGCTATAATTATGTTGAGTCATACTCTTAGGTGTATAGATCAATTATGTCAAAAAATCATACCAAATAATAGACCTTTTCGAAGCAAGGTTATATTATTAGATGGCTATTTTCATCAAACCCTTCAAGTCGTACCTAGAGCATTAAGTATTGAAATGCTTGAATCATGCAATTAGTGGTCAATTTTATAAAACATTTTCTATGTATAAAGGATTTTTTATTTTTTATTTATCATGAATTTCAAATAAACCCATCACAAATGACATATAGGAAGTACATGCAGTAACACAAAGGAAAAAAAATCACATCCAGCAAATCTCAAAAGTTTGATAGTCCACCCAAAAAAGGGGGCAATTTCAGAAAAAACTAAACTCAAGGAAAGAAAGGATTTAAACTCAGAGGCGGAGAAGTCGAGATAAACAGAAGCAGCTGGTACACACACGTCAGTAACACTACCCAAATTAACATATACATGTGCGTCTCCAGGCAGTCCAGACGTCCAGATGTCCGGACAGCCCGGAGATGCATCCAATTTCAATTCCGCTCCCATGGGGGCTAGACATCCTCACGGGTGCAGAATCACATCACCGTGCTTGGACGTCCAGGAGATGCCCCGATTCAGGCACCTTGGATGTCCAGCCACTTCCCCGGCTAGCTCAGCCAGGCTCCTTCATGGAGCTTCAGTACCGTGGAAGGAGCTGCGATCCTTGGCGGCAGCGGTATCTGGCCTATTACCCGCTGCCTGACCCCTGATCAGGCCTCCCATGGCCAAGGTCGGGCTGTGAGGAATCCCCTGCACCCCCTCACCTCCTTGTTGCCCCTCAGTGCTGCCGTCCCCCATCTAACTGTCTGACCCCGGACATACAGGGCCGACCTCAGAATTGGCTCTGTTTGTCTGGGGTCGCGTTCCCGCCCACCATCCGTGCTCACTCCTCCTTTAGTCCGCCCTCTCCTGCTTACGAACAGAGCTCCTCATACAAGTTGGCTATACGTGCGGGGAGCTCTGTGGCTGCCAGTGTGATCTGGATGTTAGCAGGTCTGGACATCCAGATCGGATGTCCAGACCCACTAAACGAGGATCAGAATGAACCCTTAAGTTTTACACTCAACAAATACTACACACTTACAAGGAAATTTGAAAGCAAACCCAATTCCAAGAGCGAGAGCTCTTGGTCGCTGTGCCAAAAAGGCTCAACAACGGGTTTTCATGCTTTGTGAAAAATCAGGAAAAAGCCTCATATTAGACCCCCCAAAAGCTGAATTAATATGGTGGAAAAACAAATGCAGTAGAGTCTCCATCTGATTCAAACACAAAGGTGGCTACCAGAATGGTACGCTCCATTACCACCTCCAAAGATGACTCTAGGAAGCTGGTGAGATTCATACAGTTCCCATCATGTCCACTCAAAGCAGAACTCTTATCTTTTATCTTTATCTTTATTTGGCTCTTGATATACCGCTTTACAGTAAAAATATCAAAGTGGTTTACAATAAAGTAAAAACAAACTGCCAGAAAAGGAAAGGAAAGCCATAGTTATGACAGGAGAGATGAGAATAGAGGAAGGAGAGAGAAGGCAAAGTAAAAAGGACAGAGGAGGCAAAGAGAGGAGAGAAGGATGGGATTCTCAGCTGGATGTAGGGGGGACAGGGAAATCAAAAGCAGAACAGAAGAGATGAGTCTTAAGAAGAGATTTGAATCTGTTGAAAGATAGTTCCAATCTAAGGTCCAGAGAGAGGGAGTTCCAGAGTTTAGGGCTGAGAAAAAAGAAGGCTGAGTTTCTGGCGGATTCCAGGTGTGCAAGAGAAGGAGGGGTAAGGAACATGTGGTTGATGTGAATGTGGTGAAGAGAGAGGTGGGGGGCATGGAGATGAACTAGGTTGGAGAGGTTTTGGGGGAGCCAGAGTGGATGGCTTTATGAACAAGAGTTAAGACCTTGTATTGGATACGGTGGGTGACAGGAAGCCAATTGAGGTGAATAAAAAGAGTGGTGACATGATTGGTACAGGATGCATGAGTGATGAGTCGGGCTGCGGTGTTTTGTAACAGTTGGAGTCTTCGTAATTGATACTGGGGGAGGCCGGCCAAAGCAATGTTACAATAATTGATCCTGCTCATAATTAGGGAAAGGAGAAGGGTAACCAAGGAGAAAGTGGGGAGGAAAGGACGGATGGCACGGATCTGGCAGAGCAGAAGGAACGGCAAATTGTTGATGATAGATGGTCATGGAATGTCATAGCAGAGTCCAAAGTAAGACCTAAGTAACCTAGGGAAGGGACCAGAGGAATGGAGGGTGCAAGGGCAGGGATGGGGCTACCAAACATGAACCAGACGGCTTGAGTTTTGTCCAGGTTGAGGTGGAGAAAGTTTGAGGTTAACCAGGTACTGACAGAGGAAATTGAAGTGGGTAATGTCAGGGGCAACAGGGTCAGTATGATGGAGGAGGATGATGTCATCTGTGTAATAGTATGTGGAAATGCAATAGTGCTAATGAGAAGTGTGAGGGGGCCAGAAAGACATTGAAGAGAAGAGGGCAAGGATGGAGCCTTGGGGGACACTACAGGGAAGAGGAATGCTGGGTGAGGAGGAGACTGAGAAAGACCTGGTGGACAGAAAAGAGTGGAACCAGTGAAGAACAGAACTGCTGAGGCTGGCATCAGAGAGACAGGTGCAATGATCCACAAGGTCAAAGGCAGAGGACAGGTTGAGGGAAACTGCAATGGAATATTGACCCTGGTCGTGGGAGGAGTGAAGTTTGTTGAGGTGAGAATGGTTTCGGTGCTGTGTCCCGGACAAAAGCCAGACTGACGAGGATGAAGAATAAGTACAGAATCTAGATGAGAGGTGAGCTGTGCAAAGACTAGCTTCTCCAGGAGTTTGGAGAAAAAGGGGAGGTTAGAGATAGGGCAGCAACTGTCAGGGAAATTGGGGTCCAGGGATGGTTTCTTGAGGATGGGCTGAAACATGGCATGGTTCCAAGCGGTGGGAAAGATGCCAGAGGAAAGACTGGAATTAACAATGGAAAGGATGAAAGGGAGGAGTGCGAGAGAAGGCTCATTGAGCCAGTGAGAACGAATGGGGTCAAGTTGACCAATGGTCTTGCGGGAGTGAGAGAGCATCCTGGATAGTTCAATAGAGGAGATGGGGTGAAAGGAGGACCACTGGTGGGAGAGAGAAGGGCCTACAGGGGGAGAAGGGGGAAGGGCAGAATGGGAGGAAGGATGCAGGAGGGGAGAAAGAGGGGGGGCAGGAGGGGAAAGGAGGAGTGAAGATACTGGACCTTGGTACTGTAAAAATCTGCGAGGAGGGCAGGGTCGGGAAGGGCAGGGGAAGGAACTGGGGAAGGGGAGGTATGAGGGGCCGAGAGGGAACGGAGGATGGAACAGAGCTGACGGGAGGAATTGGAGGAAGAGGCAATGAGGGTGGAATAATATGAACGCTTAGCAGTGTGAATGAGGGAACGGCATTGAGAGTGACAGTAGCAGAAATGAGAGAGAGTCCACGGAAGAGTGTTTGTGCCACAGGCGTTCGGCGCAGCGGAGATGAGCATGGTGGAGAAAGAGGCCAGGATGAATCCAGGGATGATGGCCAGGTCAGCGGGGGTGAGGGGTCGGGCGAGAAGGGGTAATGCATCAAGAGCTGAGGAAAGACTGGTATTCCAGACCTGAACTTGAAGGTCGGGAGGCAAACTGTGGAAATCAGGTGAGATGAGGGTATCTGAGGAGGGAAACTGTTGGAGGGTATTGGGAAGTGATGTGACGAGCTGAGAAGGAGGAGGAGGGAGAGGGGGACAGTTATTGGGGAGGCAGGGCAGTGGGAAGATTAATATGAAAAAGAAGACAGAAATGATCAGACCAAGGGACTGGGAAGGAAGACAAGGCAGAGGGATTAAAGGGAGAAGTGCTAGACGAAATCACAAGATCCAAGGTATGGCCAGCGGAATGAGTGGGAAAAGAGATATGCTGACAGAGAGACAAATCAGTGAGAAGGGTAAGGAAGGAGGAATCACGGGAAGAGGAAGGGGAATCAGGATGGACATTGAAGTCCCTGACTTCTCCCAGACAGTGAAATATAATAGGCTCAGACAATGGGAGGTAAATTATCTGAGGTGAGTTTAAGCACCTCCCTCAGATATTTCCTAACAATGTCATCTGGTGCAATTAAAGGATATTTTGGGAAGTTTAAAAAATGCAAATTATTTGTCCTTGACTGATCTGTCAGAAAATCAATCCTCTGATTCAATATTTCTTTCTCTTTAATTTGAGCCATAATCAGCTCTTTAATTTCACCATCAGGTTTCCCTGTAGTCTTCAACTTTGCTTCCACCTTGTTTAAGCGCTGAATTTGGGCAGTAAACTCAGTCGAGCAAAGTTCTATATCAGATTTCAAATTAACAATCAAACCTGCCAAAGAGGACTCCAAGACTTTCAGGGCATCCCAAAGACTGTCCAAAGTGACTTCAGCAAGATTTTTCACCAATCCAGTAACATGTCTGGTGGTTACGTCCACTCTTCCATGACTCCACATTTCAGATGCAGCCAGAAAAGCAGTGCAAGATCCAATGGGGAGGAGGTCATCGAGGGCTGCCCTTCTAGCCTGCGCCCAACAAACAGCTTGTCAGCAGCTTGTGTAGACACGGTAGTACGCCTAATGGAAAAACTTGTGGGTTGCAGAGGGGGCTGCTCTCTCCTCGAGGCTAAATGAAACCCCATCAGTGCTCCGGTCAGTACCGGGTGACACTGCACTGGCCAAAGTTCCTGTAGCACCCACCTTTGGAGAGCCCCATACAGCCCAGCAGAGTCTTCTGTCCCTTACCAGGATCGCCACCAGTGTCGAGACCTCCCTTGGCGTTTCCCTTCCTCTTACCTGGCATTACATGTGTAAAAAAACTCCAGACAAACCGAAGCTGCAGAGCGGTATGGAGAGCTTACTCACATACCGCCTACTCGGATGCCATCTTACCCCTTCCCCATTTTGTGAAAAGGATGTTTTACAAATGGAAAATGACTTTTATAAAATCATGTGGCCAAATACATGAGTACTATGCATGGTGACAAGATGGCATGTACTTATACATGCTACGCATAGACATTCTAAGGTCATAGTCTGGGTGGAATGGGGCCAGCATTACAACGTATGCATGTATTTTATGAACATGCAAGTACATGCATAGAGTCCATGCAAAGAGTGTATGCACACATTATCATCTTCTTCTAAGCAGGTGTAAATTTGTGTGTTAGCATTTGGTTGCTATTAGAGGTCACTGTAGGCATTTAGAGATACATTCTAATGTGTGCATCCAGGCCCCTGTGCATCCGATCAGAATCGGGATGCCCAGAGACAGACCTGATTCTGATCCCACGGGGGCTAGACGTGCCCCGTGGAATCAGAATCGGGTCTAGGGCCTGTATGTGCAGACTGCGACCCAATTCTGATTGGCCTGCATGCACAGTCACCCGCCCGACTACCTCAGTCAGGCTCCTAAGTGGAGCTGCGATGCCATGGCTTTCCATTGCCATGGCACTGCGGCTCCATTCAGGAGCCATGATCCCCAGCCACCGACCACAATCTTCTTTCCACGCTGCCTGACCCCTTATCTGGCTTTCCATGGCCAGAGTCAGGCTGCCAGGAATCTCCTGCACCCCCTCAACTTTCTGATGCTGTCCAGGCCTGCCGTCCCCCACCATCCAGGGGGACTTATTCCACCTCTGAGGTGGAATAAGTCCCCAGTCCAGTTTGCCTGCTCCGCATGTACAGGACCGACCTCAGAATCGGCCCTGTATGTCCAGGGTCGCGGACTGCCCATGCCCCACCCTCGCTCCATCTCCGGAACATTCCCTCCCACACCCGTCTAAACCCCTGTACAAATGCCTTGTTTGTATGGGGAGGCTTTTGACAGGGATGGCAGGGGGGCAAATTGCGGGGATGGACATCCATCCCTGCTATTCAGGGGATGGAATAGACCCTATAGGCATTAATTTTGTTTTTATAAAATAACTTAATGGAACTGCAACAAAATTAAACAATCAATATTCATAAATAAACCACCAGGACTTTAAACTTCTATAATTTTTTGCATTCAAACTCGATGTTGAAGTGTGGAAAAAACCTATTCAGTTCCAAATTCTTAAGCACTAATAATTCACAAGAGAAATTATTAATAATAAATAATATGTATTGTATAATACAGAGAACAAGAGACATCAAATGGGGTCTGTGATAAAGACAGTCAAGTCACTTCTGTATATCACTCTAATTACCACCCAATCATCATATGTCTTTTACTCATAAATTGTTTTTGGATTTTTGTGTTATAATCCAAAAATATCAGTTCATCCTCATTTATAAAATAGAGATTTTTTTAAATTAGCGATTTGCCACAGCAAAATCTTCAAAGACACACAAAGTTTGAAAATACATAAAATAGATGCACACATCACAGCACCACAAAATGTTTAAAGTTCTACTTAGTTGAGCCAAGTTAAACCACTTCCATTGTATTCTCCACTTGCATTGTACTCGACATTGATGTTTCAACAGCTAGGACAGATGCCTTCTTCAGGTGTCCTTCAGTTTCACAACTAGATCCAGGAACTCATCAACCACAACAAACGAGATCTCCTGTGCTGTGACAAAACCTTCTGTTAGGTTCAGGTTATGTCTTCATACTTTTGTTAAAAAACCAAGGCCATGCCCCTTACATCACAATCATCAACCGATAGTTTTCCTGCTGTAGGAAAAACTACCTTCCTTAAGGATTCATTGATGAATGTTTTTGCTGATGAGGGGAAGAACTGATGTCAGAGGCGGTGGATGGCTGTTTGAGGAGCAAACTTTGCATGGGTGAGGGCTTTTTTGAGGTTTCAGAGTGATTGAGAATTTTTGCTCTCCGTGGAGAAGTAATGTTGTGTTAACAACCGCAGATGTCAATGTTGAAAAGATTGGAAGCCGTTGCATCCCCATACGTGATGCATAACAAGGAGAATCAGCGCCCAGATGGGTCCAAGATGGTAGCAGATAATAAAAGTGATTCCAAGACGGACTCAGAAGGTGAACATGAGGTCTATTCCCAAAGTGAGATGCAGCAGTAGTTTGTGGATTTTAAAAAGGACTTTGCATCTGTAAAGTAAGACTTGAAGGAACATCACTACATAAGGAAATGGCAGATTTTGAGAGTCGAGTAGAAGAGAGCCAGATTGAGCCACCTGAGGAGGCCTTGAATGAGATGGGATGAAGTTGTCAGGAGTTATGACAATTTATTTATATTCTTTTATATACTGTGCTATTCTGCATCAGTGCAGTTTACATTGAACAGGGCATTATAACTTGGAGATAACTATTTTACAGAGAACATGGGCTATGGAGGGTTAAGTGGCTTGTCCAAGACCACAAGGAGCACCTGTGGGACTAGAAACCCCAGTCCTTCTGGCTCAAGATTGCTGTCCTCTAGTGGGATTTGAACCCCTGACCTTCTGACCCGAAGTACCTTGCCCCAACCACTAGGCCACTCCTCCACTCCACAATAAATGAGACAGAAGCTGGGAGTCCTTGAAAACAGGTTGTGGTGCAGTAATATGCATATTAAAGGAGTAGGTGAGGAGGATTTATATAAGGATTGCAAACAAGTGGTTAGCAACATTGGTGTGGCAGTGCTGATGTCAGAGGCCTCAAGAGCACAGGAATGACAGCTGTGGTGGACAAAACACATCACACTCTAGGCCCAGTTCACAGTGCAAAGCCTAGAGATATAATTGCCTTATGCAGTTAAGGAGGACGTCCTGTGGAAATCGGGCTGCCAACGCAAATTCAGATGGAAAAATGTGGTATTGGAACTCTTCAATGACTTGTCTCCCATTATGCTGGAGAGAAGGAGGGAGATGGCAGCGGTGACTGAGTTTTCTGAGAAAGCAGGAAATATGATACAAATGGTTATTTCCCTCTGGATTATTATATACAGTAAGAGGAATTCATAAATAAATTAAAACTCTGGAGGAGGTATGGCAGCTGCTGCAGTTGGTTTGTTTTGGGAAGGTGTTGACGGAGATCAGAGGACTTGAAAGAGGAATAAAGGCACTCCTCTGAAGTAGAAGAGAGTTTCGACAAAGGGATAGAGATTACAAAGAACAGCGGACAATCCATGAGAGGATGAGGGGTACAAGGGCGGAGGTGGCTGAAAGAATGGCAGCAGAATGATGAGGGCAGAGGAGCACTGCAAAGGCAGTCTGTACTCATGGACAGATGGACATTTATATTATTGGATTTACTGAATGATTTTGTTTAACTGATATTTTCAGGAGTGTGGGTGTGAATGGAGGATGGATGTGAATGGTGGTTGCAAAGAGCACAGGAATGGTGGCTGTAGCATTCCCATTACTTAGGCATGGGAAGGTCACCAGTTTGAATCCCATCCCAGCTCTCAGTGGGCAAGCCATGTTTCAGCCTTTAATGACTATCAAAAGGGACTACTGTACAAAAGTTGGAAATAGATCTGTATTTGTAAGTATTTATCTTCTGGAATATGCTCTATATCTTGGAGGAAAGGGAATTATTTGGGTTAAAGCTGATAAATCTGTGTATTTTAGAATCCAGTGTTTTTGCTGAATCAGTCAGGATTTAGTACCACCAGAGAGCTTTTCATTTAAATCAAATCAGAGTATTTATTTATTATTACATTCTCTTATATACCGCGCTATTCTGCATCAGTGCGGTTTACATTGAACAAACTGAAATTACATTGAACAGGGCATTATAACTTGGAGATAACTATTTTACAGGGAACATGGGCTATGGAGGGTTAGCATAGCTTAGCATACAAGTAGAATAAACAGTCTCTTGAGTAGGGTTGTTGGCAGGGAAGGAATGTGGTAGGGCACTGTGTGTTGTGTGTGTGTGTGTCTAACGAAGGAGCAGTATGTGGTGATTCAGTCATTAGGCATGTAGATAGCTGGATAACTGGTGGACATGAGGATTGCTTGGTAACATGCCTGCCTAGTGCGAAGGTAGCACACCTCACGTGCTACCTAGACAAGGTTTTAGATAGCTCTGGGAAGGAGTCTGCTGTCTTGGTACATGTTAGTACCAATGACATAGGAAGCATGGTTGGGAGGTTCTGGAGGCCAAATTTAGGCTTTTAGATAGGAAGTTGAAATCCAGAACTTTCAGGGTAGCATTCACAGAAATGTTTCCTGTACCACGCACAGGACCCAAAAGGCAGGCAGAGCTCTGGAGTCTCAATGCATGGATGAGACAATGGTGCAAAGAAGAGGGGTTTGGATTTGTTAGAAACTGAGCATCATTCTAGGGAAAGGAGGGGCTTTTCCAAAGGGATGGGCTGCACCTTAATTTGGATGGAACCAGGCTGCTGCCATTAACCTTTAAAAAGGAGATAGAGGATATAAGATGGTGGATGGTAGGCATTTGTGGGCGGCACGATTTTCCTGATAGGAAGGAAGCAGAAGGCTAAGGGGGCAAAGCAGCCCTCTCTGGCCCCCTCGACCTCCATTCCATTACCTGCGTTAGGTCTTTTGGACTCCTATTTTCTTTGGCTGCCTCATGGATCAGAAAGTTTGGGGGGTGGGGTGGTGTAGCCTGGCTGTGGATCTGCTTGTTTCGGGAGATTGTGCAGTTTTCTTGGGCAGTGATTCTGTCTCTCCTGCGTCTTAGCGAACTCCGAAGGTGGCATGCCTAACCTGGAAGTGCTGTGGCCGGAGGGTGTACCCACTGAGGTGAATCCTGACAACCAGTGAGGGACAGCCCCAGGGATGTTGCAGGAGGGGGTCTTGACACCCCCCCCCCCCCAGTTCAGGACTTGCATGTTTCTACTCTGGAGCAGACGGTTGAGATCCAGGTTGCAGCTTCTGCTGATCTGTTGGGACTGGCGCCGAGCACAATGGATGGGAAATCCATGGAGGAGCAGAATTCTTCTAACTCTGCTGCCTTCTCTCTGCAGTGATCCGAGTCTTTCATGTTGGAGGCAATATGGACTGCAATTGAGCAGCTAGGAGCGGCCTTGGTTCCCCAGGTATCCTCTCTGACTCGGAAGGTGCAGAGGAATTCTGTGGCTATAGAGGAAAATGCTGGGAAGGTACTTTCTCTGCAAAACTTGATGTCGCGGTTCAGTCTCAGCTTAACATATTAGAAGCCCTCTCAGATTCCTTTATCAAAGACTCTCTTGCATTAAAAAGGAAGTTGTAGACATTGGAAAACTCAGTTAGAGCTGCTAATTTGAGACTGGTTATTTTCCCTGGAACTTCTGCTATCGGCCAGGGATATGTTCTGGTTATATCTTACTGACATTCTGGGGGTTCCAGTGGATTCACTTCCACCATTGGATAAGGTTTATTACCTTCCTACAGCTAGGAAATATACTTCAACTGTAGCTATATCTAGGTTGGGGCAAGCTGATGCTATTAACTTGACTGCAATGCTGGAAGACTCTCAAGAGGAAGTTATATCTCCTGCCACACTTTTTGTAACCCTTGCCCTATTATCTGATAAAGGAGTTTCCTGATGTGGCTCGGGATACGCAGCGAAGGAGGAGTGAATTTCTTCTTTTGCACCCTGGATTTCAACAGCTGGGAGCTCTTTTCTTTTCAAAGTAACGCAGACAGACCTCTCACTAATAATAATAGTCTTATGCAAACTGTTGTTTATTGCTCCTTGTAAATAGTTCCCTGTAAATAGTTTTGTTACTGTTCCATGTAATATTACCTGTACATAGTTTCAATCACCGTTCTATGTAAAGTATACAGAAGTATACAAAATTGTTAACTGTTCCATGTAAACCGCCCTTGATCTCTGGAAGGGGCGGTATAGAAGAAATTGATAAATAAATAAATAAATAAATAAAGTATCCTTGCAAGTGCTTGGTTAAGCACTTGTCTAATTCTTATGTTTTTAATGAGCCTTCCGAGCTGCTTGCCTTCATCAACACTCGCTGCCTGGAAAATCCCTCTGGACCTCTAGAAGATCCACCGTGAGACGATTTGGTATTCTGGTTTGTTATTCGCGCTTACTTTGAATAGTTTCACATATCTGGTTATGATTTTCCTAATTTAGATCCCTTAATTTTGAGGGCTACAGAGGGATAGATTGTAATGTTTTCTTTGTAGTTTTGTTTCTTTGTAAAGTGTTCACAATCATTTCCCAATTTCTGTACAAGATTATTCTAGGATTATATGTAAAATATGTATAAATATAAAATTTAAAAAAATTAAATAAAGGAGATAGAGCAGTTTTTAAACTAGATAATAGGGGACAGCCAACAATCGACAGAGTACATGGTTCACAACGATGTATCCTTGAAGGATACTAGCAAAAAATTGAAGTTAGGACATATCAACAGAGAGGTTCCAAAAAAGACAAAAATAAAAACATAGAAACATGACAGCAGAAAAAGACCACATGGCGTATCTAGTCTGCCCTTTCTATCAACCACTACAACAGTCCCATTTTTGCCTTTAGAGATCCTCTGTGTTTGTCCCATGCTTTTTTGAATTCAGATACTGTCCTCATCTCTATCACCTCCATTGTGCACCCAAGCATCCTTCTAGCTTTCACCATTGCCTTTTCTACCTGTTTAGGTACTTTAAGATCATCAGACACAATCATGCCTAGATCCCGCTCTTCTTTTGTGGACAGAAGTACTTCACCCCCTATACTATATCACTCCCTTGGATTGCTGCAGCCCAAATGCATGACTTTGCATTTTTTAATGTTACATCTCAGCTGCAAAATTCTAGACCATTCTTCCAGCTTAGCTAGATCCCTCCCCATGTTATCTACACCTTCCTGGGTGTCTACTCTATTGCAGAATTTGGTATCGTCTGCAAAGAGGCAGCCCTTCCACAATATCACTAACAAAGATGTTAAAAAGAATCGGACCAAGGACAGATCCCTGGGGCACACCACTGGTAACCTCCTTTTCCTCACTGTGAGCTCCGTTTACCTGTATCCTTTGTTGCCTCCCACTCAACTAATTTTAACCCAAGCAGTAACTTTAGGGTCCATCCCTAGGGTGCTCAGTTTGTTTATAAGTAGCCTGTGTGGAACATTGTCAAAAGCTTTACTGAAATCTAAGAAGAATAAGTAAAATTCAAACCTTGGCCAACTAGGAACATTATACTCATTTTCATTATAACAATGTATTACAATGTACTCAACCTAAGTTCTCATCAAAGATGAGCACACCTTTTTATGTCAATGAGGAAATAGTGCTTTTTATGTTTTATCCTAAACCATATAAGAATCCATGTGAGAAGTGTCATAAGAACATAAGATATGCCATACTGGGTCAGACCAAGGTCCATCAAGCCCAGTATCCTGTCTCCAACAGTGGCCAATCTAGGTAATAAGTACCTAGCAGTTTCCCCAAAAGACACAGGTTCCTCAATGCTTGTATTGGGTCAAGCAGTGATATCCTGGGTCCCTCTTAATAATGGTTTATGGACCTTTCCTCCAGGAACATGTCCAAACCATTTTTAAACCCAGCTACACTAACAGCTTTTACCACATCCTCCGGTAACAAATTCCAGAGTTTGATTACATGTTGAGTGAAAAAATATTTTCTCTTATTAGTCTTAGGGGCATGTTTACTAAAAACCGCCAATGTGCGCAGCCGCACAATAGCGCACTAAAAGCATATTTAAGAGCGCTTAAGCGCCCCGCAAACGTGCGATGAAGCCCCGCACCCTTGCGCGTCACAGTAACGGGTGCCGCAGAAGTACGCGCCCGCAAATGTCCGATAGAGGCGTGGAAAGGCTAACGGAGGGCGGAGGAAGGCCCCGGAGGGGCGGAGAGAAGGGGTTAATGGGCGGGGAAGGGGAGGGGAGAGGCCCCTCGCACAGTTGCGTTGCCGAATTTACAAGGGAAAAATAGCGCGAGTGAAACACTCGCGGTAGAGGGCATTTAAAGGGAAGAGAAACCATTTGCGTCAGCAATGTACAGCAAAACCGGGGAAACCTGAAAAACGTGAGCAGTGTGACACATCTGCACAGCCCAAAAGTGGAATTAAAAATAGAAAAGGACCACAACAAAAATTGTAAAAATAGTAATTCAGCTGGGGAACAGTTATAGTAATGGGCAAAACTAAAAAACACACCCAGGAAAGCTCCAGCAAAAAGAAATGATTTTTGGAAAGGTGTACGGAGCGGAGACTCTTCCAAAAAACATTTCCTTTTTGTTGGAGCTTTCCTGGGAGTGTTTGCTATGGTTGCCCATTAATATCACTGTTGCCCAGCGTGGTGATATTGTGTCCCCCATTTTCCGTGGTCATTTCCGAGGTTTATGTGCACGTTTGTCACCAGACAGAGTGCATGTGCCCACAGTAAAAATGCGTAGAGCAGGGTTTGCGACTCCATCCTGCCAGGTTTACTACCTCCAGGGGCTGCACTGTCTCTGTGGCCATAGTGTGGTGCAGCAGACAGAGCCAGTACCTCTAGGGTCAGAGGTTCAAATCCCAGCTGGGGCACCTGCCAGCCCAGTCCCTATATTTTACCCACCACTAAACAAAGATAGCGCAGAATCCCTTGTATTGCAGGGAACATAAGCATGGTGCAGGGAACATAAGCATGGGGAAAACACCCATATTTTACCCAACACCGCACACACACCACAACAATGGGCATTACCTACAGCCACGTCCCCCAAATGCAGTCCCGTACTGCCACATTGCAATCAGGTCATCTGCTTTTTCTGAGAGAGGCTCATGCCAGCATGTTGGCGGACGAGTACGTGTGGTGCAGGGGGCAGTGGCTGCTAGCCACAGAAGACAGAGGCCTAGCCATGTGCAGGCTGGCACAGTCCACTGCAACAGACAGGCCCTGCCGGATCCACAGTCATGGATGTTCCAGGGAATCCAGCCAATCTGTGGCTACACAGTGGTGCAATGCACACAGACAATGCATGCAAGAACAGAAGGTCACAGGTTCAAAGCCCAGCTGGGGCTACCGCCAATCCTGCCCACATATTTTTCCCACAACTAAACAGTGATAGTAAGGACACACCTTTTGTGGCGAGGACATATGCAATGGTAATACGTCTATATTTTACCCCACTGAGCACAGACACCATGAACAGGGGCAGTGCCTAGAGCAGAGTCCCCCAAATGCAGTCCTGGTGGCCCACACACCAGTCAGGTTTCATGCTGCCACTCATACAAATGCCTGTGCTGTATATCTATGCACCACCCCCATGGCATGTAGATGTAGCTCATGCATATTCATGAGGGACAGCAGGAAAACCTGAACAGTGTGATGCAAATCTGGACTGGAGTTGGGAATCTCTGCCGTCAAGCAGCAGCCAACAGGGGCAGACACACCCACACCCACACCCACACCCACAGGCCCCATTGGACAATGCCTACCTGAGAGGCAGGACATTGGGCCCTGCCTGTATCTCCCAATATGAGCAGTTGCATACCTTAGCGATGCTACCCTACACCTGGGTATATGGTACACAGCTATCAAACGTCTCCTCTGAAAACTGGCAGATATTGATTTATACGCAAAACACATGTTGATGATTGAGCTCCACCATAGCAATCATTCTGATGTCTGTGTTGTGTGCTGCAGGTCTGGCATCTGACAGTGTTTACCACCCTAGGGAGTGCCCCCCATCAGCCTTGCTTACCATATCCATGCCTGTACTGTTCTCAGGACTGGTGTGTTGGGTAGTGCAGCTAAACCCCCTTGATTGTAGCCCAAAAGATGACCAAGCTGGGTAATGGTGACAGCAATGGGGAAACTTAACCAGACACCCCCAATAAAGGCCAGAAGAAAGTATATGAATCTCTGAAGGGTCCCCGCTCCTGCAGCATACAAGGTGAATGTTCACACCTTGAGATAGGATATTGCAGGGTTTGCCACTCCAATGGACAGTTCCCCTATGGCATGCCCATGTTCCACAACAGTATGTATGATTTGGGGGGACGCGTGGTTGATTATGCAGGCACCCAAACCCCAGAACGCACAGCATAGGCAGACGCCTATATGCACACTGGATGGCCCAAAACTTTGCTCCACCAGCACCAGCAGCAGAAGGACATGCAGCATGTTTGTGGAGGGGTCCTGATTTCCTAGGGGGGCAGTGGAAGTTGCCCAGAGAAGACGGAGGCAGACACCCCTTCACGTGGGTGCAGGGCACCCCAACAGAAGGGCACCTCCTGACAAACACACATGGTACCACCAGGGAGTACATTGTCTCTGTGGCTGCAGTGTGGTGCAGTGAACACAGCCACTGTGTTCAGGTGCCAAAGATTACCAGTTCAACTCCCAGCTGGGGCCCCCGGAAACACAGTCCACATATTTTACTCACCAATAAACCCTGATAGTAAAGACAAACCCTAATTGCAGAGAACAAAAGCATGTTCCCCAAACCTTGCTTTTACCCTAAGGAGCACATACACCTGAATAATGTGCAACACCTACAGCAGAGAACACAAAAAGCTGTCCAGTAGGGCCACATTTCAGTCAGTTGTGATATGGTAACCAATATAAGCCCATGTCAGCATGGTGGCGTACGCGTCCTGGTGAGAGAGGGGGCAGTGGCTGCTGCCCACAGAAGATGCTGGCCTAGCCCCCATCACGTGGGTGCAGTGCACTCCAACAGACAGCACCTGTGTGACAAACACCCATGGACTCCGCAGGGAATGCACCATTGCTGTGCTCAGATTGTGGTGCAGTTGATATAGCCAGTGTCTCTAAGACCAGAACGCCACAGGTTCCAATCCCAGCTGTGGAACTTTCCATCCCAAAACCCACATTTTACCCATGAGGGAAACATGGTAGTAAAGAATGAACCTGTCCTGCAGAGGACATAAGCGTCGGGCAAAAGCCCATACCTGTCCTTAAACAGCACACAGCACATAAACATATGCATCACCTACAGCAGAATCCCCCAAATGCAGTCATGGAGTGTCACAAATTACTCTGGTTGGATGATGTTTCCCAAAAAGATGCGTGTGCCTCAATGTAAGTTAACGGCCCCATGGTATACAGATGTATCATAGGCATATTCATTACAGAGATCATGAAAACCAGACCAGTGTTTGTGACACCTGGACTGGAGATGGTAACCTCTGCCCAATAGCACTGGGCAACAGGGGCAGAAACACCTGCACCTGCAGGCTCCATTATCCAAAGACCAATGCAGCGGCAGGATGTTGGGCCCTGTGTGCCTCTCCCAATACTAGCAGGTGCATACATTACCAATGCAACAGTAGACATGGGGATACGGTACAGAGATATCAAAAGCCGGTTATGATCACTGTCAGATAGAGATGGCTATGTTAAGCACAAGCAGCTCATTGAGCTGTACCATAGCAACGTCTCTGATGTATGTGCAATGTTTGTCAGGTCATGTGTCCTCCAGTGTCCACCACCGTGGAGAATGACTCCAACAGTACACCATAACATTGCCAGGCCTGCAATGTGCCCATTACTGGTGCGTTGGCCAGGGCTGCCACATAACACAACATCTGCTCAATGTTGCCCTAGGTGTAGGGAGTGTGTGTCCGTCTATCCAGTGAGTGGTGTCTGCCCACACCCTCTGCAGCACACACTGATAGCACCTTTGCCAATATTGGCCTGCAAATGTGCATAATGAGGAGCAAAGTACTGTGGGTATAGAACAGATAGGGTGGCATGAGCAGGATGCATATGCACAGGGCACACATGACTGCCTGGGACGATGTAGTGCCTGGCGGTCACCTCCACAGACATGGTGTCCATTGAATGCCCTGCTTGGAGGTCATTCTCACCCTGACCGATCAGTGAACACGGCCTGGCTAGGTTCCACCAGAGTGCCATATAGTAGGTCTCTCATGTGATGTATGTGGTTTTGTATATATGGGGCCCAATCACTGAGTTAAGTGTGTGGTGGGTGTGTTCACATCCCAGTTATGGGTGGACACATTTCCCCCTGGTAACATGCACTATGGACTGCCTAGTGGCCTGACTGCAGTGAGCATGTATCTGGCTGGTACACTGTGCAGGGTTCAGTAGAAGGGGACACACTGTGCCTGCTGCTGGGAAATGTAAGATGGTGCTGTGGGGATCAGGCCCTACTGTCTGGCGGCTCAGAAAATATGGATGTGTACAGAACTGCAGAGAGCTCCCTGTAGGTTGTCAGTACCACAGCTTGACTTTGTGTGATGGTGCTGCCAGCTGCTACAAGTGTAGATGGGATATTGAATGTGGATATGTTGTTGGGAGAACCTTGGTTCCACAGGGCTAGTTTGATGGTCAGACACACATCGCCTATGTGTACAAACAGCTTTTTTCCTCACACACCCACCGCACATATTTCATTTGGGCAGGGCAGGGCAGGGCAGGGCACCCACACATGACATGCACCCCTCTGTGAGCATTGTAGCCCACAAAGCCCAGACGTGACTGGTAGATCCAGATGGTCAAATGTCTGTCTGATATGCCAAACTATCTGACATTGGCAGACAAGTTGACATGATGAATAGGCCATCCCCGCCAGGATAGGTGCTGTGTGTCCCACCTCACCCTCAGGGTGAGCACAGGCCACACACACTCTGATGGTCTGTAGCCACTCTGTAACAGCACCACGGAAGGTCAGTACCCACTACTAGTCCCAGGTGCTGTTGTGTTTCACACCCTATGGTCTGACCATCTGTATAGCGTTGCTTTGCATGTGCAGTGCATCATGGGTGTGAGTGGGCACACCCTACCCTGTTAAACGTAGCACACAGTCTGCAGAGGTTATATTGCAGCCAGCCAGATGTCTCAACACAGCTATGGAGCTGTAGTCCACTGGTGACAGCAGTGCCTCTGTAAGTGACAGGTTGCTGGTTCAAATCCCTGTTGTGGTTGTCCACACAAAGTATTTTGAATATTTACATTGTCACATATACTGCGTCAGTCAGCATCAGTGCTGGTTACATTGCACAAATCGGACATGTGTTGCACAGGGCATTGTAACATGGAGATAAACATTCCTCAAGGGTCTTGTGGGCTGTCTGTCCCAGAATGTGTGTAATGTCCTGTAGTACTGCCAACTCAGAAACCATCATAGTGCATTAACCCTAGGATGCCGTATAAGGTGTCCTATGGAGCACCTGATGCTTACAGCACTGTGAGGATCTCATAGCTGCCACCACTATTTTACATTTTGAAACCGGTCATTGGCTGTACTCACCAATGACCTCACTGTGGATGGAAATACACAACCTCTGCCTCCACAGTCAGCGAGGTAATCTGTGGGCCACAGCTCAATAGCTGCCAACAGATGCCTGCCGTTGTAAAGAGGCAATCATGCCGACTGTGTGCTGTGGTTATCAGGGGGGTGGTGATCCATCAGTGAGATTGCTGTACAGCACATGACGTATATAGCACTGTAAGGGTATTGACACTGGCAGCACTGCTGTATTGTAGAAAGAGGTCTGGCCAGGTAACACTCCTGCAACGTATGAAGATATATGTCTTGTGAAGCACAGATGTACATCAAAGGCAGCATGCGTAATCTTGTACTGCAGTACAATAATGTGTGCTGCGTGAGACAGGTATACAAGAGCCCAACTGGAACCTGTAACCCAATGACAACAGGTTATGCAGTCCACTTACAAACATTGTGCAACACTTCTGCCACCAGGACTGTATGCCATCACACATAACAAAGGATAACATGCAGTAAGTTGGCATGCCAACGCACATGTCCTGGTAATGGGCACCATGAAACCTACTGTGCATGTCCAATGCTCAGATATGAACATCCCCCCACCCCCCAAGGCAACCACCACATCATTGCTGGACATACATGGAGATGCACCACAGAACATACTCCAGTGGCACACACAACCCCATATCACCAGGGGGACTGACACCTGACGTTGATGGTCTGTAAGCACCCATTGTTATCAGTGGCAAACCCAAACCTGCTAGCTGACACAAATAGCACACCTCATCTGTCAATGCACCAGGAATCATTGGATATGTGTCCAGAGGTTCAAAACCACACTGTATAAACAAGATTAATCTATAATAATCATGGTATGTTTTGGGACATGTGAGACACATCGTTGATATATCTGTCTACAGAGACCAGAAAAAATAATGTTAGCGACCCCATAACCAGTGTATCTGAATGATGCGTGTATTTACAATGTGACTATATTTTGACGCGCAGCCATGCGGAACGTAGCAGCGTGATTAGCTTAATTGCACAGCCATGCGCCGCGCCCGTACGCATGCCACGACGCGCAAATACGGAAGTTGCGTCGCGCACGTCAGGACGCGCATACAGGAACATGGCGTCCAGGACAAGGAAGCCGGCGTTTAGCCTCCGTGAGCTGCGCTACCTGGCAGCCCTCATTGCCCCGAAGCAGGAAAGGCTGTTCCCTGGCCCCTCCAGGCGAAGGAACATGGGGAGAGTGAGGAGGGCCTGGGAGAGGCTCACCAGGCGCTTCAACCGCATGGCTGACCACCAAAGGGAGGTAAGTGAATGGCCACAGGTCATCATAACCATATACACAGACAGGGTTGATGGCAGCTGTCCATGATGCTGTGTGTAGGTACTCTAGATCAGGAAAGTGCAACAGTTAAAGGCACACGCCATATTGTTAATGTATCACCTCTGAGTGGATTGCCATGTACCCAGGTGGTGACAGATGTGGTCACAGAGGGCATGATGCCACCATGGAGACCTGACTGTTGCTGCTGTTGTTGTACGACAGCACACTATAATACAGCTAGGGCACACATCTGCCTATGGAGTGTCCTGAAACATCATGTGCTGATGGTGGTATCTGTATCTGCAGGGAACACATAGGGGCCACCCTCTGGGGTCCGGAAAGGTGCAGCACATGGTCCCCAGCCACCCAGGTGCCATGGGGTTGTTTGCCAATGTTGTGTAATACATCACCCCCTATCCCCAGGACTCCACACAGCATATCAGAGTGGGCCCACGGTCACTGTGGAGATATGGTTGTTTGTGTCAATGTAGTTGGAAGCATCCCCCCTACCTCCAGGGGTCCAGTAAGCCCATCCAAATGGGTTCACTGTCACCCTGGAGATATGGCTGTGTGTGCTAATGTAGTTGGAAACATCCCCCCTACCTCCAGGAGTCCAGTAAGCCCATCCAAATGGGTTCACTGTCACCCTGGAGATATGGCTGTGTGTGGGAATGTCCCCCTACCTCCAGGAGTCCAGTAAGCCCATCCAAATGGGTTCACTGTCACCCTGGAGATATGGCTGTGTGTGCTAATGTAGTTGGAAACATCCCCCCTACCTCCAGGAGTCCAGAGAGAACATCCAAATGGGTTCACTGTCACCCTGGAGATATGGCTGTGTGTGCTAATGTAGTTGGAAACATCCCCCCTACCTCCAGGAGTCCAGACAGCCCATCCGAGTGGGTTCACTGTCACCCTGGAGATATGGCTGTGTGTGCTAATGTAGTTGGAAACATCCCCCCTACCTCCAGGGGTCCAGTAAGCCCATCCAAATGGGTTCACTGTCACCCTGGAGATATGGCTGTGTGTGTCAAGGTTGATTGAGACCCCCCCCCTATCCCCAGGTGGCCACACACACCAGTAGAGTGTGCCCCACCCACCCTGGGTATATGGTGCAGTGTCACAATGCTGTTGATTCCATTCTCCACATCACCTGGAGTCATGATACAAGGGTATGGTGTTCAGGGAGTCACCATGGTGGCCTGCTGTATGTTGGTGAGGATGTGCCCTTGGACACCGAAGACCCAGGGGGAGGGGTAGCAGATTGTTACGGAGGTTATGTCAGTCAGATATGTTCCATAGGGTATGGAGGTTGGGTTGCACATCACACACAGTCCATGGGGTCCACAGCCCAGCACACACACTGTAGATGTACCCAGAACATACGTTGCATGCAGATGTGGATGTGCGTAAGCCACACATCACACATATGAGCATGGAGATCCAGGTCTAAAGGTCTGTAACAGAGATATGTCTGCAGCTATGCATGTTGAGTCTGGTCGCACATGTGCGCAGCCCCCAAGGCCTCACACACCTGTTTGCAGATGTCGAGCACAGATGCTGGTGAGGGGGTCCATGAACCCAACCAGGTTGCACAACACAGCCTATCAATCGCACATGAACAGAGGTCGCAATAGCCCATACCAGTGTAATGGGCTGTGGCCCATAGTGTCTGCGTGCTAAAAGCGCAGCACAATACAGGGTAAAGGTCTGATGGAAATAACACCATCAGATAGGCCAGATCGGGAGAGATGTGTGTCCACCATGACCAGTATGCTGCGTCCAAGAGACGCCAAGCGAGGTCTGACGTAACTATCAACGACCTCAGGCCACACAGGTCACACAAACCCTGTAGTGTGTCGCACAGTGATAGCCATGGGCCTGTATGAACCCACATGTAATGGACAGGGCCCCCTGGGAGGATTCATGGGGCAACCCACCCAATGTCACCCTTATGGTGACATCACCCATGTGTGCTGGTATGTTATATTTCCCGTGGGTGTGGAGTGCATGACATGTGCAGATGCTGTCACCAGGAATGTCTGACACATCACACATAGAGGGTTTGGGGGCAGCACGGACATCCGCATTGACAACCATGATGTGGTATGCCAGTGCCATGTCTGTGTAGGGGCCCACATGGAAAAGAACCTGTGCGTTCAGGGTGACACTCACAATGCACAGAGGTGTCACAGCACACATGCCCACACCCACAGCTAGGCATGTAGGTGGCACAGGGCACAGTCAATCACCATGAGCAAGCTTGTATAAGGTATCACATGATGGAACTGTCTGCCCTGCTGCCGCCTGCATGTGGCCGCTCCCCAGCAGCCCATAGGGAGGGATCCTGGGGTAGGCCACCGCTCCTGTGTGCTGCAATGACGCCTCCCCCAAATGCTGCCCCCCAGTTCATCAGGTCCTGGCAAACCAGCAGGTCTGTGTCCCTGTAGGTGCAACACACCTCAATGGTATTGGCACCCCTGTGTCAGCGCCTGCTGACGTATCGCCTAAAGGTAGCACAGGTGTATGGCCGATCCCATCAATGGGGGATGTGTTGTCCTCTACCAAACACAATCCCAGGGGAACAGTGAGGACGTTCCCTGCACGTGACCCCACCATCCCTGGACAGGCCAAAATGTCACCCACATCATGGGACGTTGCGCCGTGTGTTGGCAGATATGGGCAACATGTGTCACCAGCTCCATGGTCCGTGTCACCCATGCCTGGTGTGCAGCATGGCCATGGCACACCCACGCCCTGTCTCTATGTTTGGCCTGTGGGATTGCATCCAGGAGCGGTAGGTCGGACTGAGGAGCCAAACCCAAAACCCAACACACCACCAAGGTGGCTGGAGTGGCAGCCATGTCCCCAGGGGTGTCCCGTTCCACCTGTGGATCCCATGTAACCCAAAAGACGCCTGGGTGGCTCCAAAGGGTTCCCCCCCCAACATTGGGAGGGCAGGGCTTTGGCACTGAGGAGCGAACGCAGTCCAAACAGGCCTGGTGGAATCACCAGGCCCCACAGGCGACTGTGTGGCAACAACAAGCTCCGGACTCCGCAAACGCATATGAGCCCCCTTGGCCCATGCTGTGGGGCAGGGGCTGTGACCTGTACCACTACACAGGCCTCACCAGTGTCACCAGCCCAGAGGATGCTGGGCACCAAACGCTGTCTCTGTGGCTATCCTTGGGCCATCAATGTCCCTGTTAGCAATCCAGACCACACACATTGTGTCCGTGTCAGCTGCTGTGAGCTGGTGCACAGCATGGGAAAAGGGACCATCGTTGCAGATGGGTGCCATCAGTGACACCCCTGGACCATAACCCCCATGGTTGCCTGCACCTTGGTAACAGAACTGCAACAAGCCGCAGCACACAGGGCCAACATACGTCGAAATGTGTGAGGGGCTTGGTCATGGTGACAGCTCAGAGGGTGAGAAAATGACCCACTAGGGGGGGCCTGCATGCCTCAGAAGACGATGTGCGTGGCCTGTGCATATGTCCCACCCGGAGGTACTAAGATGGGCAGTCAGGGCCACTCTGTACCAGTCAGAACATAGGTAGAGCTCACGACACAAACAATCACCAATATCCCCAGTCGGAAAGGGTGGCAGCCACCCTTCAACGACATCAGCATGTAAAGGTCACTCCTCTGAAAGGGATGGGACCCCCCCTGCATCACCCCCCCCCATGACCACCAGCTGGATAGTGACTATCCTGTGTTGTATGCCTCCATCGTTCCAAACAACATAGCCCCCACAGTACCCCAGGGTGTTGGGGCAGCTATGTTGACAACATAATGTCACCAATGACATGCCGTCAGCCCATCTGGTGGGGGCGTATGACCGTAGATGCTGTGGGTTGCCGTGCCTGCCAGGCATCTGTGATGTCAGCCAGAATAGTGTCAATTAGCCTGCACATGGGAAGGGTTCTGATGGGGTTTGCAGACCATCGGTTAAACCACGTTTCGCCACACCCGCATGACAAGGGGCAGGTATATGTAGCAACTGTAAAGGCATGTCCAGACTAAGGCAACGTATGCCTGCAGGGTGCCATTGGACCGTTCTGGGGGCAGAGACAGGGTCACCCCCCTTGCCATTGTGCCATGGACACGTGTCTGCCTAGTGGTTGCAAACTGGGAAACTGTGCACACGCAAAACTCGGCCACACCCCCTGTATGCCTTGCTATCTGTTAGGGACAGGGGGGCAGCAATGGTCCATGTAATTGGGAGCTTGCACGCCCACCCCGACCAGGCGGTACATGATCTGCCGTGCTGCAGAGGGAGGGCCATCACCGACCCTTCCCTGCCTAGAATGAATGGTTGCTGGTAGTCATATGGCCATCATGGACCACACGGAGCTCACGCTGATAGAACCTGACCACCTCCCTCACATTAAACACATCTGAGAGATACCCAGCCGTAGCTTATCCTGCAGCGGCAGCATCAACAGGGCCTCACAGTCCATGACGAGGTACATGCTTCACCCCCCCCCCCCAGCCATCCACATAACCACATGTCAACATTCCCATGAGGTCCATGTCAATGCATGCATGTGTGGTGGCCCATACCATTGGAACAGGGCCTATGTACATCATAGGAGAGGTCACAGATCACGGTCAGGTAGTTGGGTTTCCCCCCCCCCCCGGGCAACCACACTCTGGTGAGCATCCCGTGTCTAATGAGCCGATGGGGTCCCCACCAGAGGTGGGTAGGTGCTGTTTTCCTCAGGGGACCGCAGCCATACCCACCTGTACCAGCTGCTCTCATGGAGCAGAAGGAATTGCCCCACCCAAACAAACCATTACCCCTCGGGGATGTGTCACCCCTCACCCTTTCTCGGTGTCTCTGTCACACTCCCCCTTTCCCCCTCTCACGCCCCCCCATCCATCAGTCTCTGTACCACCCCTCATATTACCTGTGTGTTGTGGGGTAGTCGAGATAGGGGGGGAAGCAGCATGCAGGCAATGTCAGTTGATGCTGGCTGCTGCCCCCCTGGGCTGTTCCTGTCTATACCAACCAGGCTCAGTAATACCGTTGTGACACACATCTGCAAACGTATTCCAACATTTCCCAGGGACAAACTGTTATAGGTGGGTCACTATGCTGTCTGTGCCAAACACAGAAGGGGTGAGGGAGCAGTGCGATGCTGGCCACACAGGGGTATGTCTAGGCTGTGCAACCACCTGTGACAGATGCTAGGTGATGACCCCAGGCAATGTTTGCATATCCACAGGTGGAAGACCTGAGGAAGAAGGGGCGGGAACTCCGCCAACACCACCCAGCATTCCTGGAGCAGTGCAGCAGGGAGGCGGAGGACGAGGCCGGTGGTGAGTATGGGGCCGGCAGCCTGTGTGTCGCCTGCGTCTGTACATGTTGTGTGTGCCACACATGGATGTGCCCTAATGTCTGTCCTCCTCCACAGAGGGAGATGGCAGCAGTGACGGGCCCAGCACCTCCACCTATGTGCCCCGCCGACCCACCACCCGCCGTCCAAGGGAGAGGGGGGAGGTTGTGGAGGAGAGCCCAGAGCACGAACCCCAGGACACAGAGGAGGAGGAGATGGTGGCACAGGATGTCATTGTGCTTGATGACGAGCCGGAACCTGGGGCTTGCCGTGATGTGGAACCGGCGCCTGTACCCCCACAGCCTCCCAACCAGGGGGGATCAGATGTGACCATGAGGGGTGCCGGGGAGAGGGGGCAAGGGGGGTGGGGAGGGTGGGCCGGGGGGGAGGTTGATGATGTGGATGCTGGGAGGGTGGGGGACGTGTGTGTGGGGAGGGGAGCAGGACGGGTGGGGGGTGTCGTGGGACACAGCCCAGCACAGGGCACAGGGGGCACCCGCCAGACACTGCAGGCGGCAGCACGGCACGGGCATCAGCAGGATCCGGCGTCATCCATTGCCACAGACAGTTCACATGCAGATGCCAGCACACAGACAACACTCACTCCGTGTCTGTGTGCTGGCAGATGCATGCACGATGTGCTTGTGGCCATGGATGATGTGCAGCGCGACGTCCGTGTCATGTACCATGCCCTGCAGTGTCTGACGTGGGCTGTTCGGCAGGTTCTAACGATGTTGCGCGCCTGGCATCCCGGGGGACACCTGCTGAAGGGCATCACAGGTGCCAGTGATGGCACCTGTGACGTCCCCATGTGCCCTGTGCTGTGCTGTGTTGCACCAACACACATGGGCCTGGGTTTGGGGGGCATGTTGCCCAATGTTGTTTTTGTTGTGTGAATAAAGTTTTATATTTTGTTTTGTAAACAATGGTCATGTGTCTACTTACCCACCCACCCACCATGGCTGCAAGCATGGGATATGGGTGTGCATATGGAGGGGCAGTGCAGGTAGACATGGGTGTCATATGTGCTCTGGCAACACATGCAGTCAGGGTGTCTCAAAGGTGCGTAGGGCCATGGGACAGGTGTATGCCCATGGGCTGTTGCAATGTAAGGGGGACGGAGAGCTAATGTGACACATGGATGGGCGTCAGCTAAACACATGTGTGTCCAGGATGCATGTGCTGCCAGCCGCATGACACACATGCCTGCCTATGTCAGATACATTCCTGGGGGGGGTGGGCACTGGCATGCCTCCTGTGTCGCAGGCATGGACATGTCTCATACATATGCAGCCAGTCACATGGGTCAGATGGGGGCGACATGGTGCAGACACGTGACAATGGACCTGCCGTCTCTGCACATTCACCCTTTCCGACCAATGTTTGTGTGCGGGCAATGGCCTGAATCTAGACTGGGTCAGTATACACACACTGTGCGGGTCGCACATGGCTTGTGCTGTCAGTGGTGCAGACATGCATGGCCGTCCAAGAAACACATCGACACCTTGCCCTGGCAATGGTCACAGGGGTCTGGACAAACCATACATGTGTACACTACAGAGGGGTGCACAGGTGGACACATTGGAAACACACATTGCATGAGGTATACATAACACATTTATTTCATGCGTCCTTCACTGCGGCGTGTTCGCCCACGCCTGCCCCGTCGCAGCCCTCCCCCCCCCCCGCGGTGGCACCCCCTCCCCTTGCCCGTTTGCTGCCGGTGGTGCCTGTGCTGCTGGTGGCGGTGGTGTTGATGGCTGCTGTGATGCAGCTGCAATACGTTCCAGGGCCTCGCAGATCCTACTGTATGGCATAGCCTCCACTGCATCAGTGAGGCATTGAAGCCCAGCACACATCTCGCCCAGCTGTTGGTTGGTCCTATCCAGTGATGCCTGGATCCTCTCCAGTGCCTGACGCTGGCCTGTGGGTGAGACACAGGGATGTGTGTGAGATAGCACTCTGTGAGACAACAGACACACACAGAAACGTCACACATAGTCAACATCAACAGTACTGCGACAGGGAATACTCTGGTACACACATGGCTAGGGTGACGAGCCCTCACCGTCACAGTAGTGTAGGCCACAGCCACACACAGGACACAGTACAGTAGTGTCATATGTGTGCCAGACACATTACTCCACAGGCTGTGCCAACACACACACGTACTGCAGAGGTTGCAGCAGGCGTGGGGACAGGTAGCAAGCACATGTCTGACAGGCCATGGATGGGGAGGCGTGAAACAGGGACAGGAACAACAGAGGCACCCCATCAGTGACAGATAGATAACGTTCGTGGCTAGGCAGCCCAGGGGCGTGCACAGGTGGGTGGTTATACACAGTTTGGTGAGGGCACAGATGGAGTGTGCGCAAATCACGCAGATGGGGTGGCAGCATCAGAGCGCCCACTGTCACGTGCGCATGTGCACTAATGCATGAGCTGTCTGCCGACAGAGTGCTTCACATATGCCTTGTGTGTAGCGGGGAGGGGTCTGATAGCGGGGCATGTTCACCCTTGTGGACAGGTGGAGTGCTTGGACAGGGGAGGGGGGCAACAGTTGGAACAGCAGCGGGGGACAAACACCAGTGACACATGACCAGTGACATGCAGGAGGTTCCACAGCACGTCGCAGACCATTGGGGAAGGGCGTGGGTCTCCAGGGATAGGGGGGGGGGGAGTGTCACCCTGACTCAGGTTTGCAGCTGTGTATGCAGGTCGGGGGTGTTGTGTCACACATCACACCACAGAGGTCATTGCCTGCCCTGTGTGGCGATGTAGGTGAGTCCCACAGCTCTGCTATCAGGGGACTCAGTGTCTGGTCCACAGCACGGGGACACATTCATGTCCTGTTCTGTATGTCAGGCAGTCCACCTCATTGCGTGGCGTACACGCAGACATTATGTACCTGCATCTCTACCAAGCTAACTCAGGAAGATTTGTGGACCTGTCATTTTGTGGTGTGCTGGTGTATGGGTGTCACCACACCGTATGTTTAATGTGAAACTATCCTATGTTTGTTGTAGACCTGCAGCTGCTGTCAGCGGTGACTGGGGGATGCGTGACATGACATTACCCATGCCGCTTAGGTTGGGGGGGGGCCCGATTGCCCGATGACGATGTGACACGTTGCATCCTGTTGTCTGCAGGTCCTGTGACCTCTACAGAGGGCCAGACTGTTGCAAGGGCAATGCCTGGATCACGTTTTCTGCAGTGACCTTGTTGGTGGTGAGACCTCAGTGATGTTCTGTCTGTATCTGGCTGAGTACACCGGCCCTGAACTGGTCTGTGTTGTGTCACATGAACAACCTCCACAC
This sequence comes from Ichthyophis bannanicus, assembly GCA_033557465.1. Taxonomy (NCBI): domain Eukaryota; kingdom Metazoa; phylum Chordata; class Amphibia; order Gymnophiona; family Ichthyophiidae; genus Ichthyophis; species Ichthyophis bannanicus. The sequence continues at coordinate 698,035,247 of CM066035.1, forward strand.
TACACCATACGCCTGTGTGTTCCCCACTGACTGCCATCTACCTAACCATTACAGTTATGGGCTGGGGAGGGGTACACTGCCACATCCACCACACACACAAAACTAACACAGACTACTCTTCCAGGCGTTGTGTGTGTGCCGCCTTGTTGCCACCCACCCTCGGCATGATGTGCCCCTGATGCAGCACGATCCCGGAGATCTGCCCTCAGCACATCAAGTCTCTCGATGTACAGGTCCTGGCCTGGTTGCGGGTGCGGCTCGATCGTTGGCCCCACACCAGGCTGTGTGCTGCTGGCTGCAGGCCCTGTTGGTGTGGCGCTGGTGCAGTGGGTTTCGGGGATATCCCCTGATGGACATGTGTCACCCCCTGTTACGGCCTCCTCTGTCTCCTCAAACATTGTTGGCGCGTCATCCTGCGGCTCCACATCCGCCTCCTCATCCCCTGCATCCTGCGCCCCCATGCTGCTGTAGTCACCTGTAATGATAACAATCTGTAGCAGCACAAATATGTCTCTAGTCACCACATCTATTCACGTGTGTGCTGCAGCTACCACATACATGAGGGGGTGGGGGCCTGCATGTGTGCTGCCTACATACCCCCCTACACCCTCCCATACCAATAGTTTGCACGCAGACATGGACACCAGGGGTACATGTCTGTGCATTGCCCCTGCCCACCCTGTCCGGTTGACACTCAGTTATTCATGTTCCCAATGCGCATCTTGGCCCCATCCAATGACTCCTGGCATCTGCCAAACCTCTGGCCCCGTTACCCTGTTAGTACCCGTTGCGCACACTTGTCACTACCTCTCACTTTCTGACTGTGGGGGACAGTTATCAGGTCATGTTATGTAACGGCCTACCCTTGTATGTGTGTTTACTGTGCGAGTCTGTGACACACTATGCTGTGCGCTTATATTGTCTGTCATCTCTGGGCCACTGCTGCACACATGCTGAGCAGGGCAGTGTGTATGTGACATCTACATGCCCTGGGCCACAGCCCTCACATTCATACAGGTGATGTCCAAACCTGTTGTGGGGGTGGGATGTGGCTTGTGTGCGCAGACAGTTGTGGGCCAGGTGGGGAGCGGGAATGAGATGCGGAACACATGTTGTGTATGGTGTTGAACTTGGCAAGGCAGCAGGGTCTGTGGGAGTGCAGCACACACAGGTGTGAATGGGAGGGCTACATGGTGGGGCATGTGAGACAGATGTGGGGGGGGTGTTATCAGGGGACTGCTTTCTAAGCAGTGCTGATCAGAGCCAGGTCCAGGGAGCTCCTAGATGTCACTTGTGGGGATGATGACAATGTCAGGCATAGTAAGGCTGTGTTTCAAAGAGAGTCAGATCATTACCCGCCACCTGTGCCATGCAGGCAATCGTTTACATCATATGTGGGAGATGGCAGCCACCTGGTTGAGGGGGCTGTGAGCAGACCTCACCCTGGCTCAGTTACAGCACATGATTCACATGGGTTACAGCGTTGGCTATTGTTTTGGTCGCACCTCCCACAACATAGGTTCCCCAGTATTTGGAAACAAAGGGGGTCTGATGGGACTGTGGCACAATGGGCAAAGGGCAGGCAGACACACGTAGAACAGGGAGCACAGAAACACCACAGATTGTCATATGGCAAGGTGTAACCAGTGTCCATACATACATGTTTGACGGAACATGCACTTGGACCACAGCAGGGGGCTCATAGGCCGGACACGAGGGGTGGGCTGAACAGGTTGGACCCTTGCTCTGGACATCATTCTGACATAGGGTATCCCACCAGATACTGCCCCCTGGCATTGCAGGGCATTATGAGTGGGAGGCCAGGTACGGAGAGCATTGGAGAGTCTTGCTCACACTGTAAAGGGGGGTGCAGAGGGCACAGAGTTGGGGATGTGGACCACACAGAGGACGCAGCAGACGCCTGTGCATAGTTACCAGCAGAGTCCAGTTAGAGTGTTGTCTGGTGAGACAGAACCCTTGGCATGCATCTGGAATGGCCGTGTGGGGAACAATAACCCCCTGGGATCATGTGATGTGATGATTGCACCAGGTGAAAGCACATTGTGCTGGTAGCACACCAGGGATGTTGTGGGATGGGATGTTACATATGGGAAGCAATTCCTCGGGATCATACCCTGTCTCTGATTCTCTCATAGAGTGCTGCACAGACCATGTTTCATGGGGTGGGGAGCAGAGGTGAGGTCTGGAAGGTGTGCGAGGGGGGATGTGGCAATTTGTGCTTGTTATGTGTGTATCCTTGGGACAGGGTTTGCAGGTGTGCTTTAAAAACACTGTGTATGGCATAGAGTCCTGGTCAGTACTAGGGAGCTTTCATACATGCACTTTGCTGTCTATGTGGCACCTCGCTGATGTCACTGTGTGGCGTTGACTGTATAACAGTTCATGAGTTTGACAGATCTGCCCTATGTTCTGGCTGTTATGCCTACACTATGCGGCTTACCTATTCACCCCTACCTGCACTGAGGTTACAGCTGAACATGCTCTGATAAAGGACAGTTGTACCAATAACAATCATGCACAGTGCTACATGTATGCTGTTGCCGAGACTTTGTTGCAATACTACGTATCATACATACCTGCCGATGGATGGGCACTGTCCAGGAACTCCGGGAGACCACAGGTGTATATTTGTCCGAGACGGCCAGCAAGCTCCCTCTCCAGGGGTGAGAGTGGGAGGATGAGGGGGCCACCACCACCTGTCCCCTGCGCGTGCTGTCGCTCAGCATTCATTGTCTGCCTCACCCCCCGCTTGATGTCCGAGAACCTCTTTTTTAAGCTCTCAATGTCTCTTTGGGGACCCCCAGCCCCAGCCACAGACACCCTTATCTCCTCCCACACGGCATTACGTGTTGCCACTGAGGTCCTGCTACTCATCCTGCCATAAAGCTCCTCGTAGTGCTCCAGCACCATAGAGAGGAGGTTGTGGTTCTCCTGATCTGTGAATCTGAGGGCCCTCCTCCTCTGCGGCCCCAGCACTGGTATGCGCTTTCTTTTGCCTGTGTGGCTGTACATTGCTGCCTGGGGACCTGCAGATGGGCCTGGCGCAGGCTCATGCTCCTGTGCTCCCTCACCACCAGCTGCCCCAGCAACAGGTGTATGTTGCTCCCCAGCCCCCTCAGCATCACCCTCCCTCTCCACTTCCCTCTCCCCCTCCCCCTCATCCTCACCCTCCATCTCCCTCCCCCCTCACCGCTCCACACCCAACACGGGGTACCCCACCACACCCTACACACACACCAGCCCCCCCTACCCCACACCACCCAGCCCACCCTACCCTACCCTACCCTACCCTGACAAACACACAACACAATGATGGTCAAAAAGCAGACACACTCAGGACGACACCACAGACCACACTACACAGACCACTGACCACAAACACACAGCCTACTCAGCTCCTGCCCTTACTACCATGGACTACACTGCTCTGCTGCACACACCTCAGCTCTCCTCTCACAACCCTCGAGGTGTAACAGGTGTACAGGGTGCTTTAAAGGTTCTGGTTGAATTTTTGACTTTGCGCATGCGCTGTTATACGCGGCCTGTGGTTTGGCACGGCAGAGATGCACTCCCGCGCATGCGCTAGCGTCTGTGCGCCACGCAGGTGCGGCTATGCTGTGCATGGGCGTGTGTATGTGGGCGGTGCACAGAGTCGGCCCTGCGTACCGCACACTGACGCACAGCCATGGCTATACGCATCTTGCATGGCGAGCACAGACGCACGAGCACGGGTGTACGCCGCCCTGCGTGCCGCAGCCAGACGCACGTGCATGCGCAGAACTGCGCTGCGTGGCAAAAGCATAGGTAAAAACATCTATATATTGTCATGCAGAGATGAGTCACGTTGAGGGTTGTTTTGTAGGCGAGGTGCGTGTTTGTGGAGGTGGTGGACAGAGTGGGCAAGGCAGGGAGTTGTTGTTGATTGTGTTCTGTGTGCTGTTTCTATCCCTTTGTTCTGTGTGTCTGTTGGGTTTGTGGCCTGGTCTGTGTCATAGGAGGTTTGTGTGTGTGTTTGCGTGTGTTTGTGTAGACAGGAGGGAGGAGGTGATGGAGGAGATGTATGTTGCTGCATGTGCCCTGACATGTGGGCAGATGCTGCGGTTGCAGGACAGGGGAGATGGTGTCCATGGGGCTGGGGCGCAGGGCATGGGTGTAGTCCCACAGCAACTCACACCTGCAGCTGTGGGGGCGGTCCAGGCAGGTGCTGTTCATGAACGGCGCAGGAGGTGTGCCGAGGTGCAGGCTCGGCAGCCACGCCTCTATAGGCCCAGGGCCCAGCTCCAGGGCATGCGTGAGGACCAGGTCATCTCCCTTTACCGACTGAGCACAAGGGCTATTAGGGAGCTCTATGAGGATCTAAGACCTGACCTCGAGCC